>RYFJ01003973.1:0-175056 GCA_003991445.1 Oryza meyeriana var. granulata
GACCCACCATCTAGATAGTTCCGTCCGTAATTAGTTTACTCTCATAATGCACTTCCGGGGTTCCACAGTACCACTTGCCAATGTTTGAAAACATGCCAACGACCTCGATTCCCACCCGGTCATATACTTTATAAACGCTTCATCTCCCTAGCCTTTTTATGCTTTCACATCACCAAAGCCTACCGTTCTTCCAAGACCTCGACAACTCGGCAACTTAGACGAAACCGTCGCACTCCCCGCTTCGACTGCGATTCCCGCTCTTTTCCTCCGTGCAATGGCATCAGCATCCACAGCCCCGATAATCATTTCTGCCGACATTGTCTGATCGTAGCCTAGACGAATCCCAATCTGCCATGTTCTTCTAACCTGTTCTTCGTCGTGTTCTTATTATCTACAGCACCTTAGAACAAGTTCTAATCCCAGCCGCCGACTACCGGATTTTCTATACATGGCCAATGGGTAGCGAGGATCCCACAAATTTCATCACCCGAGACCCAACGCATTCCCTTCAAGAACTCCGCCATGTGGTCAGTGATTGGACCAATAGCTTCAGACCCGGCCGAGCAAGCTTCCTGGGTGGGAGGGACTGGTATACAGAGTATCGGCTGCGAAGGAGGACCCCTCTGGGAGGAATCAAACATCGGCACTGCATTACCTTTCTGGCTGATATGGAAAAGAACGAGCCCCTGCTTGCATCGGCTGCATATTTCTGGTCAGATGCTCTCAACGCTTTCATGTTGGTCATGGCCGATGACCCCCACCTTGATGGATGTAACTATGCTCACCTGCCGCGACACCGACGAGTTACATCGACCCCTTCAGGCTCCGATTCAAGCCTGCCATCAGCTCCAAGCGAAACTTGGCGGCTGGGTCCAGGTACATATCCATCCATAATAAGGAAACTGACCAATGATCGGCGACATGTCGCTTTACTGAACTTGTGGCTGGAACAGTTGTTTTTTGTGGTGCAACCCTCGGCCCGACACGAGCAACATGCAATGCCTGGCAGAGTGTTTTGGCCGATCGAAACAAATCCCTTGGGGAAATAACGCCTTGGTGCCACTTATCAGCTGCTACATCAAGTAGCGACCAAGCTATCGGCCGGCCAGCCCCATCGCCATTATTGGGGGTCCTTGGTGGTTTATGCAGTTATGGCTCAACGTCTACACCTTCAAGGCCTTTTCTGAGACCTCTTTTTCTTGACCAGTCTTTTCCAGCCGATGTCACAAGAAATGAGGAACTTACTTACCGCCGATGCATCTCGATGGGCAAACTGCACGGCTCTTCCTGGCAGCAAGATAACACTGCTGGACTAGTCAATGGTTCAATGTATTTATTACGGCTTCACCAGGAGGCCACACTTTGGAGTTTGTGCCACAACGATACATCGTCCTTCGAAATGCCTTCCAACTTCAATCCACTCAATGCTCTAGAAGACGATGAATCGAAGACCCTATTTTATCGCGTTTCCCCCTGTCTGTTGTCGACTGGTTTCTCTCTGGGCCGATCGCAACCATCATATGAATTCTACCATCCATCGGTTGGCTTCCATCAGCTTGGTCTTGGTCAACTTCCAATCGCCTATTCTTCATCGATAAACTTCAAGCCCGGGCAACGTAACAATGCTTAGAGTATGACGGGATGCGGACCTTAACAGGCTCTTTTCCCTGGGTGCCGCCACCGAGGTGAATGTATGTACCGCCAATACAAAGCTTTTTGCCCGATGATGGTCAGAATGGAGGATGACCATCTATTCAACTTGGCTATCATCCACTACTGTTCTCGCCTCAACGCCGACTACATCGAATCCGATGACGAGGTAACACCCATAAACCTTAATCACCATCTCCGATCATCTCTCACTCTTAATTTTTGCAGGCTGCCCACGTCGAGCCCAACGACAAGCAATAGCGGTCGGCTGATCATGTATCAACCTCGGCCACTTTGAACTTAGGGCGCGATGCTCCCTCTCCATCGGCTCTCCTCTAGGCGCCCCGGCCGACAGGTCAAAAGTGCAAAAAAGCTGGCGCATCGCCTTCTCTCAAGAAGCAAGAAAAATAATGCCGATGTCACGGTCACGATGCCACCTACTCCCCAAACAACATCGGCTCCCTCATCTCCTCAGGTATGCACTAAGTTTTGATATTATCTGTTTTTTCCCATCTATCTCATTAATTTCATTTTCAGGCTCGAGTCATCGGCCCCTGAACCTCAACCTTCTATGACATCCCTCCAAGCATCGAGCCGATGACTTCTTCTCCAGCTGCTCCAATCTCAGCAATCTAGTCCCAAGCCGTTGATGAGGCTGTCCCTGCTACATCGCCTAACATCGGCCGTTCTGAAGAACAACTTACTCATCCGCCTGAAGCCGATGCCACCCAAGCTGGCCGATATCCTTCCTCAGGTAATCTCTTTTATTCCCATACTTCACTTCTAACTCTCCACTGATTCTTTCACCGATGTCAATTTGCAGTCCTTAGCCGATCTGTTCTCCTTTGACATCAGCAAGTACTTTAGAGGCAGAAGAAGCAGCACAGCCACCAGCGGCGGCAACAAACCATCCTTCCAGCCGATGTCGCGAATACTAAGAGCATCATCAGTCGGCTAGAAAATCCAATCGACGCGCTAGTGGAGAGACTGCGGGCCGATCCGGGGCAAGACGTGCAGATATCGAACATCACTTGCCGAAGAACTTATCAATGCACTGACTCCCACGGCATATCTGGGAATCTCATAGATTCAAACTCATCAAGCTCAGACAATGCATAGCGATCGTGCTGACCAACAGAAGACAACCCAAGATATCCCAAGCCGATCAGCTATCAGCCCAGATAGAGAAGAAAAAGCTTGATGATATGGCAACCGCCCCTCAAGAAGCTCCAATCCAAGTTGGAAAACTGAAGAAGAAGGAAGCCGATTTGCTGGCAGAACTTGAAAAAGTTCGTAAGGATCTTGACACCACAGAATCCCAACTCATCGGCCTACCACAAGCTATACAAGACCAAGAGGCCAAGGTCGCAGCGACGGTGCGTCAAGTTGTTCATCGGCGCAAGAATTTGAAGATCATCCCGGGCTCCGATGAAGACGACATTCATGCTATCAATGAGATTGACTAGATCCGCCTGCACACGATCGAAGCAATTCAGAACTTTTTGTAAAACCTTAATACCATTGATGTTGCTCCGGAACACGCCGATCATTTTTTACTGTAACATAATCTAATCGACACTGTTGCTCGCTTCAATCGTCTCCTAGTATTTTTCATCTGTTTGGTCTAAAGGCGATATCAATTGATATCGGCTGTCTTTAGGCGATGCAAAAACATCGGCTTTCTAAACCGCTTTAGAAATCGGCTGCACTTAACCGATTTAAGAATTGATCCAAACACTCGGATAATATCTCTTGAGGTACTTCCCATTAAGTGCTTTAGCAAACTCTGTCCCTTCAAGATCTTCTAGTATATAGTCATTACCAGGCACACAATGATTAATCCGATAGGGCCCTTCCCAATTAGGCGACCATTTTCCAAACTTATTATCTCTGGACCCGATCGGCAAAATCAATTTCCACACAAGATCTCCCTCAGCAAATGATTTATTCACCACCTTTCTGTTATAATACCTAGCTGCCCTAGCTTTGTTCTCCTTGATCCTCTCCAGCGCCCTTAACCGATTCTGAGCCAAATCTTCAAGTTCATCTGTCATTAAGTTATAATAATCATCGGCTGTCAATTGATTTTGCAAAGAAATCCTCCTAGAGCCGATGTTAGTCTCCCAAGGTAAAACTGCTTCATGTCCATATACCAGTTTGTAAGGTGGCACCCGGGTAGATCCATGACATGCCATCCGATAGGCCCATAATGAATTGGCTAATGTAGTATGCCATCGTCGCGGCTGCTCATCAATCTTCCGCTTGATCAACTTGATTAGACTCTTATTCGAAGCTTCTGCCTGTCCATTAGCCTAAGCATAATAAGGCGATGAATTTAATAACTTGATTCCCATACTGGCAGCAAACTGTTGAAACTCATCAGACACGAAAACAGATCCCTGATCAGTAGTTATCGTCTAAGGAATCCCAAACCAATAAATTATGTGCTCCTTTTACAAACTCAATCGCCTCTTTGGACGTAACTTTCTTCAGAGGAATCGCTTCTACCCACTTTGTAAAATAATCTGTCGCTGCCAATATGAACTTATGTCCTTTACTTGATGGAGGAAAAACCTGGCCAATCATGTCAATTCTCCATCCTCTGAACGGCCACAGTTTAATGATAGGATTCATAGCCGATGCTGGTGCTCGCTGTATATTTCTAAATTTCTGACAATCTTGACACCCTTTATATTATCTGAAGCAATCTTCCAGCATTGTCGGCCAAAAGTATCCTACTCTTCTCAGCAACCACTTCATCTTATGAGCCGATTGTGAGTCCCACAAGCGCCCTCATGCACTTCGCACATAACCACTTTGGCTTCTTCCAAATTCAGGCACCTCAATAGAACTCCTTCAAAAGTCCGATAATATAATTCTCCATCAAGTAGCACATATTTAGTAGCTTTATATCGAAGTTTCCTAGAAACCGACTGCGACAGATTTTGCAGATAACTGATTATTTCCTGTCTCCAATCATCGGCTTTATCCTGAACATCGTTATCGGCTATTTTAACCTCAACCTGTCTATTCAGCCAATAACCAGAGGCAATCTGTGCAAGATCATTGGCTTCTAAATTCTGCTCCCTAGGAATATGATCTATTGATATCATCTTGAAATCCTTCAACAAATCTGTACATTCCTCATAATATGATCTCAAAACATCATCCCTGCACTCATATTCACCAGACAACTGCTTGATCACCAACAAAGAATCACCAACAATCTCTATGATATCGGCCCCGATCTCCTTTAAAAGTTGAAGTCCTTTTAATACCGCCTCGTATTCCGCTTGATTATTAGTCTGATAAGGTTTAATTGTAAAAGCAAACTCAAAACTTGCCCCCCGAGGTGATATAATGACCAAGCCGATACCAGATCCATGCTTGCAAACCGATCCATCAAAAAACAAAGTCCATGGGATCGGCTCCACATAATCTTCATGAGCCCCTCTGTGTTGTACAATGAAATCAGCCACCGCCTGTCCTTTGTCGCTTTAGCCGATTCATACCTCAAGTTGAACTCTGTCAAGGCAAAAACCCATTTACCAACTCGCCCCTTTAAAACAGGAGCCGACAACATGTATTTCACCACATCGGCCTTGCAAACCACTGTGCATTCAACCGATAGGATATAATGCCTCAACTTTGTGCATGAGAAATACAGACAAAGGCATAATTTCTCCACCGCAGGATATCTTGTTTCAGCATCCAAAAGCCTTCTGCTTAGATAGAACACGACTCGCTTCTTGCCTTCAAACTCTTGAATTAAAACAGACCCGATGGATTTCTCATCGGCTGATAAGTATAATTTGAACGGCACTCCCTTTTGCGGTGGAATTAGAACATGTGGGGAAATCAGATAACTCTTAATTCCATCGAATGCCTCCTGCTGACTTGCCCCCCACATGAACTCTTGAACGGCTTTTAACTTCAATAACGGAGTAAAAGATTCAATTCTCCCCGACAAATTTGATATAAATCTCCTCACAAAATTAATCTTGCCGATCAATGATTGTAACTCTGTCTTGTTGCTTGGTGGCTCTGTGGTCTTGATGGCTCTGACGCTCCGTTGACTAACTTCAATTCCTCGCTCATGAACCATAAAACCCAAAAACTGCCCAGCCGATACACCAAAAGCGCATTTATTGGGATTCATCCTTAGTCCGTATTTCTTGGCCCTTTCCAGCACTTTCCGCAAATCGGCTATTTGGCTTCCCTCACTCTTAGACTTAATCACCACATCGTCGATATAAATTTCCACTAGCAAGCCAATGAGATCATGAAAGATATAATTCATCGCCCTCTGATAGGTCGCGCCAGCACTTTTCAACCCAAACGTCATTACTATCCACTCATATAAGCCGATAGCTCCAGGACATTGAAACGCAGTCTTGTGTATATGTTCTTCTGCCATAAAAATTTGATTGTATCCTGCATTGCCATCCATGAAGCTAATAATCTTGTAGCCTGATGTTGCATCCACCAACAAATCTGCTATCGGCATCGGGTACTCATCCTTGGGGGTACCTTTGTGCAAATCCCGGAAGTCGATGCATATCCTCAATTTCCCATTTTTCTTTTTCCACCGGGACGATATTAGAAACCCACTCAGCATATCGGCACGGCCTTATAAACTTTGCGTCATACAACCTTGTGATCTCCGCTTTGATCGGCTCATATAACTCTGCTTTGAACCTCCTTGGAGCCTGTTTGAACTGCCAATATCCTGGTTTAATGGGTAGCCGATGTTCAACAATTGATCGGCTTAATCCTGGCATCTCATGATACTCCCAAGCAAAACAATCCCGATACTCCCTCAATAGTGTTATCAATTCTTCTCGAAGTTCAGGACATAACTTTTTGCTTATGTACGTCGGCCTTGGTTTATCTCCTGGTCCTATGTCGATCTCCTCGAAATCATTAGCCGACGTAAACTCCTGTCCTAGTTTCCCCTCAAAATCTTCAATGGAGCCCATCAGAGTAACAATTCAGAGCCGACTTGCCGAATCGGCTGTATCCCTTGGCTGGTAACCTTAAGATAATCTCCTTCCCATGTTTTTCCAGACAAGCAATCAACACCATCAGCTTCCCAGACCAGCAAATCGGTTATTGCAATGTTGGTCGACCGATCTGCTAGGACCACCTCGACTTGATCTCCTTGCCACTGTATCAAACATTGATGCATCGTCGAGGGCACGCAACAGTTCGCGTGAATCCAATCCCTGCCAAGAAGCAGACTATACGATCCTTTTCCATCAATAACGAAAAACGTGGTAGGTAATGTCTTGTTTCCCACTGTGAACTCCACGTTTAATACGCCTTTCGCCCTGATGAGTTCCCACCGAAGTCTTTTAGCACCATATTTGTCTTGATTAAATCTTCGGCAGTTTTCCCCAATTTCAGAAACGTAGCATGAGGCATGAGATTAACAGCTGCTCCCCCATCAACCAGCATCTTTGTCATCGGCTTCCCATTAACATAGCCCTTGATATATAATGGTTTTAAGTGCTGATTCTCTGATTCCTCAGGTTTATCAAATATGGCCTGATCGGGTTGCAACGTTAGCTGAGCGAAAACTTCCTCATTGCCTTCTTCATCCGATGAAAGTGCTCTGTATTCCCGAGGCAAAAAGAAAACCATATCTATCAGAGCCGATGCATCATCTTCATCGTCTTTCCTTTTCACATGCCATACTTGTTTAGTTCTCTTGTGACGATGATCGGCCTCTTCCTGATCTTGCCTCTGTTCTTCCTGTTGCTCTCGGTGTCGTAGCCGTTGTGCCCTTCTCTTCTGATTCTTTGTGAATATTCCACTAGGACACCATTGAGGATTCTAGACTTGTTCTTCATGTACTTCCTCTTTATTTTCTTCAAAAAATTCTTCGTGGACCGGCCCTAATCGGCTATGTACCGATGCCTGTATCCTGGGTGGCCGATCCTGCAGAAAACTTTCCTGCTGATCCTGCTGAAACCTCAGATTATCGCACTCATGGCAATCTTCAATTGATGGCAATCTCATCCCTTGATCCCAGCAGAATCGGAAGAACGGACAATCCCAATGTTGATTAAATCTTTCCCTATCCGGCTCAATCCGTTGTTCCTCATACCTTGAATATTTTTCTATCATGCCTAATGAAGTAATTCTCGATTTTCTATGATCCACACGCCTTCCTTCATCGGCTTGATTCCTTGACGATGATCCCGCACAAACCATGTTCACGGGGAACGGGTGTCCGTCGATTTTCATCGGCTTTTTATCTTCGAATTTGATCCTTCCTTGCTCAACGGCCGATTGAATCTGTTGCCGAAACACTTTGCACTCGTTAGTGTGATGCGATATAGTATTGTGCCACTTGCAATATCTTTTCTTCTTTAGTTCTTCGGCTGATGGAATCACGTGGTTTGGCAGAAGTTGTATCTGCTTCTCTTGTAGCAATAGATCAAAGATTTTATCGGCTTTATTAATGTCGAAATCATACCGCTCCTCTTTGCCGATATCCTTGACCCATGGGCATGACACTAATTTCTTGTTCCTAGCCCACTCCGCCAATCCAACCTCAGCATCAGATCCCTCATCGTCTGAGTCCGATGAATAAACCTGAACCTGAGCAACCCTTCTTTGATATTTATCCTTTTTCGCCTCTTGAAATCGGCTTTCATGAGCCGATACCTTCTGTACCAGGTGCGCCAAGGACTCGAACTCCTGTGATGAGAATCTCTCTTTGATTGGCGCCAAGAGACCATGGAAAGCCAGATCAGCTAGATGTCCATCGCTTAGGTTCAGACTGTAACATCGGTTTCTAATGTCCCGAAATCACTGAATATATTCCGGTACTGTTTCATCTGGCCGTTGCCTAACCGATGTCAAATCTGTCAGTCTCATCTCATGAATTACAGCAAAGAAGTATTTATGAAACTGTTTTTCTAGATCGGCCCATCCCCGAACTGAATTCGGTGGTAACGAGGAGAACCATGTAAAAGCCGATCCTGATAATGACAAGGGGAAAAACCTAACTCTCAGAGCCTCCTCAGCCGATGCCTCTCCGCACTGTGCCAGGAATCGGCTGACGTGTTCTACTGTAGATGTGCTGTCTTGCCCTGAGAACTTGGAAAAATCTGGGACCCTGTATCGGTGTGGCAATGGCACTCTATCAAACCACTCGGGATATGGATGCCGATACATAAATGTTTGCTCCTTGGGCTTGATCCCAAATTGTTTCCTTACTATTTCTGCAACCCTTGTTGATAAATCCTCTTCCCTCGGGTTGTCCTGTTGATACTATACTGGTGGAGTTTGTTGCCGATTCTGTCTAGGATATTCTCTCTGGTAACTACCTGGATCGGCAATGCCACCTGGGTAATTCTGTTGATATCCCCCATAATAGGTAGATCGATGGTATCCAGCAGGAATATCCTGTTGCCCCCCAGCCTGGTTCTATGCAAACAGGTTCTCCGGTACGTCTCTGTTTATCCCATAAACAACCTGATTTGGCTCTATCTTTGGCGGGAGATAGACAGGACCTCGAGTGGGCTCTTGAATAATTGATCCATCCACTGTCTTCTTTATGAGATTATGAAGTGTGTTCACCAGGATCCCGGATTGATTGATGAGTGCATGATGCACTGCTTCATTTACCATATCTTGCAAAGGTTTCACTGGTGGACTTTCGGGTGGTGTGCGGCTCAATTCACCAAACAGAACTGGTTTTGGAAACTGCATCTTCTGAATCGGCCCTTGTCTTGTCATGCTGAAGGATTCTAAGCACAGCTTCTGAAAATTTGCCATATTTTGCTCGACTTGTTGTTTTTGTTCTTCAGTTAAATCCTCCATGCTGACCGGAATTACGTTGTCTGTCCTTATCTCTTTTCATGCCATCTTGCAACTTCGGATTGAAATTTGGTGTTGAAACTTCGTGTCCCACTGGGAGTGCCAAAAACGTGTTGATGCCGAAAATCGCCGGGGGCTGTTCGGCGCCTTAGGACACGCGAAGGCCTGGGAGATTTGCTTCACTCCAGTGCAGGTCCTAAAATCTTGAGGTTCGTAGGCGTGCCAGTCAATTTCACCCTGCAATTGACAAGGAGATAAAATGTTAAATCAAAGAGCCAATCGGCTGGAAGCCGATCTTGATTCGTCTCATCGGCCGATGGCCGATATGAACTGTAGCACTTATACATCAACTGGAAGCCGATGATGGCATAAGCAGTAGCATAATAGTAAACAAATATCAAACTAGCCGATCATCGAAGGGATGCTCAAAAATCGGCTATAAACTGATAAAATAAATAAGCAGGATGCGTAAATAAATAGATTGAATAAACTCCAGCCGATTGTGATTAAAATTACTAGTGTCGCCGCAAAGATGCTGCCCCCACCCGTCCCTGGGATCTTGATCGCGTCCACGCCTGGGTCTTCATCTGCTATCCGTGCCCGTGCCCGGGTCCTTGCCCGTGCTCATGCCCGGGTCCTTACCTGATGTCATGCCCGTGCCCGGGTCCTCGCCTGTGTTCGTGCTCGGGTACTTGCTTGATGTTCGGGCCCGGGTTCTCGCTCGTGCCCGTGCCAGGGTTAGCAGCGATTTTCTAAATGTTTGTGACAAGTTGGCTGGATATGGAGATAACTTATCGGCTAAGCACTCCGATAAAACATCGCATAAAACCCATCGCTTATTAAGAGTAGAGTTATTACTACTAGTCTAGTAGATCGGACTCAACCGTTGCAGAACAGACTGGTGATGATAACAAGACCTCGATGAGCTGATAGATCTAATGCAATCGTGATGAACTATATGATAACTTATCGGCTATACATTCCGATAAGACGCTAGCACAAAAAATATCAATCTAGCAGGAATAACTTATCAGAGGCAGTTTAGTAGGTCGGACCTAACCGATGCAGCACAAACTGTTGATAAGTTACACCCAGTAAGCCGATACGATTTGTGCACACGTGATGTGATATATCTAATCGATCTACGAGATCAAACTAAACTGATGCAGCCATAGATAAAATAGATATATCGTGGTAAGCCGTCCACTGTGAACCGACTAGAATATCGGACTTAACCGAGGAAGTCCTAGCCGATGCGGTGTCCGGGGTGACGAGACTTACCCTCTCGCAGGAGGTCGAACTTAACCGATGCAGCCCAGCTCGAGAAGCAAGAACCCGTCGAAGGGGTGGCGATGCGCCGAAATTATATTGATCTGGTTGTTGTAGATGCCTTACATAGCACCCGGGCATACTTATTTATACCCCGAGTTAACACGAGTCCCTATTGGACACGGTACACGATTTCCTAATTACAACAGGAAACACTAATAGGGCCCAACCGGACACGAGGTCAGGTTTCCTAAAGATAAAATATTAATCCTTGCCTAATTAATAATTAACTGCCATACTGTGGTCTTCATGGCTTCTTTCTGGATTCGGTCCCTTCTGGATCAACTTCCATTAGTTAACTGTAATCTTCTTCTTAACTGAATCTAACACGGAGCCCTACCAAATTTTGGCGTTAACACTAACCCATGGCTAACTAGACCCATCCGATCAAGCATCACATTTTAACCATTGTTCTATTATTCCATTTTAACAGAGGAAACTCTAACTTGGGTACATTGCTAAGCTTGCCTATAACCGAGGGCGCAGCTATTTGAATGGATTATACTCTAGCCAGAGGTGTACATCTTTACCCATAGGACAAAACTCACTTATGTGTTCCCACGTGCCCCATACCACTACGGTATGTGGAACGGAAGTCGTGACATAACCCTTCACTTTGGTCAACCGTGGACAAAAACTGACTCCCGTCTACGACCAAAAACTTGGGACAGGTAGACATGGTCCATGCCCATGACATCTCGATCTCGGGTACCCCGTGACCTTCATTTTCCAGAGACGTCAGTCAATAACCAAACCTCATCCGCCTCTATCCGTGTTCCTTTGTCTAAAGCTGATCTAAGCTATGGGTTAACCCTTACCCATTAGACATGTGGTACTACAATTATGCTTTGCAACTGAGGCATGAAGACCGGTCCTTATGATGGCTAACGTACGACTAGCAAAACCATGTACCTCAAGCCCAGCCGAAAATAGGGTTTTGGGGGATTTTGAATGGATAAAGTTCA
Organism: Oryza meyeriana var. granulata; assembly: GCA_003991445.1. NCBI lineage: Eukaryota > Viridiplantae > Streptophyta > Magnoliopsida > Poales > Poaceae > Oryza > Oryza meyeriana. The sequence goes on from RYFJ01003973.1 coordinate 11,775, forward strand.
TGATCAGGCAAAACCAGCCAATTCCAAATTTATTAGTATTTACTTTGTTATTTCCCAATTATCTCATAAAAGGACTAAGTTGTTCCTAACTAAAGCATGTGCTAAGCATAACAAAGCATAACCTAAGGTAGCTAGTTTGCATTACAAATACACGCAAATACTTGCTGGTTTTCAGTTACCTAGGGTTGTCAAGTAATAATACCAATAATAAGGGTGTAACAAGGACTTTAGGAATAAGCTAAGAAAAACAATATTATCGCAAGAATTTTCATAAAGCATAATGCAATAATTTAAATATAAATAAATTTATAAACTCATGGGTAATCAATATGAACAAGGGTGTGGGTATGACTTGCCTTGCTCGTAGCCAAAGTCTTGAACTGCAACTCTAAGAACAGCAGCGTCTACACGATATACGCAAACAAAAATTGGCTTTACTCTAAGAAAATGCAGAAAAACTGTAGAAACAAAGCACATAGTTGGGTTCTAGACACTTTAAGAAAAATTTAGAGACTTGAACAGGTCAATTCCAAGTCCGAATGGTCAAGATATGGCCATTTGAAGTTTAAATGAAATTTAAATTGAAATTTGCCATTTCTTGATTTATTTTTCTTAAGCAAAATCGGTTTATTGCATCAGCACCGGAGGAGAGCTTTCGGCACCAACATGCGGGCCCCACTGGTCAGTGCCCGGGGTAGCGGGCCCTGAAAATCGGCCGTGGATGTGGTGTGCTTACGCGGCTACCACGCGGTGGCCACGTGGTGACCACGTCTGCATGGCCATGGCCGGCCGGACGAGCGTCGGCCGCGCCCCGATGGTTGCCGCCAGTGACCATCAGCGCGGCGGGGGAGGCCAGGGACGGGTGTAACAGCAAGAGGGCTAGGAGGCGAATCTCACCCCTGGGAAAACGAAGAAAGGCAACAACGGAGACGGCCGACAGCGAGGGAGAAGTGGTGAGGGACTTCGGGTTCACGGGGTCGACAGCGTTCCGGCGGGATCCAGGCTCGGTAGGGTGGTGGCCGAGGTTTGGGATGACGGGGCGAAGCTGACGGTGACAACGGTGGAGCTCGGCAAGGCCTAGGTTGATGACGAGGTGCGACTAGAGACGGGCGGCTGCGGCGGAGCTCGATAACGACAGCGCGGAAACAAGAGAGAGAGCAAGAGAATCGGGGTATGAGAGGAAAAGAGAGGGGAGGCCTGGGACCCCATATTTATGGATGGGAGAGGAGATGTGGAGCCGTGGGTAGCTCGAGAGCCGACGTTAATGGTGACGGTGGAAACAGCTAGGATTAACACCTCAAATTGAAGCCGATTTAGGGTGAAATTAATTGGGATTTGTGAGGGGAAATGAAGAGTATGAATGAGGATTGATTGCCCCTCAATCAATTTGGGATTTGATGTAACGAGGAGAGTGAATTTGGGGGTTTAGCCATTAGGGATTTTGGGAGTGAGAGAGAGAGGCGGGGCGCGAGGTAGGGGATGACCCTAAAGGCGGACCCCACCTATTGGCGGCTCGGAGCACAGCGCGGCCGAGCTGGGCTGGCCCAGGCGCAGGTGCAGGGAGGCAGGGGCAAGGCAGGCCGAGCGGGCCTGTGCATGGGGGGAGAGAGAGAGCTGGGCCGAAAGAAGCCCAAAGGGTTTTAGGGTTTTATTTTTATTTTTTATTTTTAGAAAACCCTATGAATTGTGTTTATTGCCTAGAAATTATTATTTGTGCTCTGAAAATTCTAGTAAAAATTGAAAGTGCATTTTAGGACATGGGGAATTTAAGGAAAATACCCACAAGCCAAATTGAATTTTATTCTTGAGGACTTTTATTTGTTTAAGGCTCATTCCTTATTTTAAAATTTCTAGAATTTAGGTTTTACGCACATTTTATATTCTAAAATGATTTCAGGGTGTAACAAACCTACCCCCTGTCGATGTCTTACACCGGCAATAAATATATAGGGCTACTCGTCGAACCGAAACTCGATGGATTGCAAAGGAACACGAAAAGTTTATATTGGTTCAGGCCCTCGAGATGAGGTAATACCCTACGTCTAGTTGTGGTGTATTTCCTTTGAGGTTTCTCTAGTGAGATTTTTTGCTTGCCCCCAAGGGGCACCCTACCTCCCCTTATATACTAGGGGACAGAATTACAAATTAGGAATCCCAGTCGGACTATGACCAAGGGATTTCCTTCTAGAGATATAACGTGCCCGACTAGGACTGTATCTTCCTTATCGTACAAGGTTAAGTTTGCCGAGTTCTGTCATATCTCTAATTACATGGCTAGGCCCATCCTCTTTCCAAGTGGCCCAATAGCTTCTCATGAGATACCCTGGCCCATGGCACCAACAGCAGCCCCTGAGACCTGCATAGTTGAGTCACAGCTGATGCCGAGTGCTCATCCTCCACGGTGAAAATTTCTCGAGTGCATTGCTCCCGAGTACTCTTTGTCTGAGTGCTTCTTCTTTTGGAGTCCTGCTTCATGTCAGCTGGCAGCGAGGCTATGAAGGGCTCCATGTAGAAGTATGAATAGTGTGCACCGAATAGGTGCACCTATTAGGTTTAGCCCCCAACTTTGTGCTTAATTGTAAGACAATTAAACATAAAGTCAAAGATCTTTAACCTTGTAGTCTTTCCCGAGTAGTGCACTACTGGTATATGAGACTCTTCAGCATCATGTCAGCCGAAATGATTTTATAGTCTTTCCTGAGTAGTATGTCACTCGGAAATTAGACTCTTCAGCTTTGTGTCAGCTGGAAGAATTTTTTTAGTCTTTCCTGAATAGTATACTACCTAGAAATTAGACTCTTTAGCATCATGTCAGCTGGAATGGTTTTTGCTCATGGCAAATAATGGCTAAGCATGTAAACCGAGTACCACTTTATGGATTGTAACCCAATACGTGGTCAGGTGTACTTGAGAGATAGCTGCATCACCAATTTTAATGTAGACCAGCTTGTGATCCTTACAAGGATATATCCTCAATACCTAGTAAATAATGTAGATACCCGAATGTATACACCTGGCTGTAGGCTTAGCATGAAGTATATTTGATTATTTAATCAGTTTCTGTGAGTAGCACCAGCACTGTGATTTTAACACAGCCAGTGAGCGGCCCAGATTGAGCGTGCTACTGTAGAAACTCATATCTTTGGCCTACTACCAAATAAGCTAGACTAAACCGACCTAACCAGCGCAGCCCTATAAAATTGGCATCCCTCGCATGTCAGGATGAGTATTTCAGCATCAGTAACCACAATCAACCAGAGGAATCCTTGTCTGCAAGCCTTTCTGACATGTTCTGGATTTAGCATGGTTGCCACACATGCCCGAGTAGGTATATTGCAGGATCTGCTTGCCCTCCTCAAGTGTGACGCAGTGCATGAGAACCCCGGATGCGCTTTCACGACGTAGGTCTTCTCTGACTTCGATAAAGCCGAATAATGTACCCGAACCTTGCATTAGCATAGAATTTGGCTGGCGACCCTCATGGGGCGTACCCTATCCAACAGAGTTATGGCCAAATAAGGTATCTGAACCTTGCATTAGCATAGGATTCGGCTAGCGACCCTCATGGGGCATACCCTACCTAGCCGAGTAGCACACGAGCCCCGACTGGCGCCAGAGGTCGGTTATTAGCTGAATAATGTACCCGAACCTTGCATTAGCATAGGATTCGGCTGGCGACCCTCATGGGGCATACCTAACTTAGCGGAGTGGTACCCGAGCTTCGACTAGTGCCAGAGGACGGTTGTTAGATGAATAAGGTACCCGAACCTCACATTAGCATAGGATTCGGTTGGAGACCCTCATGGGGCGTACCTCACCCAGCAGAGTTGTGACCGAATAAGGTACCCGAACCTAGCATTAGCGTAGGATTTAGTTGGTGACCCTCATGGGGCGTACCTCACCCAGCCAAGTGGTACCCGAGCGCTGACTGGCGCCGGAGGTCGGTTACTAGCCCACATATGGAGCATAGCTAGGGAAGATGACGTCCCGACTAGCACAAGTACTCAATCAGTAGCCCTCATGGAGCATTCCGAGTGATTCTTGAAGCGTCGCACTTCAAGTGTATCATGGCAGACTGGTCCAGCCCCTGAGCATAGGAGATAGGCCTGTAGCCCTGAGTTACTGTCACACGTATTTGGAACTGGCCCTACATTATAAACATATCGGATGAGTAGCATATGATGATGAAAAAAATCACCTGAATAAAATTTATGTATTTTACAATAGATGTAAACACATGTTCTTCCTCTTTTTGATATTAATTTCCCCTTAGATTTAAGCACTCTGCCCGACTAGTCATAGCCCCCTAGTATCGGGAGTCGGCTCATGGCTCTTTCCCAGACACGCGTTTTGGGTGACTTGAGTTCGTCTTTCATGAAGCAAAACTTCACGGATCGAAATTTATGCTACTCGAGTACTTTTGCAATCATTAAGAGAAAAAACAGAAAAATGCACAGAATGTACACCTATTAGGTGTAGCGGTTGCAGCATTGGCAAGGCCAAGTGAGGAAATATTTATTAGAAAGCGACTTAGCTGTTCGTTATTTGGGAGTGGGGATGCCATCCTTGCGTTGGGCTTTTGAGCCCCCGAGCATGTCACTTGTAGTTCTGATAATTTTCAATTGTAGGAGGTCAAAGACGCTTGTGACCGACTGCCACAATGAAGTCGTCCGACTTGTGTTTGTGGTTCCCAGCCTTAGCTGGGACCACGTCATCGGTGTCCTTCCGTTTCTTTTGTCAGGGTGCCTTTTTGTCATCGAGGGCCTCAGCAACAGCGTCGGTCGAGTCGGCGTACTTGTTCACCATGTCGAATAGAGTCTTGACAGAGTTGAGAGGCTTCCGAGTGAATTTAGCGATGAACGACCTCATCCTTGATCATTGGGATTGAATTCTTCTTCTCAGAGAACCTCTTGATGAAGTCACGAAGAGACTCATTCTTCCTTTGATGCAACTGATATAGGTCGTACTCGGAAGATGGCCTCTCTATGTTCCCTGGAAGTTGGTGATGATGTGTTCCCAGAGTTCTCCCCAGGAGCCGATTGATTGCTTGGAAAGTCCCATTAGCCATGTCCTCGCCGAGTCGGCTAGAGTGACTGGGAGGTAGTTAGCCATGGCTTTGTGATCTCCTCCAGCTACTCGGATTGCCAAAGTGTAGACTATGAGCTAAGATTCGGGGTTGGTCTTCCCATCATATTTTTCAATTCCAGTCAGCTTGAAGCCTGCCGGCCAGTCGACTTGTTGCAGCTCATGGGTGAAGACCGGTACGCCTTCATCTTCATGTCGCCAACTCCGACAACAGTGGCGAAACCACTCGTGGTGGAGGCTGAAGCGCTCGTTATCGTCTTCTAGTCGGTGTTGCTCATCTTCCTCTCATTCGCGGTGCCGAGCAGTGATGTACTGCTGAAGATCACGTCGTAGTCGGCCTCGGAGATCCTGGTTGTCTCGACAGTCGCTTTGACGCTGCTGTTTGTTGTTGGGGTTGCCGAGTGACGTCTGGCGTGACTCCGTGTGCGGCAGACTGGAGCCGGCCGCTCGGCGTCGCGTTGAGGCAAATGAGACTGCCGCTAGAGAAGCCGACCGGCTGGTCGGTATGAGGGTATTGCCTGACTGTTGGCGCTGCTGACATGCAGTAGCAGTGATCATGGCTTTTATCCTTGCTATAATCGGGGTGGCCAGATGATTAGGCCCAAACTGGAGCGTGTCTAGCAGAGTTGCAGTGGCTACGATGTTTTGTTGAGGTGTAACGAAGACGTCGTGGTCGCCAACTCGGGTTTGGAGGATTTGTTGCTAAGAAGTTGCCTAGCGCCTTGCACAGGTCATCATTGCGGGCGTGCAGGTGTCTTGCTTCTTCCTCTTGTTGGTCCCATAGTCGACGGGCCTCCCCTCTTGGTGCTCGCATAGTCGGCATGCTTCCTGAGTGGGAGTAGAGCCTTTGGACACCATGAAGATTTCTCGTGGCGGGGAAAAGCTTGCCAAACTGCTGTCCGACTTAGAGTCGAGGTCAGAATAGCTGATGGGGGTGATGATGACTCCGACTTCCCTAGATCCAATCGCGAGCAGCTCTGGGCCGTATTCAAGTTGAACCCCAGGGGATTAGGTCTGCTGGTCGCAGTCGTCCTTTCTTAGCCCGATCTCAGCCGGCTCAAAACCGAGTCCGAGTCGAACACTGAAAGAAAGAGTTGTCCCTAGACTTGGGCATATTGGAGATCGTCGCAGCATGTCGCTGAAGATTGCCGCAGCGTTGAGTAGGCCAACCGGCGTGGTGTTGGCTTGATCCCTGGCCGATCGGATCGAATCCGAGTCAGACAGGGTAAGGTTGCTGAATTTGTCGGCAATAAAGTTGAGGCTCCCGAAGGTGATTGTCTCTTCTGGGGAGAAGTTGATGCCATCAACTCCCTTGATTGGATCCATCAAGCTTGATGTAGATGATCTCGATGAAGCCCCTACCTGGCGCGCCAACTGTCAATGTTTTACACCGGCAATAAATATATAGGGCTACTCATCGGACCGAAACTCGATGGATTGCAAAGGAACAGGAAGAGTTTATACTGGTTCAGGCCCTCGAGATGAGGTAATACCCTATGTCTAGTTATGGTGTATTTCCTTTGAGGTTTCCTAGGTGAGATTTTCTGCTTGCCCTCAAGGGGTGCCCTGCCTCCCCTTATATACTGGGGGACAGGGTTACACAATAGGAATCCCAGTCGGACTACGACCAAGGGATTTCCTTCTAGAGATATAACATGCCCGACAGGACTGTATCTTTCTTATCGTACAAGGTTAAGTCTGCCGAGTTCTATCATATCTCTAATTACATGGCTAGGCCCATCCTCTTTCTGAGTGGCCCAATAGCTTCTTATGAGGTACCCCAGGCCCATGGCACTGACACCCCCTTACAAAGAATCTTGACCCCTAGATTTGGAAGCACTGGCAAAGAGATGTGGATGTGCTGACTTCAACTCATCTTCGTGCTCCCAAGTGGCCTCATCCTCAGAATGGTTACTCTATTGGACCTTACAGAACCGAATCACCTTGTTTCGAGTGTGCCTCTCAGATATGTCCAATATTTTCACCGGTTTCTCCACATACGTTGAATCCTCCTGCAGCTCTTGTTCCGTTGGCACCCACAAACATTTCTTGAGCTGTGAGATGTGAAACACTTCATGTATATCTCCCAAGGACATAGGCAGCTCAAGCTGGTACGCCACTTCCCCTCTTTTTCCTAATATCTTAAAGGGCCCTACATATCTAGGTGTGAGTTTTCCTTTGGTGTTAAATGGTCGTATACCACGAAGCGGTGTGACTCACAAGTATACGAAATTCCATGCTTTAAACTCTAGATCTCTGCATTGATTATCGGCGTAACTTTTCTATCTAGATTGAGCCACTTTCAGATTCTTTTGTATCACTCTGACCTTTTCCTCCACTTCCATCAAAATACTTGTTCCAAACACCTGGCGTTCTCTAGTCTAATCCCAAAGGAGAGGAGTTCCACACTTGTGTCCGTATAGTGCTTCAAAGGGTGGCATCTTCAAGCTAGCTTGGTAGCTGTTGTTGTAAGAAAATTCAGCATAGGAAGACTCCTATACCAGGTCTTTCCAAAATTTAAAATGCAAGCCCGAAGCATATCTTCCAGAATCTAATTGTGGAGGCCATGAGCCCCGGGTACCTCATGAGAAGCATTTGGGCCACTCAGACAGAGTATGGGCCTAAACTTGTAATTAGGGATACAATAGGACTCGGCATACATAACCTTGTACGAAAAGGAAAGGATATAGTCCTAGTCGGGCACATTGTATTCCTAGAAGGAAATCCCTTAGTCGGAGTCCGACTGGGATTCCTACTCTATAACCCTGTTCCCCAGTATATAAGGGAAGGTAGGGCGCCCCCTAAGGACAGAAGAAGAATAATCTCACCAGAGAAACCTCAAAGGCAATACACCACAACTGGACGTAGGGAATTACCTCATCTCGAGGACCAAAACCAGTATAAATTGTTTCGTGTTCCTTTGCATTCCATCAAGTTTAGGTCTCACGAGTAGCCCCATATTATTATTGCCGATACAAAACATCGACAACAGCAAGCAACGACGATCAAGTACCGGCCAAAAAGGCAGCCAAGTCAGGAATTTCAGCGGATTCTGAAACAAAGAAGATCCCTCTGGACCCTTCCGACCCCTCCAAAACTGCTCTTGTCAGGACCGGACTCAACCCAAAATTGGAAGACGTGCTCGTCACCTTCCTCCAGGTGAACAGGGACATATTTGCTTGGAAACCTTCCGACATGCCTGGTGTACCAAGGGGGGTGATCGAGCATTCCCTCAACGTCAAGCCGGACACCAAGCCAGTCGAACAACGACTACGGCGCTTCACACAGGACCACAAAGATGCTATTTAGGAGGAGATAACCAAGCTCCTTGCAGCTGGATTCATCAAAGAGATCTACCACCCGTATTGGATGGCAAACCTAGTCTTGGTCCAGAAGAAGAACGGTAAATGGCGCATGTGCGTCGATTAGACCAACATAAATAAGGCATGCCCCAGAGATCCATTTGGTCTACCCAGAATAGATCAGGTGGTGGATTCAACTGCAGGGTGCGAACTTCTTAGCTTTCTCAACTGTTACTCGGGATATCACCAAATCAGCTTGAAGGAGGAGGACTGCCTGAAGACTTCTTTCATCACGCCGTTTGGAGCATACTGCTATGTCACTATGCTATTCGGGTTGAAAAATGCTGGAGCAACGTATCAACGATCAATTCAGCGGTGTTTACACACTCAACTCGGGTGCAACGTGGAGGCATATGTCGATGACATGGTGATCAAGTCAAAATCCAAGGAAGACCTCATCGCCGACTTGGAAGAAACTTTCCAAAGTCTTCGAAGATTCAAGATGAAGTTGAATCCGGAAAAGTGCACCTCGGTGTACCGTCCGGAAAGCTACTCCGCTTCATCGTATCGCATCGAGGCATCGAGGCCAATCCAAAGAAAATCAATGCTATCATGAACATGGCACCCCCAGCTAGCCAGAAGGATGTCTAAAAGCTGACTGGCTGCATGGCGGCACTCAGCCGATTCATCTTCCGACTTGGTGAACAGGGCATGCCCTTTTTCAAACTACTGAAGAAAGCAAACAATTTTCAATGGAGACCTAAAGCCCAGCAAGCCTTCGAAGACTTCAAAAAATTTCTCACATCACCACCAGTGTTGGCATCTCCTATGCCCCAAAAACTACTAATGTTATACTTGGTGGCAACCACTCAAGTAGTCAGCATGGTGCTAGTAGTCAAGTGATCGGAGCCAGGTCATATACAGAAAATTCAACGGCCAGCCTACTTCGTCCGCGAGGTCCTAGCCGACTCCAAGATGAGATATCCTCAAGTCCAGAAGCTGTTATATGGCCTACTCATCACTGTCCAGAAGTTGGTGCACTATTTTTAGTCACATCAAGTTACTGTTGTCACATCGTATCCACTCGGGGATGTCCTACATAACTGTGAGCCCACTAGCCGAATCACTAAATGGGTGCTCGAGTTGATGGCATTTGACATCATCTTTCAACCACAGGCAGCAATCAAGTCTCAAGCTCTAGCCGACTTCGTGGCCGAGTGGACAGAAGTCCAAACGACTACAAACACGGACAAGCTAGAGTACTGGATGATGTACTTCGACGGTTCTTTATAGATCGGTGGCGCAGGGGCTGGCATCGTGTTGATGTCACCCACCAGCGAAAAACTCGAGTATGTCCTTGTGGGTGCCATAGGCCCCGGGTACCTCATGACAAGCATATGGGCCACTCAGACAGAGGATGGGCCTAGCCTTGTAATTAGAGATATAGCTAGATTCGGCAGACTTCGCCTTGTATAGAAAGGAATATACAGTCCTAGTCGGGTGCGTTATATCTCTAAGGGGAGATCTCCTAGTCGTAATCCGATGGGGACTCCTACCTTGTAACCCTGTCCCCCAGTATATAAGGGGAGGCAGGGCGCCCCATGAGGGCAGAAGAGCACTCATAAGCTCAGAGGTGCACACAAGTTCATCAGAACTACCACCATAATTCCTCAAAGGAATACATATAAACTGGATGTAGGGTATTACCTCACATCGAGGGCCTGAACCAGTATAAAATCTCCTTGTGTTCCTTTGCAATCCACCGAGTTTCCATCCGCCGAGTAGCCCCATATATTTATTGCCGGTGTAAAATATCGACAGTTGGCGCGCCAGGTAGGGGCTTCGGCTCGATCTACATCTACAAGCTCGATCGATCCAGCAACCGAAGTCGACGGCGGCAAACTCTCCCCCGGAGATACAATCGCATTCAGAAGCCTCGACTTCATCGCCAACCAGATCGGCGATCTCACCTTGGCCGACTCGGACTCGATCCGATCTGCCAAGGAACCAGCCGACTCCGCGCCAGTTGGCCTACACGATGCTGCAGCAATCTCTCACGACATGCTACGGCGATCTCCCATACGCCCAAGTCCAGGGACAACTCTTTCTTTCGGTGTTTGACTCGGACTCAGTTTTGAGCCGGCCGAGATCGGGCCAAAAAAGGAAGAGATCGTCAATTTCCCGTTCGGACTCGGCGACGCCGCGGATATCTACAATCTACATCCAACACGGCAAACCCAATCCTCTGGAGTTCGACTCGGATACGGCCCAGAGCCGCTCGAGATCGGATCTAGGGAGGTCGGAGTTATAATCAACCCCATCAATTACTCCGACTACGACTCTCAGTCGGACTACGACTCCCAGTCGGATTCCGACTCTAAGTCGGACAACAGTTTGGCAAGCTTCTCCCCGCCACGAGAAATCTTCATGGCATCCAAAGGCTCTACTCCTACTCAGGAATCACGCCGACTACACGAACAACAAGAGGAGAAGGCCTGCCGACTGCGAGAACAACAGGAGGAAGAAGCAAGACGCCTGCACGCCCGCAACGACGGCCTACGCAGGGCTGGGCGAACCGCTCAGCAACAAACCCTCCAAACAAAAGTCGGCGACCACGACGTCTTCGTCACGCCACAACAGAACATCGTGGCCGCCGCAACCCTCTTGGACACGATCCAGCTTGTTCCTGATCACCAGGCCACCCCGACCATCGCAAGGATAAAAGCCCTGCTTACCGCTGCTGCATGTCAGCAGCACCAACAGTCGGGTGATACCCTCATACCGACCAACCGGTCGACATTCCCAACGGCAGTCTCGTCTACCTCAAAGCAACGCCGAGCGGCTGGCTCCAGTCAGCTGCATACAGAGGCACGTCAGACGTCACTCGGTAGCCCTAACGACAACCGGCGACGTCAAAGCAACCGTCGGGATGATCAGGACCTTCGAGGCCGACAACGACGTGATCTTCGGCAGGACATCAATGCTCGACACCATGAACGAGAAGATGATGAGCAACGCCAACCGGAAGACGAGAACGAGCATTTCGGCCTCCACCACGAGTGGTTTTGCCGCCGTAGTCGGGGTCGGAGTCCTCATGAAGACGAAGGCATACCGGCCTTCACCCAGGAGCTACAACAGGCCGACTGGCCATCGGGTTTCAAGCCTACAGGAGTCAAAAAATACGACGGCAAGACCAATCCCGAGTCTTGGCTCACGGTCTATACTACGGCAATCCGAGCAGCTGGAGGAAATCACAAAGTCATGGCTAACTACCTCCCAGTCGCTTTAGCCGACTCAGCGAGGACATGGCTAACAGGACTTCCCAAGCAATCAATCGGCTCATGGGCAGAACTCCGAGAACGCTTCATCGCCAACTTCCAGGGAACTTACGAGAGATCATCTTCCGAGTACGACTTATATCAGTTGCATCAAAGGAAGAACGAGTCTCTTCGTGACTTCATCAAGAGGTTTTCTGAGAAGAAGAACTCAATCCCTAACGTCAAGGATGAGGTTGTCATTGCCGCCTTTCGAAAAGGAGTCAAAGACACCTCGTTCATCGACAAATTCACACGGAAGCATCCCAATTCTGTCAAGGCTTTATTCGACATGGCGAACAAATACGCCGACTCAGCCCACGCTGTTGCTGAGGCCCTTGAAGATAAAAAGGCATCCTGACAGATGAAGCGGGAGGGCACCAACGACGCGGTCCCGACTAAAGCCGGGAATTGCAAACGCAAGTCAGACGGCTTCATTGTGGCAGTCGGTCACAATCGTCTTCGACATTCAACAGCTAAAGATTATCAGAACAACAAGTGACATGCTCGGGGGCTCACAAGCTCAAACGCAAGGATGGCATTCCCACTCCAAAATACCGAATAGCTAAGTCGCTTCCTGATAAATATTTCTTCACTCGGCCTTGCCAATGCCGCTTACACCTAATAGGTGCACAAGCTGCACTCTTCTCTGTTTTTGCTCTTAAATGATTGCAAAAGTACTCAAGTAGCATAAATCCTGATCCGTGAAACTTTGCTCCATGAAAGACGAACTCAAGTCACCCAAAACGCGTGTCTGGGAAAGAGCCATGAGCCAACTCCTGACGCTAGGGGGCTATGACTAGTCGGGCAGAGTGCTTAAACGTAAGGGGTCAACTACTCGGGGAAATTAATATCAATAAGAGGAAGAACATGTATTTACATATATTGTAAAATACATTTTATTCAGGTGATTGTTTTCATCGTCAGATGCTACTCATCCGATATCTTTATATTGCAGGCCCAGCTCCGGATACGCGTGACAGGAACTCAGGGCTGCGAGCCTATCTCCTACGCTCGGGGGCTGGACAAGTCTGCCAAAATGCACTCGGGATGCTCCATGAGGGCTACTTACCGAGTACTTATGCCAGTCGGGACGTCATCTTCCTCGGCTACGCTCCATGTGAGCTGACAACCGACTTCCGGCACTAGTCGAGGGTCGTATATCACTCGGCTGGGTGAGGTACGCCCCATGAGGGTCACTAGCCGAATCCTATGCTAATGCAAGGTTCGGGTACCTCGCTTGGCTATAACTCTGTTGGGTAGGGTATGCCCCATGAGGGTCGCTAGCCGAATCCTATGCTAATGCAAGGTTCGGGTACCCTGCTCGGCTCTCCTGAAGTCAGAGAAGACTTACATCGTCAAAGCGCATCCGGAGTTCTCATGCACCGCGTCACATCTGAGGAGGGCAAGCAGATCCTGCGACATACCTGCTCGAGCACTTGTGGCAACCAGGCTGCATCCAGAACATAAGTCAAAAAGGCTTGCGAAGCTATGCTGGATAGGTCGGCTCAGGCCGGCTTATTTGGTAGCAGCCACCAAGATATGAGTTCCTACAGTAGCATGCTCCATGTGGGCCGCCCGCAGGCTGAGTTGAAATTATAGCGCTGGTGCTACCAACAGGAGCCGATGAGGTAAACAGATATGCTTGATGAGAGCCTTATTGCTAAACATATATGTTTGGGTATCTGTTTTATCCACAGGTCTCGAGGATATATCCTTACAAGGATCACAAGCTGGTCTTCATTAAAATTGGGGATGCAGGTATCTTTCTCGGGTACACCTGACCACGCCGTGGATTTATTTTCATAAAGTGGTACTCGGCCTACATGCGTGGCCATCAGTTGCCATGAGCAACATTATTCCCGCTGACATGATGCGGATGAGTCTAACTTTCGAGTAGTACACTACTCGGGAGAGACTATAAAATTCTCATTCCTGCTGACATGACACGGATGAGTCTAACTTTCGAGTAGTACACTACTCGGGAGAGACTATAAAATTCTCATTCCCGCTGACATGATGCGGAGGAGTCTAACTTTCGAGTAGCATACTACTCGGGAAAGACTATAAACATTCTTCCAGCTGACGAGCTGAAGAGTCTAACTTCTGAATGGGACGCCACTCGGGAAAGACTATAAACACCCCCTTTCCAGCTGACATGACGCTGAAGAGTCCCATATGCGAGTAGCATCCTACTCGGCAAGACTATAAACATACATTCCGACTGACATGAAGTCGAAGAGTCCTATATACGAGTAGTTCCCTACTCGGCAAGACTATAAATCATATTCCGGTTGACATGATATCGAAGAGTCTCATATACCAGTAGTAATCTACTCGGGAAAGACTACAAGGTTAAAGATCTTTGACTTCATGTTTAATTGTTTTCACAATTAAGCACAAAGTCGGGGGCTACACCTAATAGGTTCGCCTATTCGGCGCACACTATTCCAACATATACATGGAGCCCTTCATAGCCTCGCTGCCAGCTGACATGAAGCAGGACTCGGGAGCAATGCACTCGGGAAGACTTCACCGTGGAGGATGAGCACTTGGCATCAGCTGTGACTCAACTATGAAGGTCTCGGGGGCTACTGTGGGTGCCATGGGCCCCGGGTACCTCATGACAAGCATATGGGCCACTCAGACAGAGGATGGGCCTAGCCTTGTAATTAGAGATATAGCTAGATTCGGCAGACTTCGCCTTGTATAGAAAGGAATATACAGTCCTAGTCGGGTGCGTTATATCTCTAAGGGGAGATCTCCTAGTCGTATCCGATGGGGACTCCTACCTTGTAACCCTGTCCCCCAGTATATAAGGGGAGGCAGGGCGCCCCATGAGGGCAGAAGAGCACTCATAAGCTCAGAGGTGCACACAAGTTCATCAGAACTACCACCATAATTCCTCAAAGGAATACATATAAACTAGACGTAGGGTATTACCTCACATCGAGGGCCTGAACCAGTATAAAATCTCCTTGTGTTCCTTTGCAATCCACCGAGTTTCCATCCGCCGAGTAGCCCCATATATTTATTGCCGGTGTAAAACATCGACAATCCTCCAGATTCACTTTCCGGCTTCCCACAATGTTGCTGAGTACGAGGCGCTTATCCATGCGCTCCGCATTGCCATATCACTCGGCATTCGCCGACTGGTCGTAAGCGAGGATTCTCAACTCGTGGTCAGCCAAGTCATGAAAGACTGGACATGTCTCAATGTTAATATCGCGGCATACTGTCAAGAGGTCCGAAAGCTAGAAAACAAGTTCGATGGGCTGGAGATAACTCATGTATTGTGACAATACAACGAAGCTGTAGACGAATTGGCCAACATGGGATCCAAACAAGAAGTGGTCCTGACTGCGATTTTTGTCAAACAACTTCTGGAGCCATCAATCAAGAAGAAACCAGTGCTTGAACAGTCAGAGGCGGAACCAACCCTAGCAACAAACGAAGTGCTAATCATCTCTCAAGATTGGTGGACTCCATTTGTCAAATTCCTCTTTGACGACGAACTCCCAGAAGATCACAGTGAAGCCGAACGGATCAAACGTTGAAGCAAATGTTTCCTTGTAGTCGGAGAAGACCTGTACCGTCGAAGCGCATCCGGGGTCCTCATGCGCTGCATCACACCCGAGGAGGGCAAGCAGATTCTGCAATCGATCCACTTGGGCATTTGTGGCAACCATGCTGCATCTAGGACGTTAGTCGAAAAGGCTTACAGACAGGGTTTCTTCTGGCCGACTGCAGTAACAGATGCTAAAGACATTATTCGCACATGCGAGGGATGCCAATTCTATGCAAGGCAAACACATCTTCTAGCTCAAGAACTTCAAACAATTTCAATTTCTTGGCCCTTTGCAGTTTGGGGGCTTGACATGGTCGGGCCATTCAAAGAAGCGCCAGGAGGGTTCACATACTTGTTCGTCGCAATGGATAAATTCACAAAGTGGATTGAGGCAAAACCCGTTGCTACTATTACAACGGCACGAGCAAAGGACATCATCATGAGTATTTTATACCAATTTGGAGTTCCTAACCGCATCATAACAGACAATGGTACTCAGTTCACTGGCGGCGTATTTCAAGATTTCTGTGACAACTTCAGTATCAAGATCTGTTATGCTTCTGTGGCACACACACGGAGCAATGGGCAGGTTGAGAGTGCTAATGGCATGGTCTTACAAGGTATCAAGGCTAGGGTGTTTGACCGACTACAACCATATGCAGGGTGGTGGGTACAAGAACTGCCATTCGTTCTCTAGTCTCTAAGAACCACGGTTAGTCAAGCAACAGGGCAATCCCCTTTCTTCCTGGTCTTTGGTGCTGAGACTATGTTACCAACCGAGTTGCAGTTCGGCTCTCTGCGAGTTCAGGCCCACTCAGAACACAAATCAAACAAAGCCCGACTGGTCGAACTTGATTAGTTGGAGGAAGCAAGGGACATCGCAACTATCTAGTCGGCAAGGTATCTTCAAGGCCTGCGTCATTATCACAGTCGAAATGTCCGTGGCTGTGCATTTTTGGTGGGAGATCTCGTCTTGAGAAAAATACAAACCACCAAGACAGGCATAAACTATCCCCTTTGTGGGAAGGGCCATTCATTATCACTGAGGTGACACGTCCGGGCGCCTACCGACTGAAGACCGAAGATGGTTCCCTCATCAACAACTCATGGAATATAGAACAGCTACGTCCTTTCTATACTTGAGTTTTGTATTTTCTCTCTACATATGTACAAAGTTTTTTCTCTAACTCACTACATCGCTTGTTCCAACCGAGTAGTGAGTCGGGGGACTACATGTATTATGTACCTTGTTAATAAAATCCGAGCTTGTTTTATCTAAGTTATGAAGTTTTACAACGATTATGCTAAGTTTGCACGAGTATAGCTTTTAGAAGTGAATGATTTTTCTTAAGTTCCTATCGATTTACTCGGCGCAGAGTACATAGTCGGGTAAAGCTAATGATGACTGAGAAAAAGCAAGTACTCAGTACATTATATAGATATTTACAAATGTCTTTACAAAAGTAATATACACCGACTGCATAATTGTTTGTTCTTACATACCTAGGTCTTTTGCTATGGCCTCCGCTGTCGGCCTCGCCTGGCTAATTAGCTCCAGTGCCTCTTTAGGAGTCGTTTCCTCGGCAAAGCCCTCACCAATGGCCTCAATATCAACCCTAGGGTATATTGTCTTGGTCATGGCAAGAGTTTGGGCGACGCCGATGGCTACATGCTTATCTGAGTATTTCTTCAAGATACTCGAGGCTTTGCTCAGGCATGCCTGTAACTGAGAGACAGTACTGGAGCTAGTCCCAGCATGGTGAGGTTCCATAATGTCCAGGAGCACTTTCATGGATCCGACGAGGATTTCCTGTGACTCCTTAACAATCTTGATCTCCTCTGCAAAGGCATTAAACTGGATCTGGGCATTGGCTTTTGAAGCTGTTTAGATGCATCAACAAGAATACTTGTTAGCCAAGACATGCAGTCGGAGCAACAAGAAGATGGGGTAAGATCATTGCAAGCAGGAGACTTACTTGCATAGTCAGCCTCCACCTTGGCTTTGGCCTTCTCTACCTCCTTCAGCTTGTTATCTTGTTTCTTTCTCTCCTGTGCTTGGGCTTTCAACTCGGCTTCGAGGGCTACAAATCAAAACAATCAGGAACTCAAGATTGTAGTCAAAGCTTAACAGGGCAGTCAGGAATCAACAATGCTAGAGAAATACTACTTTGGAATCTACTCGGGAGGACAATACAGAAGACTTACTTTTAATCTTCTCGGCTAGAGCCCAGTTTTCGTCCCTGAGCTTATCAACTGATCCCCTCAGCCATGTCTCCCTTTCTTGGCTTGTTCGCTCTAGGTTGTCCATGGCTACCTGGAGTTGGTGCAGCCATTAGAGATGGGGGATGAGCTCGGTCAGGACCTTATTTATCTTCTCCGAGCAATCGACAATCTTTTGCTCAGAGCAAAATAGAGGAAAACAAAGTCAAAAGGTAGAGTACCAGGTCAATGGAACTGTCCAGAACTCAACATGGCAAGATTCCCTACATACCTAGACTCCCCTAGATGTGGCGATTGCAGCACATAGGAGAACTTCGCGCTCCCTCAATGCTGCTTGCTCATCATGCTCGTAGCTCTCTGCAATTCCCTCGAGGGTGACCCAATGAAAGGTTCTCGGGAAGTTGCGTGGAGGGGCTTCAAGCTGGGTGTGGAGGCCATGGGCCCTGGGTACCTCATCACAAGCATATGGGCCATTCGGATAGATGATGGGCCGAGACCTGTAATTAGAGATATAGTAACACCCGGTAGACTTTGCCTTGTACAAAAAGGAATATACAGTCCTAGTCAGGTAAGATGTATCTCTAAGAAGGAAATCCCTTGGCCGTATCCGGCTGGGATTCCTACCTTGTACCCCTGTCCCCTAGTATATAAGGGGAGGCAGGGCACCCCCTGAGGGCAGGAGATCATAGATTATCAAGAGTTCGTCAGAACCACCACCATAATCCTCAAAGGAATACATCCCAACTGGACGTAGGGTATTACCTCACATCGAGGGCCTGAACCAATATAAAATCTCTCCGTGTTCCTTTGCAATACACCGAATTTCCATCCGCCGAGTAGCCCCATATTCATATTACCGGTGTAAAACATCGACAGTTGGCACGCCAGGTAGGGGCTTCGGCGGGATCTACACCAACAATCTCGATAGATCCTATATCAGGAGTCGACGGCAACAAATTCTTCCCTGGAGATACAATAACCTTCGGAAGCCTCCAGTTCATTGCCAACTAGATCGGCAATCTCACCTTGGCTGACGCATATCCAATCCAACCGGCCGAGGAACTAGCCGACTCCGTGCCAGTCGGCTCACAAGACACTGCGCCAGCTATCATCAATCCAATGCAGCAATCTTCAACTTTGCCGAGCTTTGGGACAACTCTCTCCTTCAGCGTCCAGCTCACGCTAGGCCTTGAGCCAGCTCGGGTTGGGCTAGGAAGGGGAGAGATCGTCAATCTCCCACGTAGATTCGACAACGCCACAGATCTACATCTTACGACCCGACCTCCTGCGATTCAGTTTTGAAACGGCCAAGCGCCGTTTCAGATTGGATCTAGGGAGGTCGGAGTCATTCTCACTCCGATGAACAAGTTGGACTCTGACTCCAGGTCGGACAACGGTTCGAACACTAGTTCGGACTCCAGTCTGGCGAGTTTTCCCTTGCCCCGCGAGATCTTCATGGCTTCAACACCACCAGCGGAGGTGCGCCAACTACAAGAGGAGCAGTAGGAGGAGGCACGCTGACTACGACAATAGGAGGAAGCCGACCGCGTGGCTCGCAATGATGGGCTACGCAAGGTTAGGCGAACCGCTCATTAACAGATCCTCCAGACAAAAGTTGGCGACCACGACGGCTTTGTCACGCCAGAACAGAACGTCGTGGCCACCGCAACCCTGCTGGACATGCTCCAGCTCGGGCCTGATCACCAGGCCACCCCGACTATTGCCAAGATCAAGGCGATGATTACAGCTGCTGCTTGTCAGTAACAACAGCAGCAGGGTGACACACTTGTACTGACCAACCGGTCAGGTTCTCTAGCAGCAGGCTCATCTACATCAGCTCGACGTCGGGCGGCTGGCTCCAGTCGGCCACACGAGGAATCGCGGCAAACATCAGTCGACAACACCAACAACAACAATTGGCGGCGTCACCAGTACGATCGCCGGCCCAACCAAGACCTCCGAATGCGACCTCCGACACGACATTAACGCCCGGCGCCGCCAGCGCGAAGAAGAAGAGGGCCGTCGACTGGAGGACAAGGACGAGCATTTTGGTCTTCACCACGAGTGGTTTAACTGCTGTGATTGGAACCAGAGCCCTCACAAAGACGAAGGCGTTCCAGCTTTCACCCACGAGCTCCAGGACGTCGACTGGCCGTCGGGCTTCAAGCCTACGGGGATCGAGAAATACGACGGCAAAACCAACCCCGAGTCCTGGCTCACCGTATACACCCTAGCAATTTGAGCTACCAGTGGTGACCATAAGGCCATGGCTAACTACCTCCCAATCGCACTAGCCGACTCGGCGAGGACATGGCTAACAGGGCTCCCGAGGTGGTCGATCGGTTCCTGGGGAGAACTCAGGGAGTGGTTCATCACTAACTTTCAAGGGACCTACGAGAGGCCGTCTTCCGAGCACGAAGCGGGGGTGCGAGCTATTGCAAACCCTAGCGAAGAGGAGCATGGAAGTTGGGTGCGGAGGCTAGAAGACGAAATGATTGGCGGATTGGTGAAGATGAGAGAATCTTTTCTCTCTCTCCCTGCTTTAATAGAGACTGTGCTGATAAGTGGGCTTGGGCTAACAAATTTAGTACTGGGCCACAAGATATGAGTTTCTAAATGGCATGCTCTATTGGGCCGATCGCTGGCTGTGTTAAAATCACGGTGCAGATGCTATTTATAGAAACTGATTAAATAATCAGATATGCTTCATGAAAGCCTAATTGCTGCACACATGTGTTCAGATATCTGAATTATTTACCAGCTATTGAGGATACATCCTTATAAGGATCGACAGCTGGTCTCCATTAAAATTGGGGATGCAAGTATCTCTCAAGTACACCTGACCACATATTGGGTTAAAATTCATAATGTGGTACTCGGCTTACATGCTTAGCCAACAATTGCCCTGAGCAAAAAATATTCCAGCTGACATGATGCTGAAGAGTCTACGTACCGTGTAGTATACTACTTGGGAAAGACTACAAGGTTAAAGATCTTTGACTTTATGTTTAATTGTTTCACAATTAAGCACAAAGTCGGGGGCTACACCTAATAGGTGTGCCTATTCGGCGCACACTATTCATATTTTTACATAAAGCCCTTCATAGCATCGTTGCTAGCTGACATGAATCAGAACTCGGGAGAAGAAGCACTTAGACAAAGAGTACTCAGGAGCAATGCACTCAAGAATTCTTCACCGGGGAGGATGAGCAATCGGCATCAGTTGTGACTCAATTATGAAGATCTCAGGGGCTGCTGTGGAGGCCATGGGCCCCGGGTACCTAATGAGAAGTATTTGGGCCACTCAGACAGAGGATGGGCCTAACCTTGTAATTAGGGATACAATAAGACTCGGCATACATAACCTGGCACGACAAGGAAAGGATATAGTCCTAGTCAGGCACGTTGTATTACTAGAAGGAAATCCCTTAGTCGGAGTTCAACTGGGATTCCTACTCTGTAACCCTGTCCCTGGTATATAAGGGGAGGCAGGGCACCCCCTGAGGGCAGAAGTATAATCTCACCAGAGAAACCTCAAAGGCAATACACCACAACTAGATGTAGGGTATTACCTCATCTCGAGGGCCTAAACCAGTATAAATTGTTCATGTTCCTTTGCAGTCCATCAAGTTTAGGTCTCATGAGTAGCTCCATATTATTATTGCTGGTGTAGAACATCGATACTAATTGGTGCGCTCAGTCTGACCATCTGTTTGGGTATGATAAGTAGTGTTGAAGTTGAGTCATGTGCCCATTTCTTCTTGCAATTTCTGCCGAAAGTTTGAAGTAAACTAATTGCCTCGATCGGACACAATCCTCTTGAGTATCCCATGATAAAACACAATCCTAGAAAAATATAGTTCTACCAGCTTACCTCCTGAGTAAGTAGTTTTGACAGGGATAAAATGAGCCACCTTGGTCAATTTGTCGACTACTACCCATATCGAATTGTACCCTCCTTGCGTTCATGGAAGCCCAGTGATAAAATCCATGCCAATTTCCTTCCACTTCTAGTCTAGTATTTTCAGCGGTTGTAGTAATCCTGCCGGTCTTTGGTGTTCTGCCTTTACCCGCTAACACACATCACACAAAGCCACGAATTCCGCTATTTCCCTTTTCATACTTACCCGCCAGTATCGATCCTTCAAATCCTGGTACATCTTAGTGCTACCGGGATGAATGGAATATTGACTCTCGTGAGCTTCTTGTAGAATGAGTTTCTTCAGATCTGGATCATTAGGGACGCAAATGCGCTTCCCATTCCACACTGCTCCAAACTCATCTTCCTTGAAACCTGCTACTTTTCCCCTTCGCATATTCTTTTTATGTTCCTGGATATCCATATCGCTTTCCTGAGCTTCACGGATCCGATCCAGGAGCATAGGCTTGGCTTCGAGAGTAGACAGATATCCCTCTCTAGCAACACAAAGGTTCAGCTTTTCCATTTCTTTGCATAGATCAACTGGACAGGTCTTCATTTGGGTGGTGCCACAGTAACTCTTCCTACCTAAAGCGTCTGAAACCGCATTTGCCTTGCTAGGGTGGTAATGAATTCCCACATCATAATCCTTGATTAATTCCAACCATCTCCTTTGCCATAGATTCAAGTCTGGCTGGGTGAAGATATACTTTAAGCTCTTATGATCAGTGTATATCTTGCAGCGATTCCGATGAGGTAATGGCACAAAATTTTCAGGGCATGGACTACAGCTGCTAGTTCCAAATCATGTGTGGGGTAATTACTCTTGTGCGGTCGTAGCTGTCGGGAAGCATAAGCTACAACATGCCCTTCTTGCATCAAAACACAACCATGCCCTTGGCACAATGCATCACAATATACGTGGAAATCCTTCCAGACATCCAACAGGATTAACACAGGGACGGAGACTAGCTTCTTCTTGAGCAATTGAAATGCTTCTTCGCATGAAGGAGTCCAAACAAACTTCTCTTCCTTCTTAAATAGTTGAGTCATGGGCCGGGCTATCTTAGAAAAATTCTCAGTGAACCTCCAATAATAGCCTGCTAGACCCAGAAAACTACGAATTTGGGTAACCGACTTGGGTTGCATCCAGTTGGTGATAGATTCCATAGTGGAAGGATCCACTGCCATACCTTGAGCCGTTATAACATGTCCCAAGAATTTTACTTCTGTCAACCAAAACTCACACTTGCTAAAATTGGCGTAGAGCTGGTGCTAACAAAGTTTCTCCAATACCAATCATAGGTGGTGTTCATGTTCTTGCTCTGACTTGGAGTAAATCAAGATATCATCTATAAAGACTACCACAAACTTATCCAGATACTCCATGAATACTTTATTCATCAGGTTCATGAAAAATGCAGGAGCGTTTGTTAGCCCAAAGGACATCACTGTGCACTCATATAAACCATAATTGGTTGTGAAAGCTGTCTTTCGGATATCTTCCTCTTGTATACGCAATTGGTGATATCCTGATCGGAGATCGATCTTGGAGAACACCTTAGCTCCCTTTAGTTGGTTGAACAAATCATCGATCCTTGGAGGAGGATATTTGTTCTTTATGGTAACTTCGTTGAGGGCACGATAATCCACGCACATCCTTTTCGTCTTATCCTTCTTTTCCACAAAGATTATTGGGACGCCCAGGGCGAAGTGTTGGGGTGGATATATCCTTTCTCCTTCAACTCTTCCAACTGTTTCTTCACCTCTGCCAATTCATTGGCAGCCATGCGGTAAGGTCTCTTGGAAATTGGGGCGGTTCCGGGTACCAAGTCTATCCGAAACTCGATTTCCCTTTCTGGTGGCATTCCAGGTAGATCGTCATGGAAAACATTAGGATATTCCTTAACCATAGGGATCTCCTCCAAACTAAGCTGATGCAAACTATGCTGTGTCGAGCCTGTGGGCTGAGCATAGAAGGCTACCGGTTGATTTCCTCCATTACTCAAGATGACCATTCTTCTGGCACCATCCAATACTCTATGGAATTTGGTGAGCTAGTTCATCCCTAAGATGACATCTAAATCTTTGGCGTCCAGAAGAATTAAGTTGGCCAGGAAAGAAACCCCTTGGATTTCTATGGACACAGAAGGACAAAAATGCTGAATTGGCATTTGTCCGCCAAGGGTAGTGATCACCATATCATTCCTAAGACTTTTTACCCTCAAACCATGTTTCCCCACAAATCTTCTTGATATGAATGAATGTGTAATTCCAGAATCAAATAAAACTATAGTAGGTATGGAGTTAACAGGAAATGTACCGACTATGACATCTGGAGCAGCCTGAACATCCTCAGCGGTGACATGATTGACATGGCCCCTTGTAGTGTTGCTGCTGTTGTTGTTGTGGGGAGGCTCCGGCCCTTGGGGATGCTTGGGCTTCGGGTATTTGTCGGTGAAGTGTCCCAGTTCCTGACAGTTGAAACAGAGAAGGAACTTCCCATTGCCATCCTTACGTACATTTCCCCAGATGACTGTGCCGTGGTCGTGGTTTGTCCGCGAGGAGCAGAGTTGTTCTACCGTGGTAGAGCTGGCCTACTGACGAACTGAAGTCAAGCCTGAGGAGCCTGGCGATTCTGTGAGCCTAATGAGGATCCACCTTGGTAAGGAGTGGTGTACCGGAGTCGTTGGCTTTGTCCCTGCTTATTCTTGAAGTTGGCCATGCAACGTTTGATGGCATCAATCTCCTTGTGCTTGGCTTCCTGGTGTATGGCGTTATCAACAAGCCTCTGGAAATCTACATAGTCGCTGGCGATTAACTGGGCCGATAGCTCGGGGTTGAGGCCTGCCAAGAACTTTTCCTACTTGTCCTCATCTTCCTGCACATCTTTCGGTGTGTACCTTGCCAGGTGATTGAACTCATGGAGGTATTCTATCATAGAACGGTTGCCCTATTTTAGGTCCCTGAACTCCTGCTTCTTCAGTGCCATGATGCTAGCGGGTACATGCGTCCTCCGGAATGCCATTGTGAACCATCCCTAGGTGATTGGCTGTCCCATAAGGTGTGTAGCTTGAAAATGGTCCCACCATTCAGAAGCGGGCCCTTGAAGTTGATGCGCAGCGAAGGTAACCTTCTCTGTATCGGTGTATTGGATGGTATCAAGTTTCTTGTTGATGGCATGGAGCCAATCAAGGGCATCCACAGGGTTGGTGCTGCTAGAGAAGGTGGGTAGGCGAATGCGAAGAAATTCATTTAGCTTGGACTGCGGTGGTGGTGGTGGAGCTTGAGCGGCAACTGGCGGGTTTTGGATATGATGGAGGACAGCAGCCATCATGTTGGTTTGTTGAGCCAGGATCTGAGTGAGCATAGGATTCTCCATATTGGACTGAGGAGGAGGCTGGGAAAGATCTTCTTGGTTCTATCCACTTCCCTGGTTCTGCCATTGATTTCCCTCCTGCTGAGCACTTCCTTCCGGTTGCGCAGTTCTCCTTGTGTAAATCATCTGTTGTGGCCACCCGAATGCAGAAATAGGGAACAGAGGAAAAAGATAAGCTAAGACAAGCACTTAACCAACTTATGCAAACTTTATTGCTCTGCCATTGGTTACTTAAATTGTTAAAGTACTTAAACACTCATGGACAAGGTTATATCACAACAGGCCGATATAACCATGCCCCAAACATAAACAGAAATGACAGTAAAGACTCCGAAGAAGATAAACGAGGCAAAACACAGATGTGTCTATCACAACACGCCTACTGGTGCGAAGGCCCAGCACCTGGTGGAGAGCAATCAATAGGGTGTCTGTGCTGTCACTACCAGAGAAGGACCACTTAATCATCCACAGTAAGGACCACTTACTTGAGCTCGTTCTCATCAACTTAATTACCAAGTGAATTCATTCCTAGGTTCATATATTAGTGAGAATAGACCGCTACCGCTACCTAATGCAAGTAATTTAATTATGTTTAGGAACCTAGGAAAGGACGAAGGAAAGGGACATGGAGTCATGGACATGCATGGAAGGAATAGTAAAGGATACCACGCCACTTTGGGACCAACTCAAGCAAGAATTCGAGTTGGGCTCAGTTTGGAATCAGATTCGGACTGCTGTGACGGTAATAAGTTCAAACGGGCATAACTTCCTCATACAAACTCCGTTTGGGATGTTCTTATACTTTATGGAAAGCTTATCAAGTCTACATTCCAACGGATCCAACCATATCTTCAAATTCCATCCGAGCCAGCCACAATCATCAAAACTGTCCACATTAGTTTCTGAGTCCGAGTCAAAAGGGTGCTGCGTCACTACCATTTGGGCCCATGGGCCTTGTAACCCTAGGGTGTTCACGGTAGACACCACCCCTGGTCGTTCCCTACAAAGGAGCCACCGCCTCCTTTGCTAGAAGGTGGATTTCAGTGAGTTTAGGTTTAGCCATTGTGCAAACTTCTATTGTTTGGTTGTGTCGAACAGCCACCTGTCAGGACAGCTTCGGAATCCCAACCTTGTTTTCACCATACAACCTATGCTTCATTCATATTCGCAATATCAGATTGCCTACGTCCTATTCTTGCTAGTTCTTCGATTGCTTGCAGGGATTGAACTTCATGTTCAGGTTGATCGTGTCTCCAGCGAGGTCAATAACATCTCAGAGTTGGTTCAGCGGTTGCTAAGGCGCAAGCGACCTCATGCGTTTGTAGTCAGATTGCCAAGGTCATCTCCACCAACAAATCAATAGTTATCAATCTCCTCGAAAGATCAGGCACCTCGTCCCCATCAAGTGATATCATAGCCCAAGGTTGCTCAGTGAGAATTTCCTGTTTACCATAGATTAGAGTGGTTTTTTCCCTTTAATGAGAGTCCACAAAAAAAAATATAATAGCAATAGATCATCCTGTCCAAACCAGTCTTAGCCTCGCAATTTTTCTTTTCAGTATTTTGCATTGTTGAACTTTCAATTGCATCGTCATGTCCTTTGTTGGTCTTAGTGTCTAGCCCTCTAGAGTTTCGAGTATTGTTCAGGTGTTGGCTTCACCATTGCAAAAGGAAGAGGAGTCGGGTTCTAAGTAGGACTTGTGGCGTGTGTGTGAAAATAAAAGAGTTGAAAAAAACATTCTAATTTTTGCATACGACCTCCAATTGAGGCAATTCTAAACTTGAGCCTTCCCAGCTACACCCTTTTCTACACCATACAGGTTGAGCTTCACCTGGCAATCGCTCCACCCAATCTTTGTAGATTTGTTGTCATCGCTGGCTACCGATCACACCTGTGTGCTTGGTAAGAATTGGTAAGAATTTGACAAAGCTTTGAGTGCGAGCGACTTTTAAACCCCCATACCCTAGTACTTGTTAGGGACATATTCTTGTGTTTTTGCTAACAATGGCAGGTTCTGGAGGGCGTTTAGATCAGGATACTCCTCATACTCCTCGTACGAAGGGAATCATCCAACATTTCAGGCGTGAAATGAATCTCCGTACAGAGGGCCTTGAGGAGGATGTCAGGGTCACAAATGAGCAACTTGCTCAGCTCGAGGGTGCCCAGATTGAGACAAACGCAACACTTGCTGCAATGGAGAG
The DNA here is from genome assembly GCA_003991445.1 of Oryza meyeriana var. granulata. NCBI lineage: Eukaryota > Viridiplantae > Streptophyta > Magnoliopsida > Poales > Poaceae > Oryza > Oryza meyeriana. The sequence continues at coordinate 38,764 of RYFJ01003973.1, forward strand.
AGCACAAGGTGTCACTAACACCTCTTTGGTGGACATTATGGCATGCCTTGAGGAGATTGCCCAAGCTTCGTCTATTGTCCCCCCTGCTGTGATGGCAGAGGGACAAGACGAATTTGGCTATGTAGGTGATACCGACAAGGCCGAAGGCAGTGCTAACCGCAACAACCATCGAGCTCATCGACAATTGCACTTTAACCGACGGAGTATGCGAAGAGAACCCCCACGATGATGTTTTTGCTAAGGTTAAATTCACTATGCCCTCTTTTAATGGTAAGTATGATCCTGATGGTTATCTTGATTGGGAACTAGCTGTTGATCAAACATTTACTTGCCATGACTATCCCGAGGATAGACGAGTTAGGGCTGCTACTAGTGAGTTTACTAACTTTGCTCCGATTTGGTGGAAAGAACATTGCCATCAACAACCCAACAACATACCTCACACTTGGGAGGCTTTAAAATTGCTTATGCGCCATCGATTTGTTCCCTCATATTATGCTCGTGATTTGTTAAATAAACTGCAACATTTACAACGAGGTGAAAAGTCTGTGGAAGAATACTATCAAGAATTACAAATTGGAATGTTGCATTGTGGGTTAGTTGAGAATGAGGAAGCATCAATGGCTAGGTTTTTGGGAGGGTTGAATCGTGAAATTCAGGACATCGTTGATTACAAAGATTACAACTCCATTACTAGATTGTTTCATCTTGCTTGCAAAGCTGAACGTGAATTGTAGGGACGCCAAACGAGAATGCGATCTAACTCTTCTGCAGGTCGCACAAATTCATGGATGCCGCGCACACCTGCTGCCCAATCCATTGTGGTGCACCCACCACTACCCTCCAACAACAAGCAGCACCCTACTACATCAAATTTGGCGTCACGAGTTTCCAAAGCACCCAAATCAGCACCACAACTTTCTGCAAAAACTTCCTCTTCGGTTGCTTCGACAGGACGAACGAGGGGCATTCAATGCCATCGATGCAAAGGCTATGGACACATGATGCAGGACTGTCCAAGCAAGCGTGTATTGATTATACGTGATGATGGTGGGTATTCCTCTGCTAGTGATTTTGATGATGAAACATATGCTATGCATGCCAATGATCCTGCAGAACATGTTGAAGAATCTGATCATGAGGAGGAGCATGTTGGCGCCGAAGATGCTGACATGTATTTGAGCATTATAGTGCAACGCATGCTAAGTGCTCAAGTGTCTCATGTCAAGCAAAACCAGTGCCATAATTTGTTCCAAATCAAGGGCGTTGTCAAAGAACACTCGATTTACATAATTGTTGATCGTGGGAGTTGCAACAATTTGGCGAGTATGGATATGGTGGAGAAGCTTGCCTTGCCAACTAAACCTCATCCCCACCCATACCATATCCAATGGTTCAATAGCAGTGGTAAGTTGAGGGTAACACGGATGGTGAGATTACATTTTTCTATGGGTTCATACCATGATTATGTTAATTACGACGTTGTTCCTATGCAAGCTTGTTCTTTGTTATTAGGAAGACCTTGGCAATATGATACTGAATGTGTACATCATGGTAGGAATAATCAATACTCTCTTATGTTCAAGGGAAAGAAAATTGTGCTGCATCCTATGACTCCTGAACCAATTGTTAAAGATGACCTTGCTAGAGCTAGTAGTGTGAAGAGTCAGGAGAATACTGAGAGTGAAAATCAGATTGTAGCTAAAGAGCTTGAGCAACGAAAAAAGAAAAAACCTAAATCTGTTCATGTGAAGAACAAGGAAATTAAATTGAAAAGTGCTTGTTTCATTGCTACCAAATCTGATATGACTGAACTGAATGCTAGTAATTCTATTTGCTATGCATTAGTTTGCAAAGAAGCTTTGTTTTCCTTTGAGGATATACCTCCTTCTTTGCCACATGCTATCACTAACATTTTGCAGGAGTACCAAGATGTCTTTCCAACGGACATATTGCCGGGGCTGCCACTGCTTCGTGGGATTGAACATCAAATTGATTTAATTTCCGGTGCATCCTTGCCCAACCACGCCCCATACAGGACCAATCTAGAAGAAACTAAAGAAATTCAACACCAAGTTCAAGAGTTACTTGATAAAGGGTATGTGCGCGAATCTCTTAGTCCTTGTGCTGTTCCAGTCATTTTAGTACCGAAGAAAGATGGGTCATGGCACATGTGTGTAGATTGTAGAGCAATCAGTAATATCACCATTAGATATCGTCATCCTATTCCCAGGCTAAATGATATGCTTGATGAATTGAGTGGTTCTGTTGTCTTTTCCAAGGTTGATTTGCGTAGTGGTTATCATCAAATCCACATGAAATTAGGTGATGAATGGAAAATGGCTTTTAAAACTAAGTTCAGGTTATATGAGTGGCTAGTAATGCCTTTTGGTTTAACGAATGCACCTAGTACCTTCATGCGACTAATGAACGAGGTTTTGCGTGCTTTCATTGGTAGATATGTGGTGGTTTATTTTGATGATATACTGATATATAGTAGATCATTAGAGGAACATCTTGAACATTTACGTGTTGTTTTTAATGCTTTATGTGATGCACGTTTATTTGGTAACCTTGAGAAGTGCACCTTTTGCACCGATCGAGTCTCGTTTCTTGGCTATGTTGTTACTCCATAGGGAATTGAAGTTGATCTAGCCAAGGTTGAAGCAATCCAGAGTTGGCCAACTCCTAACATGGTCACATGGGTGCGGAGCTTCTTAGGACTTGTTAGGTTCTACCGCTTCTTCGTAAAGGATTTCAGCACCATCGCCGCACCATTGAATGAGCTTACGAAGAAGGGTGTGCCATTTCTTTGGAGAGCCGCATAGGAGAACGCCTTTACCACGTTGAAAGTTAAATTAACACAAACACCTCTCCTCCAACTTCCTGATTTCAATAAGACTTTTGAACTAGAATGTGATGCAAGCGGAATTGGTTTAGGTGGTGTGTTGTTACAAGAAGGCAAACCTATAGCATACTTCAGTGAGAAATTGAGTGGGCCTAGTTTGAACTATTCTACTTATGATAAGGAGTTATATGCACTTGTTCGAACTTTAGAAACTTGGCAACATTATTTATGGCCCAAAGAATTTGTTATACATTCTGATCATGAATCTTTAAAGAATATTCTGAGTCAAGGTAAATTGAACCGCAGACATGCAAAGTGGGTTGAATTTATTGAGTCTTTTCCCTATGTTATAAAGCACAAGAAGGGAAAGGAGAATGTGATTGTTGATGCTTTGTCTAGGAGATATGCCATGTTATCACAACTTGACTTCAAAATTTTGGGATTAGAGACTATTAAAGAGCAATATGTGCATGATGCTGATTTTGCGGAAATACTGTTGCATTGTAAAGAAGGGAAAATGTGGAATAAATTTTTCATTAATGATGGGTTCATGTTTAGAGCCAACAGGTTGTGCATTCCTGCTAGTTCTGTTCATTTGTTGTTGTTACAGGAAGCACATGGAGGTGGATTGATGGGACATTTTGGTGTGAAGAAAACAGAAGATATCCTTGCTACTCATTTCTTTTGGCCAAAGATGAGGCGGGACGTCGAGCGCTACGTTGCTCGCTGCACTACATGTCAAAGAGCTAACTCACAACTTAATCCTCATGGTTTATACATGCCCTTACCCGTTCCTAGCATTCCGTGGGAAGATATTTCGATGGGCTTTGTTTTAGGATTGCCTAGAACAAAGAAGGGGAGGGATAGTATTTTCTTGGTTGTTGATATATTCTCTAAGATGGCCCATTTTATACCATGCCATAAGAGCGACGATGCTACCCATATTGCTGATTTATTCTTTCGTGAAGTTATTCGCTTGCATGGTGTGCCTCATACTATAGTTTCAAATCATGATGCTAAATTCCTTAGCCATTTTCGAAGAACTTTATGGGGGTAAATTGGGGACTAAGTTGTTGTTTTATACTACTTGTCATCCCCAAACTGATGGACAAACTGAGGTTGTGAATAGAACTTTGTCTACAATGCTTAGGGTTGTGTTGAAAAGAAATTAAAAATGTGGGAAGAATGCTTGACTCATATTGAGTTTGCTTACAATCATTCTTTGTATTCTACTACAAAGATGTGCCCTTTTGAAGTTGTTTATGGTTTTGTGCCTCGTGCTCCTATTGATTTAATGCTTATCCCATCTTTAGAGAAATTGAACCCTGATGCTAAACAACGTGTTGAATTAATTTTAAAAATGCACAAGACAACTAAGTAGAATATAGAGCGCATGAATGCTAAATATAAACTTGCTGGTAGTCGGGGAAGGAAACATTTAACTTTTCAACCTGGGGATCTTGTTTGGTTACACTTACGAAAAGATGGGTTCCCTGAGTTGAGAAAATCCAAATTGATGCCACGAGCTGATGGTCCATTCAAGGTGTTAGAAAAGATGAATGATAATGCATACAAGATTGAACTGCCTGCAGATTTTTAGGTTAGTCCTATATTTAACATTGCAGATTTGAAGCCCTACTTGGGAGAAGAGGACGAGTTTGAGTCGCAGATGACTCAAATGCAAGAAGGAGAGGATGATGAGGACATCCCTTCTGTAGATACAACTCATCGACAGCAAGGACCACTTACTCATACACAGCAAGGACCACTTACTCATACACAGCAAAGACCACTTACTCAAGCTTGTGCTCGTCAACTTAATTACCAGGTGAATTCATTCCTGGGTTCATATATTACTAAGAATAAACCACTACTGCTACCTCATGCAAGTGATTTAATTGTGCTTAGGAACCTAGGAAAGAACGAAGGAAAGGGACATGGAGTCATGGACATGCATGGAAGGAATAGTGAAGGATACCATGCCACTTTGGGACCAACTCAAGCAAGAATTCGAGTTGGACTCAGTTTGGAATCAGATTCGGACTGTTGCGATGGTAATAAGTTCAAACGGGCATAACTTCCTCATACGGACTCCGTTTGGGATGTTCTTGTACTTCATGGAAAGCTTATCAAGTCTACTTTCCAACAGATCCAACCTTATCTTCAAATTGTTGGAATTGCTAAATGGGCTAAGGGCCATGTGGAGAATAATTCCTAGAAAAATCTCAAAGGCCCACCTCATGGGGAGTGGCACGGGAAGTTTACCACCTTGCTAGTTCTAGGAGAGGGAGACCTCCTTATAAGGGTGAGCTCTCTCCTAGCCACTTGAGACATGCACAATGGAGAGAACTGGAGGAACACACGCGCGCGCTCGCTCGCCTCGCCTCGCCAGGCGGCGCGCGTACACGACATGCGCGTGAATGGTCCGCCAAAATTGGCTTCTCATGCTTGCGCAGATGCAGCTTCTTTTTGCAATTTTTGTTTTGCTGAAAATCTTAACAACTTATCTGGAGTTTGTTTTGAACTCGCGGGATAATTTAGAGTCCGGATAGGATACGCGCAGCCTATCTGGTTTGGTTACGAGATAGAGATCCTACGGGCGTCCTGAACACGCATCCTGAACACGCGTCCTGAACACGCGTCCTAATATCACTATAAATACCGTCCTAATATCCGGAACCCTCGCCTTCGACGTCCTGCACTAGGAGAAGGCGAATAAGGTTTTTGGGAAGCGCTACTCTCGACTGCTCGCTGTGCACCCATCACGGCTCGTCTTCCATCACGTTCGGGCGCTGCGCGTCATCGTCATCACCTGGTGCCGCGCATCGTTCATGCGGTACGTGCTGCGCCCGTGTCTGCTCCAAAACAGGGTGCGCCCGTGTCTACTCCACAATAGGCCCACAACAGGGCTATAGGTACACGTACGCTATGTCTCCTGTGTTTGATCTATTCATGTTAATTGCTGTCATATAATGTTTAGATCAGATTACATGATTCTATTTACTTATGCTATTAATGTCATGATTTATTTATGGAATAAATTAAATCTACATGTGCTTATATTTTCAACACAAATTCCATCTGAGCTGGCCGTAATCATCAAAATAGTCCATGTTGGTTTTTGAGTCCAAGTCAAAAGGGTGCTGTGTCACTATCATTTGGGCCCATGGGCCTTGTAAGCCTAGGGTGTGCACTGTAGACGCCACTTCTGGTCGTTCCCTATAAAGGAGCCACTGCCTCCTTTGCTAGAAGGGGGATTTCATTGAGTTTAGGTTTAGCCATTGTGCAAACTTCTGTTCTTCTGTTGTGTCGAACGGCCACCTGTCAAGACAGCTTCAGAATCCCAACCTTGTTTTCACCATACAACCTATGCTTCATTCATATTCGCAATATCATATTGCCTACGTCCTATTCTTGCTAGTTCTTTGATTGCTTGCAAGGATTGAACTTCGTGTTCAGGTTGATCGCGCCTCTAGCGAGGTCAATAACATCTCGGAGTTGGTTCAACGATTGCTAAGGCGCAAGCGACATCGTGCGTTTGTAGTCGGATTGCTAGGGTCATCTCCAGCAACAAAATAATAGTTATCAATCTCATCGAAAGATCGGGCACCTCGTCCACATTAGAACCTTCTTCAGTTTGATGCTCCTGATGACCGGGTCCAGGACGAGTGGGTAGTGCCCTAAATGGGTTACTTGGTCGGGATGATCCCCGCGGTGGAAAGTGATTGCCAACTCCAACCAACGCAGATATTGGGGGGCATCTGATGAGATTGAGTTCGGCGGTTAGCTTCTGTTTGCACTTGGACTCATACGCAGACGACCCTCTAAATGTGTGGTTGAGCTCAACCTGAGGATCTTGATAGTCGCTAGCTGCTCTCGAGTTCGGCTTATCTTTGTGCTTTTGCTTGTTGGATGCAGATGTCTGCTTGGAAGCAAACTTCTTGAGCATGAAGCAATTTTTAGCCACGTGGTTCCCCTTTGGGTGGAAAGGACATGGCCCATTCATGACCTTCTGGTAGTCGTTTGTCCTCGGGAGTCGCGGTCGGCTATGCTCGACTGCTGCCATAATGTTGTCCTACTTGCGTTTGCAGTTGCCGAACTTAGTCAGAGCTGCGTTGTCGGTGTCCTTTCACTCCTTATGTTGGGGCTCCTTCTTGTCGTCTAGGGCTTTAGCAACAGCGTTGGCTGAGTCGGTGTATTTGTTCGCTATGTCAAATAAAGCCTTGATAGAGTTGGGAGGCTTCCGATTAAATTTAGCGATGAATAGGGTATCTTCTGACTCCCTTGCAGAATGCAGCGATGATAACCTCGTCCTTGATTTTGGGGATTGAGTTCCTCTTCTTGGAAAACCGCTTGATGAAGTCACAAAGGGACTCGTTCTTCCTTTGATGGCACTGGTACAAATCGTACTCAGAAGATGGCCTCTCGTAGATTCCTTAGAAGTTTGTGACGAAGTGTTCACAGAGTTCCCCCTAGGAGCCAATTGACCGCCTGGGATGCCTCGTCAGCCATGTCCTTGTCGAGTCGGCCAAGGCGACTGGCAGGTAGTTAGCCATGGCCTTGTGGTCGCCTCCAGCTACTCGTATTGCCAAGGTGTATGCGGTCAGCCAGGACTCCGAGTTGGTCCTACCGTCGTACTTCTCTATACTAGTCTGCTTGAAGCCAGATGGCCAGTCTACTTGTTGTAGTTCATGGGTGAACACCGAAACTCCATCATCTGGGTGTGGGCTCCAACTCCGACTACGGCGATACAACTGCCCCTGGTGGAGGACGAAGCGCTCATGCTCATCTTTGAGTCAGCGGCGTTCATCCTCCTCACATTCTCAGCATCAGGTGTGGATGTCATGATGGAGATCTTGTCGTAGTCGTCCTCAGGTGTCCTGGTTGTCATTGCACTCCTAGTGGTGATCTCACCGTCGGTCGTTGTTTTGATTGCCGAGTGACGTATGACGGGACTCCGAGTGATGCTGACTAGAGCTAGGTGCCCGGCGTCGTGCTGAAGCAGAAGAGATCGCCGTATCTGAAGCCGTCTTGTTTGACGGTATGAGCGTGTCTCCAGACTGCTGTCACTATTGACATGCTGTTGTTCGCACCAAAAACCACCGGGTGTGCCAAGAAGCTTGTTGATGATCTGGTTTGATGCGATTGAACATACGAAGGCCTGGGAGATCTGCTTAGCTCCAGTGCAGGTCCTAAAATATTTGAGGTTCGCAGGCGTGCCAGTCAATTTGACCCCGCAATTGACAAGGAGATGAAGAAATTTGATTACTGATCCAATCGGCCAGTAAGCCGATACGGATTCCTTCCAGCTGATCGCCGCTATGCTCGTGCCCGGGCCCTCGCCAGTACTCACCCTCCCGGGTCCTCGCTTGTGCTCGTGCCCGGGTCAGCAGCAACTGCACATCGGCTATCGGCCGATACGGGCTGATATAGACTCCTCGTAGCCGATAGCTGATGGCACCTGTGTATCGGCTAGGAAACCGATAGCGCTATAAACAAATGGATAAGCTGTCAGTATAACATGTGCATCGGCTAGAAGCCGATGATAAAATAGATAAGCAAAACAGTAAGCCAGCCGACTGCCGAGGAAACACATGTGCATCGGCTAGAAAACCGATGATAATATAGATGACTAAAACAGTAAGGATAATACAGTCGGCTTAATAAAAAGATAACCTATCGGCTAAGCGCTCCGATAGAACGTCGCATATACACCGATCGGCTCGACAAGGATAAATCTATTATTATCGATCTAGTAGTTCAGACCGAACTGATGCAGCACAGATCGATAATAGTAAAGGAACCTCAACAAGCCGATAGACCTAATGCAACTGTGATGTAATAAGATAACTTACTGGCTATACATTCCGATAAGACGCTTGCGCAAAAACCATCAACCTAGCAGGAACGATTTATCGCTGGCAGTTCAGTAGGTCGGACCCAACCGATGCAGCACGAACCGATGATAAATCGCCCCCAGTAAACTGATAAGATCTACGCACGCGTGATGTGGTATACCTAATCGGCCTAAGAGGTCGGACCGAACCGATGCAGCCGTAGACAGGGCAGATACACCTGGGTAAGGGGTGACAAGTCTTACCCTCTCGTAGGAGTTCGGACCTAACCGATGCAGCCCCGCTCGAGAAGCAAGAACCCGTCTAAAGGGTGGCGATGCGCCGAAGTTTAATTGATCGAGAGATGATTTACAAGCTACCTGGGCATACGTATATATACCCCGAGTTATTACAGTCCTTATAGGACATGGAATAGGACTTTCCTAATTAGACAAGGAAAACTAACAGACCTGATCGGACAAGAGATCAGGTTTCCTAAAAGATAAAACTATCTAATAGATAAGATAAATAACTGCCATAACGTGGTCTTCACGATTCCTTCTCAAATCCGGTTTCTTCTGGATTAATTTCCTCCGGTTGATATAGCTTCTATCTTTACCGAATCTGATATGAGCCATGCCAAATTTTGGCGTTAACAGCTGTATGATCCTCGCAATAGTCGGGGTAGCCTGGTGGTCGGGCCCGAATTGCAGGGTAGTAGTAGTGTGGCAGCAGCCACGATATTCTGCTGTGGGGTCACAAAAACATCATGGTCGCCTACTCGGGTTTGGAGGATTTCTTGTTGAGCAGTGTTGATGTTTTACACCAGCAATATGAATATAGGGCTACTCGGCGGATCGAAACTCGGTGGACTGCAAAGGAACACAGGGAGTTTATACTGGTTCAGGCCCTCGATGCGAGGTAATACCCTACGTCCAGTTGTGATGTATTCCTTGAGGATGTATGGTGGTGGTTCTGATGAACTTGTATGTCTTGCCCTCAGGGGGTGCCCTGCCTCCCCTTATATACTAGGGGATAGGGTTACAAAGTAGGAGTCCCAGTCGGACTACGACTAAGGGATCTCCTTCTAGAGATATAACGTGCCCTGCTAGGATTGTATTTTCCTTATCGTATAAGGTTAAGTCTGCCGAGTTCTATCATATCTCTAATTACAAGGCTAGGCCCAACCTCTATCCAAGTGGCCCATATGCTTGTCATGAGGTACTCGGGGCCCATGGCCTCCACAGCAGCCCCTGAGACCTTCATAGTTGAGGCACAGCTGATGCCGAGTGCTCATCCTCCACGGTGAAGTATTCCCGAGTGCATTGCTCCCGAGTACTCTTTGTCCGAGTGCTTCTTCTCTCGAGTCCTGCTTCATGTCAGCTAGCAACGAGGATATGAAGGGCTCCATATAGAAGTATGAATAGTGTACGCCGAATAGGCACACCTATTAGGTGTAGCCCCTGACTTTGTGCTTCATTGTGAAACAATTAAACATAAAGTCAAAGATCATTAATCTTATAGTCCTTCTCGAGTAATATACTACTGGTATATGAGACTCTTCAGCTTCATATCAGCCGGAAATATTTTATAGTCTTTCCCGAGTAGTATGTCACTCGGAAATTAGACCCTTCATCTTCATGTTAGCTGGGAAAATCTTTATAGTCTTTCCCGAGTAGTATACTACTCGGAAGTTAGACTCTTCAGCGTCATGTCGGCTGGAAAGATGTTTGCCCATGGCAATTGTTGAAGCATGTAAGCCGAGTACCACTTTATGGATTTCAATCCAATATGTGGTTAGGTGTACTTGAGAGATACCTGCATCCCCAATTTGAATGAAGACCAGCTTGTGACCCTTGTAAGGATATATCCTCAATACCTAGTGAATAATACAGATACCCGAACACATGTGTTCAGCAATTAGGCCTTCATGAAGCATATCTGATTACCCAATTAGTCCCTGTTAGTAGCACCAACACTGCGATTTTAACACAGCCAACGAGTGGCCCACATTGAGTGTGCTACTATAGAAACTCATATCTTGGTGGCCCAGTACCGACTTTGCAGGCCCAAGCCCACTTATCAGTATAGGCTCTATAAAGGCGGGGAGAGAGAAAAGATTCCCTCATCTTCTCCAATCCACCAATCGCTTCATCTTCCAGCTTCCACGCCAAAATTTCGCCCCTCGGCTCGCTAGGGTTCACCATTGCTAGCGCTTCCCCCTTGAAACTTGGGCGATCCCACTCCTCTGCGTCCATCCCAAGTCCTCAATCGCATTTCCCCCAAATTTCCTCGCCTTGAGCCATGCCGAGAGCATCAGAAATCCCGAAGACGACTGATGAATCTTGGCCGACTTCAGATTGTGGGTTGACTAAGCTGAAGCATTTGGAGAGGTTTTTGAGACTGCAGAACCATGAAGACATCCATTGGCGTTCGACGGAAGGGGAATCGATTCCAGTATCCCAGGCTGGTGAGACTATAGTTTTCACCTCTTTCTTCGACCAGGGCCTTTCTCTTCCGTCTTCGGATTTTCTTCTACAGCTTCTTGCCTTCTACAACCTAGAGTTGGTGAATCTGAATTCCATCTCGATCTTGCAAATCTCTATCTTTACAACTCTATGCGAGTGTTTTCTTGGTGTGGAGCCCCGTTTGAATCTATTTAGATATTTGTTCCACATCAAACCCCAACCCTCCAAGAGCAAAGTCCAAGTGATTGGGGGGGCCGGTATCCAGCTTAGGAGCGAAATGAAGAAGATTTATATCCATATCCCCTTGAAATCCTCCCTCAAAGGCTGGCATAGGGAGTGGTTTTATTGTTCTGATCTTGAACCATGCCTCCCCCTTTTCACTGGTCTGCCTCCGGTAGTTGTGTCCAACTAGTCATCTATGCCCAGTTTTGAGGAGATGGGCCAGGTATATATGCTGATCGACAAGATTGATAAGCTGAAGAGCTTCGGATTGACTGGTCCATGGGTGGGCAGGCATTTCTTGACTCATCGCATCAAGCCGCTATAGCTGAGGAGCCATTTTGGCTGGGATTATGAGGGCAAAAATGATCCCAGCCAAGAATATAACGACCTGACCGACAAGCACAAGGTGACCGACATCCTGCTTGATTATTTTGCAAGCGGGGTGATCGAGACAGAAGATGCCGAACGTGCCACGCCGGCTTATAGCATAAAAAGGCCTCGTCCAGAGGTAACTCTTGTTAATGTTAGCTTGCTGTCCATCTGTGATGAATGCTTGTAGATGTGTATCCATGATAGCTCTGCAATGTGTGATGTTTGTTGTTAAACCGCTTGTAGGCATGTAAGGAGTTTGACGAGGGCTCCCAAACTTTGTCGGCCATGAAATCGAAGAAAAGGCCGTTGAGTCCTTCTGCTGCCCAGCCGAGCTCCAAGAGAGCGGGGAAGAAACCTATCGAAGATTCAGGCAAGAAGAGAATTAGTAGGCTGAGTGCTACAGCCGGGAGCCAGAAAATTAAAGACACCGCCAGCGCAGCTCCCAGGTCGCCGAGTCCAAGGCCAAGACCGGTGCCACAAGGCTCACCAACATCGAGCCCAAGGGCAGCACTGCCGAGTACGAGGTCATCAACGAGCCATAAGGCGGCGCCACCGAGCATCCTAGCACCCCAGCCGGCCGCACCAGAAATTGGGCCGACTAGGACAAGGACGCCAATACCGACAGCCGGCAGCCCTCCACTGTCGACAACTGGAACTCCCGGATGGAGGTACAAAACCTCCAAGAGGTAAGTAACTTTTGGATCTTCTAAAAATCTTGTTCAGTATAGTATTGTCTTGACGTCTGACTCATCGTGCAGGAAACGAGACAACATCGATCTCAAGGAGACCACATCGGCTGCTCCTGTTGTCGAGCCAGCCCCAGCCAAGCCAACCCTAGCAAGCTCATCTGCCGAGCCGGTGACCGTCCCAGCCATAGAGACTAAGGCGGTCTAGACAGCAGGGCCGCTAGCGCCGGCTGACCAAGGGGCAGATACTGAAGCTGTTGCTCTAGCCCCCGAGCGAGTCCCCGAAGCCCCATCAGCTGCCGAGTGTGGGTGCCATGGGCCCCGGGTACCTCATGACAAGCATATGGGCCACTCGGATAGAGGATGGGCCTAGCCTTGTAATTAGAGATATAGCTAGATTCGGCAGACTTCGCCTTGTATAGAAAGGAATATACAGTCCTAGTCGGGTGCGTTATATCTCTAAGGGGAGATCTCCTAGTCGTAATCCAATGGGGACTCCTACCTTGTAACCTTGTCACCCAGTATATAAGGGGAGGCAGGGCGCCCCATGAGGGCAGGTGCAAACAAGTTCATCAGAACCACCACCGTATATCCTCAAAGGAATACATACAAACTGGACGTAGGGTATTACCTCACATCGAGGGCTTGAACCAGTATAAACTTCCCGTGTTCCTTTGCAATCCATTGAGTTTTGATCTGACGAGTAGCCCCATATTCATATTGCTGGTGTAAAACATCGACAGTTGGCGCGATAGGTAGGGGCTTCGGCGCGATCTACATCTACAAGCTCGATGGATCCAACAACCGGAGTCGACGACGGCAAATTCTCTCCCGAAGATACAATCTCATTCGGAAGCCTCGACTTCGCCGCCGACATGTTCGGCAATCTCACCTTGCCCGACACGGACCCGATCCAACCGGCCGAGGAACCAGCCGACTCCGCGCTAGTCGGCCCACACGACGCTGCGGCAATCTTCGACGACATGCTGCGGCGATCTCCTATACGCCCGAGCCCAGGGACAACTCTTCCTTTCAGTGTTCGACTCGGACTCGGTTTCGAGCCGGCCGAGATCGGGCCGAGAAGGGAAGAGATCATCAATTTCCCGTTCGGACTCGGAGACGCCGCGGATATCTACAATCTACATCCGACGCGGCAAACCCGATCCCCTGGAGTTCGACTCGGATACGGCCCCGAGCCGCTCGAGATCGGATCTAGGGAGGTCGGAGTTACACTCATCCCCACCAACCATCCCGACTTCGACTCGAAGTCGGACTCTGACTTCCAGTCGGACTACGACTCTAGTCGGACAGCAGCTCGGCAAGCTTCTCTCCGCCACGAGAAATCTTCATGGCATCCAAAGGCTCTACTCCTACTCAGGAATCACGCCGACTACGCGAACAGCAAGAGGAGGAGGCCCGCCGACTGCAAAAACAACAAGAGGAAGAAGTAAGACGCCTGCGCGCCCGCAACGACGATCTGCGCAGAGCCGGGCGGACTGCTCAGCAACAAGTCCTCCAAACCCGAGTCGGCGACCACGACGTCTTCGTCACACCCCAACAGAACATCGTGGCCGCTGCAACTCTACTGGATACACTCCAGTTCGGACCTGATCACTAGGCCACCCCGACGATCGCAAGGATAAAAGCCATGCTTACAGCTGCTGCATGTCAACAACACCAACAGTCGGGTGATACCCTCATACCGACCAACCGGTCGATTTCCCCAACGGCAGTCTCATCCGCTTCAAAGCGACGCCGAGCAGCCGGCTCTAGTCGGCAGCACTCGGAGTCACACCAAACGTCACTCGGCAACCCCAACGACGACCGGCAGCTCCGAGGCCAACCACGGCGTGACCTTCAGCAAAACGTCAGCGCTTGGCGCCACGAACGAGAGGAGGATGAGCAACGCCAACTGGAAGACGAGAACGAGCGCTTTGGCCTCCACCACGAGCGGTCTCGCCGCCATATTCGGAGTCGGAGCCCTCATGACGATGAAGGCATACCAGCCTTCACCCAGGAGCTACAACAGGTCGACTGGCCGTCGGGTTTCAAGCCTACAGGCATCGAAAAATACGACGGCAAGACCGATCCCGAGTCCTGGCTCACAGCATACACTCTGGCAATCCAAGCTGCCGGAGGTGACCACAAAGTCATGGCTAACTACCTCCTAGTTGCTCTAGCCGACTCAGCGAGGACATGGCTAACAGGACTTCCCAAGCAATCAATCGGCTCTTGGGGAGAACTCCGGGAACGTTTCATCACCAACTTCCAGGGAACATACGAGAGGCCATCTTCCGAGTACGACCTATATCAGTTGCGTCAAAGGAAGAACGAGTCTCTTCGTGACTTCATCAAGAGGTTTTCTGACAAGAGGAACTCAATCCCGAAGATCAAGGACGAGGTCGTCATCGCCGCCTTTCGAAAAGGAGTCAAAGACATCTCGTTCATCGACAAATTCACGCGGAAGCCTCCCAACTCTATCAAGGCCCTATTCGACATGGCAAACAAGTACGCCGACTCAGCCCACGCTGTTGCTGAGGCTCTCGAAGACAAAAAGGCATCCTGACAGAAGAAGTGGGAGGGCACCAACGACACGGTCCCGACTAAAGCCGGGAATCGCAAACGCAAGTCAGACGGCTTCATTGTGGCAGTCGTTCACAATCGTCTTCGACTTTCAACAACTGAAGATTATCAGAACAACAAGTGACATGCTCGGGGGCTCACAAGCTCAAACGCAAGGATGGCATCCCCACTCCGAAATACCGAACAGCTAAGTCGCTTCCTGATAAATATTTCTTCACTCGGCTTTACCAATGCCGCAGCCGCTTACACCTAATAGGTGTACAAGCTGCACTCTTCTCTGTTTTTGCTCTTAAATGATTGCAAAAGTACTCGAGTAGCATAAATCCTGATCCGTGAAACTTTGCTCCATGAAAGACGAACTCAAGTCACCCAAAACGCGTGTCTGGGAAAGAGCATGAGCCAACTCCCGATGCTAGGGGGCTATGACTAGTCGGGCAGAGCGTTTAAACGTAAGGGGTCAACTACTTGGGAAAATTAATATTAAAAAGAGGAAGAACTCGTATTTACATATATTGTAAAATACATTTTGTTCGGGTGATTATTTTCATCATCAGATGCTACTCATCCGATATCTTTATATTGCAGGCCCAGCTCCGGATATGCGTGACAGGAACTCAGGGCTGCGAGCCCATCTCCTACGCTCGGGGGCTGGACAAGTCTGCCAAAATACACTCGGGATGCTCCATGAGGGCTACTGACCGAGTACTTGCACCAGTCGGGATGTCGTCTTCCCCGGCTACGCTCCATGCGAGCTAATAATCGACCTCCGGCGCCAGTCGAGGCTGTGTACTACTCGGCTAAGTAGGGTACGCCCCATGAGGGTCGCCAGCCGAATCCTACGCTAATGCTAGGTTCGGGTACCTTATTTGGTCACAACTCTGTCAGGTTGGGTACGCCCCATGAGGGTCGCTAGCCGAATCCTATGCTAATGCAAGGTTCGGGTGCCTAGCTTGGCTATAATTCTGTTGGATAGGGTACGCCCCATGAGGGTCACCAGCCGAACCCTCTGCTAATGCAAGGTTCGGGTACCTTGTTCGGCTTTACCCAAGTCAGAGAAGACTTACATCGTCAAAGTGCATCCGGAGTTCTTATGCATTGCGTCATACCTGAGGAGGGCAAGCAGATCCTGCGTTATACCCACTCAGGCTTATGTGGCAACCAGTTTGCATCCAGAACATAAGTCGGAAAGGCTTGCGATAAGGATTTCTCTGGCTAATTGCGGTTACCAACACCAAAAAACTCATCCTGACATGCGATGGATGATACTTCTATAGAGCTATGCTGGATAGGTCGGCTCAGGCTGGCTTATTTAGTAGCAGCCACCAAGATATGAGTTCCTACAGTAGCATGCTCCATGTGGGCCGCCCGCAGGCTGAGTTGAAATTATAGCGCTGGTGCTACCCACAGGAACCGATGAGGTAAACAGATATGCTTCATGAAAGCCTTATTGCTAAACATATATGTTTGGGTATCTGTTTTATCCACCAGGTCTCGAGGATATATCCCTACAAGGATCACAAGCTGGTCTTCATTAAAATTGGGGATGCAGGTATCTTTCTCGGGTACACCTGACCACGCCGTGGATTTATTTTCATAAAGTGGTACTCGGCCTACATGCGTGGTCACCAGTTGCCATGAGTAACATTATTCCAGCCGACATGACGCTGAAGAGTCTAACTTTCGAGTAGTACACTACTCGGGAGAGACTATAAACCTTCTTTTCCCGCTGACATGACGCGGATGAGTCTAACTTTTGGGTGGGACGCCACTCGGGAAAGACTATAAACCCCTTATTCCAACTGACATGAAGCTGAGGAGTCCCATATACGAGTAGCATCCTACTCGGCAAGACTACAAACACACATTCCGACTGACATGAAGTCGAAGAGTCCCACATACGAGTAGTTCCCTACTCGGCAAGACTATAAATTATATTCCGGTTGACATGATACCAAAGAGTCTCATATACCAGTAGTATACTACTCGGGAAAGACTACAAGGTTAAAGATCTTTGACTTTATGTTTAATTGTCTTCACAATTAAGCACAAAGTCGGGGGCTACACCTAATAGGTGCGCCTATTCGGCGCACACTATGCCTAAATCTACATGAAACCATTCATAGCCTCGCTGCCAGCTGACATGAAGCGGGACTCGGGAGAAGCAGCACTCAGACAAAGAGTACTCGGGAGCAATGCACTCGGGAAGACTTCACCGTGGAGGATGAGCACTCGGCATCAGCTGTGACTCAACTATGAAGGTCTCGGGGGCTACTGTGGGTGCCATGGGCCCCGGGTACCTCATGACAAGCATATGGGCCACTCGGATAGAGGATGGGCCTAGCCTTGTAATTAGAGATATAGCTAGATTCGGCAGACTTCGCCTTGTATAGAAAGGAATATACAGTCCTAGTCAGGTGCATTATATCTCTAAGGGGAGATCTCCTAGTCGTAATCCGATGGGGACTCCTACCTTGTAACCTTGTCCCCCAGTATATAAGGGGAGGCAGGGCACCACATGAGGGCAGGTGCACACAAGTTCATCAGAACCACCACCGTATATCCTCAAAGGAATACATACAAACTAGACGTAGGGTATTACCTCACATTGAGGGCCTGAACCAGTATAAAATCCCTCTGTGTTCCTTTGCAATCCACCGAGTTTCCATCCGCCGAGTAGCCCCATATATTTATTGCCGGTGTAAAACATCGACACCGAGTCGGGTGCCAGGACCGTGTTGCCGTCTGTGTCTTCGTTGTCTTCAGAGGAGATAGATCTTCCCAGGCTCGAAGCCCCTCACCGCAGGTTCTCGAGAACATTCCACTGGGTAACTCCCGAGGGAACTTCGAAATGCTATGAGCACAATGAAGAGGCCACGGAGAGGGAGCGTGAAGTTCTTCTTCGCGCCGCCATTGCCGCATCCCGGGGGTCCATGTGTGTAGCGAGCCTTGAAATGTTGAGTTCCCGACGATTTCCCTTATTAACTCTGCTTTACTCTGTTTTACCCCAAGCAGAAGATCGTCGACCGCGCGGAGAAGATAAATGAGGTCTTGACCCAGCTTGCCCCCCAGCTCCAACGATTGGGCCAGCTCCAAACCTCGAAGGCCGAGTTGAAGCGGTCTAGCCAGGAGAGGGACTTGGCTGAGGGGAGTAGTTGACAAACTCAGGGGTGAGAATTGGGCTCTAGCCGACAAGATCAGAAGTAAGTCTCCTGTATTTGTCTTCCTAACTAAGTCCCATGTATATTTCTCCAGCTTTGCTATTTCCCGACTGCCTAGTTGTGTCTTGACTGTAATCTCGAGCTCTCGACTATTCTAATATATAGCCCTCGAAGCTGAGTTGAAGACCTGGACAGAGGGAGAAACCAAGCTGAAGGAGGCCGAGAAAGCCAAATCCAAACTCGAGAAAGACAAGGCTGAGCTGGACAGGGCCAAAGGCAAACTCAAGAAAGAAAAGACCGAACTAGAGAAGGCCAAAACCAAGGCGGAGGCCAACTATGCCTGTAAGTCTCCTGCTTGATTGTGATCTTAGCCCGACTACTTGTTGCTTCGACTTCTTATCTTGGTTGACCAATATATTTGTCAATGCATCTGAACATCTTTAAAAGCCAACGCCCAGTTCAGTTTGGCGCCTTCACTGAGGAGATTAAGATGATCAAGGAGTCACGGGAAGTGCTTGTCGAATCTGTGAAAGGGCTCCTAGACATCATGCAATCTTACTATCTTGGGACCAGCTCCAGTACCGTCACCCAAGAGCACAAACACCTAAGTGAAGCCTCGAGTATCTCGAAGCAATACTCAGATGAGCATGTAGCTATCGGCATCGCCCAAGCTCTTGCCATGACCAAATCAATTTACCCTAAGGTAGACATTGAGGCCATTGGTGAGGGTTTTGCCGAGGGGACGACTCCTGATGAGGCGCTGGAGCTAATCCGCTAGGTGAGGTCGACCGCAGAGGCAATAGCTAGGGATCTGGGCATGTAAAAAAGGAGTAATTATGCAATCGGTGCTCATTGATGAACATATATAACTTTTGTAAAGGCTTGTATAAATATCTTGTAAAGTGCTGCCGAGTACTTGCTTATTCTGAGTCGTCATTAGCTTTACCCGACTATGTAGTCTGCATTGAGTAAATCAACAAAAACATAAGAAAAATCGTTCACCTCTGAGAGCTATACTTGGACAAACTTAGCATAGTCGTTGTAGAACTTTATGACTTGATAAAACAAGCTTGGATTTTATTAACAAGGCACATAATACATGCAGCCCCAGACTCACTACTTGGTTGAGACAAGCAATGTAGTGAGTCAGAGAAAAAAATCTTTATTCATATGTATAGAGGAAATACAAGACTCAGGTATAGAAAGGATGTAGCTATTCTATATTCCATGAGTTGCTGACTAGGGCACCGTGTAGCGCCCCCGTCCCGGTACCCCCGTACGGTGATACCAGAGAGGAAGCGCCCCGCAGGAGATTGGCATGAACCAACTCCTATGGAACCGCGATGCCGGTACCAGTCCCAGGAAACCTTGCTGGTACCCACGGTCAATGGACATGTACCACAGCAAATAGCTAAATATATATATATATATATTATACCTTTATAAGTTGCGACTTCGGGCAAGCCCTGAGCAGCAATCGGCAAACAGAACAGCAGCAGCGGGACGACAGCGCAGCAAGAACCCAATCCACAAGCAATGGCTTGGGACTAGGAAAGAAACCCTAATCTTCACTTCATCTTCACTCTTACTGAAGGAGGGAAAAAAATGGATTGAGTACTTACGTACTCAGCAAGTCACAGAAAATGTGAGATATGCAGGCTAACAAAGAATAGGCTGGGGTTTATTTCGCAAACCATTTCAATTTGAAAACACTTTCGAAAACCTAAGTGTGGGTTGTCTCAATGTGACTGGAAGGAGGCTCTCGCCTCGATCCTGTCCGCGAATTGCTTTTCAACAACTCAAGCGACGAACCAAAATTTAAATAATTTCAAGTATTCTTATACCGCTTGTCGGATCACGACAGCAGCTCAGTGGATCTGCCTACAAGCAGCTTTCCACGGTATCAATCATCTATTACTTTATTTTCAATTTCGTCCATACCAGGACGTAATCTCATTTTCCATTACTATTTTCCTTTCACTTTCGCCCACTCAGGACGAAATCTCATCTCATATCAGCGGCTCCTCGAGCCATAACTCATTTCATAACTCATCTCGATGGCTCTCCAGGCCATCCTTAATCTCAACTCAAACTGCTTCCACTCGGGAAGCCTAACTATGATGCCAATCGACATCCCGGGTCACACAGCCCCGTTTCAAACCACTCAGGTCATCCATCAGCCACAAAGGCCGATTCTGGTAACGATTCCCATACCACAAATCTCTTTCGCAAACACTTGCAAACAAATCTACGCTAGAGGAATCACCTCACATTGCCCGTAACCGTGGGCGCGGCTGTTCGAACAGTTCGTATACCTTTGCAATGGTTGTACGCTTTACCCACACGACGCGAGCTTACTCCCACACTGATTAGGTGGGGAGGTTCGCGACAAAGCCTTTCCAAAGCCATCCCAGGATAGCACGCTGCCCTATAAATGGGTACTCACACTCAACCAAGTACCAGGAACTCATTTCCTATACTCAGGGACGGGGGTATATCGCCCTCTTGGCACCCAACCAGTCCCACATTTATTAGCAACCGAAAACCATCCTGGGAACACTAATTACACAGCCAGGGGTGTCCCATACCACCCGTGTGGTCGCACTATGACATGCTCAGTGCAATTCCTCAAGGAATCGGTCCTTATATGCGAATACGAAGTGCCACCACACAGGTGATCACTTTGCACCGCGGAAACATTCGCAAATAAATTTTGTTTCGCAAATCTCGCCGACATCGCATGTCGGGTTTTTAAATCTGTTGGAAACCCTATTTTTCCCAAATCGACAAGCAATTGTGTTATGAGTGGAATCATCGAAGTCCACGCTCAGAGAGCATGGTCACCGAGGTACCACGGGGTGGAGCGACAAGGAATAGGGTATCAAAGACCTATAGGGTTTATGCAATTACCGGGCAGGTCCGTCGGTTTGACACGCAAACCGTGGCCAATCAATTTATCGTGCACACTAGCAATGCAATTTTGCAAACAAAACATTTTAAATTTAGGAAAAGTATGGTCAAGGAGTGACTTGCCTCATACTTCGTCTTCAGCTTCGCGAAAATCCGACGTCCAACGAATTTCCGACGCGACGACTACGCACGAAATGAGAGAAAAACACACAAAACTCTAGAAATAATATACTATTATTAATAACTAATAGTGCCATGAGGTAGATCTCATTTTTAGAAAAAAAATTTACAGACTTGAACAGGCTCAATCGGAGTTACGGTTGAGAAGATATGAATTTTGGAAGTTTGGGGATCTTCTGGAATTAGAAAGGAATTATTTGAATTTCTGGAAAAGGATTATTTTGGGGAATAGGAGCTGACAGGTGGGGTCCATGGTCAGTGGCAGTGGAGAGAGAAATGGGAGCTAGCCCACATGTCAGGACACAGAGAGAGAGAGAGAGAGGAGGGGTGCCGGATGGGTAACAGGAGACCGGGCAGAGAGATCGATGGCGGTCGGCGGCCGGGGGTTCGCCGACGAACGGCGGCGAGGAAGGAGAGGCGGCCAACAGATACGAGATGTGGGGAGCACGGTGAGGATGATGGTAGGCTCGAAGTGATGGATGGAGGCTTGAGGGCGGCGGGCGACGGTGACCAGAGGGAGGCGGCGCGGCTATCATCATCGGCTACGAGGGAGCGGCGAAGGGCTTGGGGATGGATGTGGTTTGGATGCGGCCCGGGGAAAGGAGGAAGAGAGGGCTAGGGGCAGAAGCTCATCGGGGAGACTCAAACGGCGGCGGCAGCTTTGGTGGAACGGCGGCGAGGGACTGCGCCAGCGGCGACTTGGTCGATTAGGCTCGGGAATGGTCGGATTTGGGAGGAGCCGAAGGATTGATGGCGGCGGAGAGAGAAAAATCGGTAGAGGGAGCAGTTCTGAGGGGGAGGCAACGGCGAGGTCCTTAGGCCGATTTATAGGCGGCGAGTGGTGCTAGGAGACAAGGAAGGGAAGCGGTGGAAGTGGATAAGCTCGAGCTCGACCGGCCATCAATGGCGTAGGCTTCTGTAGCCGACATCACGCAATGGCGCAACTGTGGCTGGCGTCATCCGCGCCGAGCTCGGGTCCCGTGGCGTTGACGAGGAGAGCGTGTGCTGCTGGTGCTTGCCAAGACAAGGAGGTATGGGGCGCAGGGCTTGTGTCGGGGAAGAACTGAGATGAAGGATCGAGAGAGGGAGAGAGAGAGAGAGACCGAGGAAGGAGAGACGGGAGGAAAACGACGACGGCCGACTGTTCGTGGGGGCCCCGTGTGTCAGCGGACCGGCCGCAGGTAATGAAGGGGGCCTGCTTGCCAGCGGTAAGCGCGGGTGCAGCTGAGCGTGGCGCGTGGCAGGAGGCGCGGGGTTCGGGATGGCACGACTGGGGACAAAAGCAGCGGCAAGCGCAAAGTGACCGTAAGCCGGGCCGGGGAGAGGAAGCAGGAAATGGTCGCGGATAGGTGATGGGACGGGACCGGGGAAGCTTTTTGTCTTCAGGGCGGAGATGAGAGAGTTCGAGATATGAGAGAGAAAAGAGAGGGGCGCGAGGAGGAAGAAGACGACAGGGGAGCACGGCGACTGCCAGGCAGGCCCGATGCCGGTGCTGGGGTCGCGCGCGCGGCGAGGGCGCGGGCGCAGGGCACTGGCGCGGTGCGGTGCCTGGCTGGTGGGTCCCGGTGACCGGCGGCGGTGGCTTCGGCTGGCTGCGCCAGAGGCCGAGCGGGGAAAGGAAGGAACGAGGGAGGAAAGGCCGAGCTGGTTCAGGCCGAGGAGAGGGACGGCCCAAAGACACAGGAGGCTTTGACATTTTTCCAGAGATTGATTTGAGGGATTTGTAGGGAATTTGAAATGATATTTTATTTTGGCATTGGATGCTTGGCTCATAAATATTTTCAGGAATTAATCAAGAGAGATTCTGATACATATATAGATATGTATATATTTTTAAGAAGGATTCGGAGGGAGGGTTTCAAAAGAGGGTTCGGACTCGAATTAAAATTTTAATTCGAGACTATGACTCAGGGAAATTTGTGGGGTCTTTTGAGAGGTGTTTCTGAGATGGGATTTGGGCATATATACATATATATGGATATTTGGATATAAAAGAAAGAAGGAGGTTCAAAAGGGGACTGGATTTGGATTTAATACTAGAACTTGATTCTCAGGGATACTTTGGGAATTTTGTAATAGAATAAAATTGGAGTACCTCGAGGGAATATTAGAATCTTGAATTTAATTCTTGGGATTTGAGGGTTTCAGGTATATATATATATATTTGGCAGATTTCGGGAAGGAAGTTCGCAATGGAATTTAGGGTTTTTCGAGAGGAACAAAATAAGGAGATTTAAACGGAAGGCTTCGAATTGCAAAATTCGAACCCAAGTACAGAGAATTTTTGTGAGGTATGAAATAAGAGTATTTTGATCAAGGTCTTCGATGGGAACATGATTTTGAATTTTTCCGAAAAGAGAGAGATGGTCGAATTGCAAATTCGAGTCTCGGATTTTAGGCAGAGAGAGTTTGGGACCCAAGGTTTTATGGTTTCCAAGGGAGGCTTGGATCTGAGATCTACGACCACTTAGTCCCTTAAGCACTATACAAACAGCCAAAAGTTTTTTTTGAAATTAGAGTTTTTACGAAAATAGTTTTTTTAACGGGAACCGGCGGCGTTACAAGCCTACCCTCCTTAAAAAGGAATCTCGTCCCCGAGATTCGAGATAAGGGAACCAGAGGCTGCGAGGGAGAACTACGGCAACCTATCTAACTAGGTCTTCGTCGGTCCTATACATTATCCCGAACTTCATCCTTTGGGTCTTGGCAAAAGCTTCACGATATCCTGGCGAGTACGTCGGTCTTGACGCTTAATCTTCCATGTCTTGTTGTAGGTCCATCTGCTCCGGCAGAACCTGATCTTCTGTTTCTTCGTCTATGGTCTCGAAGGTTAAGGCGTCTTGTACCTCTTCTACATTTACGTGGTTGAGGTGAGATCTTCTTTAAACAGGCGAAGTCTACGACACTGATCCACTATTCTGTGGATTGATGCTCTTGGGACCGATCGTGGGAACTCTGTTACTTCCTATATTGGACTGCACCGGTCGGGTATCGCCTTAGCCTTGAGGGCATTGTCGAGAGTAATGTCCCATCTGATGGCAACGGAAACACTCGACTTCGGCCAAGCTTCTGGTTGGTACGGCGGGTGTCGTGGAGTTACTTCCTCCACTATTACCATTGCTGACACCTGACATTTGCTATGGGGGTCTTGGAGTAGATGGGCGAGGGACGAATCTAGTAAAAGGGGCATACTGGGGTGTGCCTCTATTAAATTGTCCTGGTGGGGTGGTTCGTCGAAGAGTTCCATCCTTTTGTTGGAAACCAAGCTGTGAGGCTCTTCGTTTCCTTATGTCCACTATTTCTCTGTCAGCTTCTACCAATAGAGCCTTGTTGATCATATGCTGAAATGTTGGGAACTCATGTGCCACGAGTTGAAGTCTAACATCCACGTTCATTCCTTTCAGAAACTTCCGTAACTTCTTCTTGTCTGTATCTACTTCTTCCGGGGCATATCGAGCCAACTTATGGAAGTGACTCAGGCATTCATTAATACTGCTATGCCCTTGCTTGAGGTTGTTAAATTCATCCTTTTTCATGTCGATTATACTCTCAGGGACGTATGATGCTCGAAAAGCTTCCGCGAATTCCTTCCATTCGATGGTCGCGGCATTTTCATGCGCGGCACAATAATTTTCCCACCATTCCGCGGCTGGTCCTCTTAATTGATGGGCCGCATAGAGGGTTTTCTCTATTGGGGTGCATTGTACCAGGTTTAGTTTCCTTTCCACGTCTTTAAGCCAATCATCGGCTTCGACTGGCTTGACGGTGTGGGAGAACTCAGGGGGTCTTGATCTTAGGAAGTCTATCAGCTTAGATCTTCCATTGTTTTGCTGAGGTTGTTGAGGTTGCACTTGCCCTTGTTGTAATCCGGCAAGGGTTTGGGCTATTCCTTGTAGGATCTAAGTTTGCATAGCCAGGAGTTGTTGGAGGTTCATGTGAAGTGGTGGAGGTGGGGGAAACTCAGGTTGGTTCGTGTCTGCATTCTGGTTGACGGGTTCGTTGGCATTGTAATGTCCATTATTTGCCATTTGATCCATATTCCGATTTTCCTGGGGGGTCGTGGCTGGCTGCCTGAGCTGGGTCTTCCTCGTATCCGTAGCGGTTAGGGGCACGGCTTCGACGACGGGTATGACGAGCCATTCTAACCCAGAAAGGTCAAGGTGAGAGGGAAATTACTAGGAGAGGAGAAATCATAAGAGAAGAAAAAGAAATATCCCCACGAAAAATTCTTTTCGCAAACGGGAAGACCAAACTAGGTGTGGCCAAGTCCAAGACTGGAACACACCATGCAAGAATGGACTACCAGACATTACACACTCACGCACTATCTTCGCAAAACTCCTAACGAGTTCGCGACGCTTTCTATGGTTAAACTCTTCTTGGCTCCATCTTCATGTCCTGTCTCGAGTACGGCGAATACTCCATGTCTTCAGGCGAAGATTCCATGTCCTCAGGTGAGAAAGGGAAAAGGGATATCTAACTTCTATGATTTTGAGGGGGTGAAGGAGTAGAAAATTCTTTTTGTAAACTTAGAGTGAGGGGAGAGAGCAGAAAATTTTCGCAAATAGTCTTTATATTTAAATATATTGTTCTTAAAGTCATCCTATGAGAGAAGGGGTTTCGTTCCTATACCAAACCTATGCTCTGATACCACCTCTGTAGAGCCCCCGTCCCGGTACCCCCGTTGGACGCAATGGTGGTGATACCAGAGAGGGTAAGCACCCCGCAGGAGATTCAGGCGTGAACCAACTCCTACGGAACCGCGAACACGCAGCAAAATGCCGTACCAATCCCAGGAAACCTTGCTGGGCCGGGAGGAGGATACCCACGGGTCAACGAGATGACCACAAAGCAATACTCGCTAATATAAATATATATATATATATATATAAAAAAAATACATAATATATATATTATAACCCGATTTACCTTTATATGTGCGACCTTCGGGCAAGCCCTGAGCAGCAAGGACCAGCAAACAGAACAGCAGCAGCCACAACGCGGAACAAGCGCAGCGAGAACCCAATCCACAAGCAACGGCTTGGGACTAGGAAAGAACCCTAATCTTCACTTCAACTTCACTCTTACTGAAGAGGGGAAAAGAAATGGATTGAGTACTTACCGTACTCAGCAAGTCACAGAAAATGTGAGATATGCAGGCTATCAAAGAATAGGCCTGGGGTTTATTCCAAACATTTCAATTGAAAACACTTTCGAAAACCTAATGTGGGTTGTCTCAATGTACTGGAAGGAGGCTTCTCGGCCTCGATCCTGTCCGCGAATGCTTTTTCAACAACTCAAGCGGACGAACCAAAATTTAAATTAATTTCAAGTATTCTTATACGCCCTGTCGGATCATGACAGCGGCCTCAGTGGATCTGCCATAAAGCAGCTTTCCACGGTACAATCATCTATTACTTTATTTCAATTCGTCCATACCAGGACGTAATCTCATTTCCATTACTATTTTCCTTTCACTTTCGCCCACCTCAGGACGAAATCTCATCTCATATCAGCGCTCCCGACCCACAAACTCATTTCCATAATCATCTCGATGGCTCTCAGGCCATCCTTAATCTCAACTCAAACTGCTTCCCACGGAGGAGAGCCTAACTATGAGTTACCAATCGACATCCCGGGTTCACACAGCCCCGTTTCAGAACCACTCAGGTCATCCATCAGCCACAAAGCCGATTATGGTAACGATTCCCATACCACAAAATCTCTTCTCGCAAACACTTGCCAAACAAAAATCTACGCTAAGATGGAATCACCTCACATTGCCCGTAACCGTGGCGCGGCTGTTCGAACAGTTCGTATACCTTTTGCAATGGTTGTATGTTTACCCACACGACGCGAGCTTACTCCCACACTATCAGTGGGAGGTTCGCTGACAAAGCCTTTCCAAAGCCTTCCCAGATAGCACGCGTACCCTATAAATGGGTTCTCACACTCAACAAGTACCAAGGAACTCATGTCCTGTACTCAGGGACGGGGGTATATCGCCCTCTTGGCACCCAACCAGTTCCCACATTTATTAGCAAACCGAAAACCATCCTGGAACACTAATTACTTAGCTAGGCGGCTGTCCCATACCCCGTGTGGTCGCACTATTTGACATGCTTAGTGTGCAATTCCTCAAGAATCGGTCCTTATATGCGAATACGAAGTGCCACCACATGAGGCGACACTTTGCACCTGGAAGTAACTTTCGCAAATAAATTTTGTTGTTCGCAAATCTCGTCGACATCGCAGGTAGATTTGGTTTGCGGGCGGGAAAGTTTTAAATCTGTTGGAAACCCTATTTTTCCCAAATCGACAAGCAATTGTGTTATGAGTGGAATCATCGGAGTCCATGCTCAGAGAGCATGGTCACCGAGGTACCACGGGGTGGAGCGACAAGGAATTGGGGTATCAAAGACCTTATCAGGGGTTTATGCAACTACCGGGCAGGTCCGTCGGTTTGACACGCAAACCGAGGCCGATCAATTTATCGTGCACACTAGCAATGCAATTTTGCAAACAAAACATTTTAAATTTAGGGGCAATATGGTCAAGGAGGATGACTTGCTCAGACTTCGTCTCAGCTTGCGCGAAAATCCGATGTCCAACGAATTTTCGACGCGACGACTACGCGCGAAACGAGAGAAAAACACCCAAAACCCTAGAAATAATATACTATTATTAATAACTAATATGCCATGAGGTAGATCTCATTTTTAGAAAAAAAATTTACAGACTTGAACGGGCTCAATCGGAATTACAGTTGACAAGATATGAATTTTGGAAGTTTGGGGATCTTCTGGAATTAAAAAGGAATTATTTGAATTTCTGGAAAAGGATTAATTTGGGGAATAGGAGCTAACAGGTGGGGTCCATAGTCAGTGGCAGTGGAGAGAAAAATGGGAGCTGGCCCACATGTCAGGATAGAGAGAGAGAGAGAGAGGAGAAGGGGTGCCGGATGGGTAACAGGAGACCGGGCAGAGAGGTCGACGGCGGTCGGCGGCCGGGGGTTCGCCGGCGAACGGCGGCGACGAAGGAGAGGCAGCCAACAGATACGAGATGAGGGGAGCACGGTGAGGATGATGGTAGGCTCGGAGTGATGGATGGAGGCTCGAGGGCGGCGGGCGACGGCGACCAGAGGGAGGTGGCGCAGCTATCGTCGTCGGCGACCAGGGAGTGGCGAAGGGCTTGGGGATGGGTGTGGTTTGGATGCGGCCCGGGGAAAGGAGGAAGAGAGGGCTAGGGGCAGAAGCTCACCGGGGAGACTCAAATGGTGGCGGCAGCTTTGGTGGAACGGTGGCGAGGGACTGCGCCGGCGGCGACTTGGTCGATTAGGCTCGGGAATGGTCGGATTTGGGAGGAGCCGAAGGATTGATGGCGGCGGAGAGAGAGAAATCGGTAGAGGGAGCAGTTCTGAGGGGGAGGCGATGGCGAGGTCCTTTGGTCTATTTTATATGCGGTGAGTGGCGCTAGGAGACAAGGAAGGGAAGCGGTGGAAGAGGATAAGCTCGAGCTCGACCGGCCATCAATGGCGTAGGCTTCTGTAGCCGACGTCACGCAATGGCGCAACTGTGGCTGGCGTCATCCGCGCCGAGCTCGGGTCCCGTGGCGTTGACGAGGAGAGCGCGTGCTGCTGGTGCTTGCCAAGACAAGGAGGTATGGGGCACGGGGCTTGTGTCGGGGAAGAACCGAGAAGAAGGATCGAGAGAGGGAGAGAGAGAATGACCGAGGAAGGAGACGGGGAGGAAAAAGACGACGGCCGACTATCCGCGGGGGCCCGCGTGTCAGCGACTGGCCGGGGTAATGAAGGGGGCCTGCTTGCCAGCGGCAGGGCGCGGGTGCAGCTGAGCGTGGCGCGTGGTAGGGCGCAGGTGCAGCTGAGCGTGGCGCGTGGCAGGGCGTGGGGCTCGGGACGGCACGATGGGACAAAGCAGCGGCGAGCGCAGTGAGCGTGCCGACCGGGGAGGAGGAAGCAGGAAATGGTCGCGGATAGGTGATGGGACAGGGCCGGGGAAGCTTTTTGTCTTCGGGGTGGAGCTGAGAGAGTTCGAGAGATGAGAGAGAAAAGAAAAGGGCGCGAGGAGGAAGAAGACGACGGGGGAGCACGGCGACTGCCAGGCGGGCCCGATGCGGTGCTGGTGTCGCGCGCGCGGGCGAGGGTGCGGGCGCGAAGCACGGGTGAGGGGCAGGCGTGGTGCGGTGCCTAGCTGATGGGTCCCGGCGGCCGGCGGGGGTGGCTTCGGCTTGCTGCGCCAGAGGCCGAGCGGGGAAAGGAAGGAACGAGGGAGGAAAGGCCGAGCTGGTTCAGGCCGAGAAAAGGGACGGCCCAAAGACACAGGAGGCTTTGACATTTTTCCAGAGATTGATTTGAGGGATTTGTAGGGAATTTGAAAGGATATTTTATTTTGGGATTGGATGCTTGGCTCATAAATATTTTCAGGAATTAATCAAGAGAGACTCTGATACATATATAGATATGTATATATTTTTAAGAAGGATTCGGAGGGAGGGTTTCAAAAGAGGGTTCGGACTCGAATTAAAATTTTACTTCGAGACTATTACTCAGGGAAATTTGTGGGGACTTTTGAGAGGTGTTTTTGAGATGGGATTTGGGCGTATATACATATATATGGATATTTGGATATAATGAAAGAAGGAGGTTCAAAAGGGGACTGGATTTGGATTTAATACTGGACCTTGATTGTCAGGGATACTTTGGGAATTTTGTAATAGAATAGAATTGGAGTACCTCGAGGGAATATTAGAATCTTGAATTTAATTCTTGGGATTTGAGGGTTTCTGGTATATATATATATTTGGCAGATTTCGGGAAGGAAGTTCTCGATGGAATTTAGGGTTTTTCGAGAGGAACAAAATAAGGAGATTTAAACGGAAGGCTTCGAATTGCAAAATTCAAACCCAAGTACAGAGAATTTTTGTGAGGTATGAAATAAGAGTATTTTGATCAAGGTCTTCGATGGGAACTTGGTTTTGAATTTTTCCGAAAAGAGAGAGATGGTCGAATTGCAAAATTCGAGTCTCGGATTTTAGGAGAGAGTTTGGGACCAAGGTTTTAGGGTTTCAAGGGAGGCTTGGATCTGAGATCTGCGGCACTTAGTCCTTAAGCACACACAAACAGCCAAATTTTTTTTTAAATTAGAGTTTTTACGAAGATAGTTTTTTTAACGGCCCGGAAATCGGGGCGTTACACACCGTCTTCAGTCTTTAGTGGGTAGGCGCCCGGACGTGTTACCTCAGCGATAATGAACGGCCCTTCCCATATAGGGGATAGTTTATTCCTGTCTTTGGTGGTTTGTATTTTTCTCAGGACGAGATCTCCCACCAAAAAGGCGCAGCCACGAACATTCCAACTGTAATAATAACATAGGCCTTGAAGATACCTTGCCGATTGGACAGTTGTGATGTCTCTTGCTTAATTCAACTGATCAAGTTTGACCAGTTGGTCTTTGTTTGATTTGTCTTCTGAGTGGGCCCAAACTTGTGGAGAGCTGAACTCCAACTCAGTTGGTAACATAGCCTCAGCACCATAGAATAGGAAGAAAGGGGATTGCCTTGTTGCCCCACTAACCATGGTTCTTAGAGACCAAAGAACAAATGGGAGTTCTTGTACCCACTGCCCTGCATATGGTTGTAGTCGGTCGAATACCCTAGCCTTGATACCTTGTAAGACCATGCCATTAGACGTTCAGCCTGCCCATTACTCCATGGGTGTGCCACAGAAGCATAACAGATTTTGATGCCGAAGTCATCACAGAAAGCTTGAAACACGCCACCAGTGAACTGAGTACCGTTGTCCATTATGATGCGGTTAGGAACTCCAAATTGGTATAAAATACTCATGATGAAGTCCTTTGCCCGTGCCGCTGTTATGGTAGCAACAGGTTCTACCTCGATCCACTTTGTGAATTTGTCCACTGTGACGAACAATTGTGTGAACCCTCCTAGCATTTTTTTGAACGGCCCGACCATGTCAAGCCCCCAAACTGCAAAGGGCCAAGAGATTGGAATTGTTTGAAGTTCTTGAGCTAGAAGATGTGTTTGCCTTGCATAGAATTGGCATTCCTCGCATGTGCGAACTATATCTTTAGCGTCTGTTACTGTAGTCAGTGTGGAGGCCATGGGCCCCGGGTACCTCATCACAAGCATATGGGCCACTCGGATAGAGGATGGGCCTAGTCTTGTAATTAGAGATATAGTAGCACCCGGTAGACATTGCCTTGTACGATAAGAAATATACAGTCCTAATCAGGCAAGTTATATCTCTAAGAGCAAATCCCTTGGCTGTAGTCCGGCTGGGATTCCTACCTTGTACCCCTAACCCCTAGTATATAAGGGGAGGCAGGGTGCCCCCTGAGTGCAGAAGATCATCGATCAACAAAAATCCTCAAAGGAATAACACCACAACTGGACGTAGGGTATTACCTCACATCGAGGGCCTGAACCAGTATAAATCTCCCCGTGTTCCTTTGCAATCCACCGAGTTTCCATCCGTCGAGTAGCCCCATATTCATATTGCCATTGTAAAACATCGACAGTTGGCGCGCCAGGTAGGGGTCCCGGCGAGATCTACATCTACAAGCTCAATGGATCCAACAATAGTAGTCGACGGCGACAAATTCTCCCCCAAAGACACAATTTCGTTCGGAAGCCTCGACTTCATCGCCGACATGTTCGGCAATCTCACCTTGGTTGAAGCAGATCCAATCCAACCAACCGAGGAACCAGCCGGCTCCGCGCCAGTCAGCCCACAAGACGTCGTAGTCACCGTCATCGATCTATTGTGGCAATCTTCCACTTCGCCGGGCCTCGGGACAACTTTCTCCTTCGGCATCCGACTCGTACTAGGCCTTGAGCCAACCCGAGTCGGGCTAAGAAGGGGAAAGATCGTCAATCTCCCGCACAAGCTTAGCAATGCCGCGGATCTACATCTTATGCGGTAGACCCAATCCCCTGCAATTCAGTTCGGACATGGCCCAGAGCCATTCCAGATTGGATCTAGGGAGGTCGGAGTCGTCCTTACTCCGATCAACTTCTCGGATTTCGACTCCAAGTTGGACAGCGGTTCGAACACCAGTCTGGCCAGTTTCCTTCTGCCTTGTGAGCTCTTCATGGCTTCAACCCCTCCACCAGAGGTACGACGACTACAAGAGGAGCAACAAGAGGAGGCACGCTGACTATGGCAACAGGAGGAGGCCGACCGCGAGGCTCGCAACGACGAGCTACACAAGTCTGGGCGAACCGCTTAGCAACAGATCCTCTAGATCAAAGTCGGCGACCATGACATCTTTGTCACCCCACAACAGAATGTCATGGCCGTTGCAACCCTGCTGGACACACTCCAGCTCAGGCCTGATCACTAGGCCACCCCGACTATCGCTAAGATCAAGGCGATGATTACAGCTGCTGCCTGTCAGCAGCACCAGCAGTCGGGCGACACACTTGTACTGACCAACTGGTCAGGTTCTCCGGTAGCAGGCTCATCTACATCAGCACGACGCCGAGCGGTTGGCTCAAGTCAGCTATACGAGAAATCACGGCAAGCATCACTCGGCAACACCAACAACAATAATCGGCGGCGTCACCAGAACAATCGACGGTTCAACCAAGACCTCCGAGTCCACTTACAACACGACCTCCACTAAAACATCAACGCTCGGCGCCGCGAACGCGAAAAAGACGACCGCCGCCGAATGGAGGACGAGCACAAGCGCTTCGGCCTCCACCACGAGCGGTTCAACCACCGCAATCGGAGCCAGAGCCCTCACGAAGATGAAGGCGTTCCAGCTTTCACCCATGAGCTATAGTACGTCGACTGGCCATCGGGCTTCAAGCCTATGGGGATCGAAAAATACGACGGCAAAACCAACCCCGAATCCTGGCTCACCGTATATACTCTGGCAATCCGAGCTGCTGGAGGTGACCACAAAGCCATGGCTAACTACCTCCCAGTTGCCCTGGCCGACTCAGCGAGGACATGGTTAACAGGGCTCCCGAGGCGGTCGATTGGTTCCTGGGGAGAACTCAAGGAGTGATTCATCGCTAACTTCCAGGGGACTTATGAGAGGCCATCTTCCGAGCACGATCTATACCAACTGCACCAGAGGAAGAATAAGTCTCTGTGCAAATTCATCAAGAGGTTCTCCGAGAAGTGCAACTCCATCCTAATGATCAAGGACGAGGTCATCATCGCCGCCTTCCAAAAGGGAGTAAAGGATGCTCCGTTCATCGTGAAGTTCACTCGGAAGCCACCAGCCTTTGTCCGGGCCCTCTTCAATATGGCAAACAAATATGCTGACTCGGCCGAAGCGGTCACAAAGGCCCTCAACAAGAAGAAAGAGTCCCGGCAGAAGGACCAGAAGGCGAAAGCCGACAACGAGCCATCGCAAAACAAGACCGGTAGCCGCAAGCGGAAGTCGGACAATGAGGTGGCCAACATGGAGTGAACTCGGTCGCGGCCCCCACGGAACAATGACTACCAGAAAGTCATGAACGGGCCACGCCCTTTCCACCCCAAAGGCAAGCACGTGGCCAAAGACTACTTCATGCTCAAGAAGTTTGCTTCCGAGCAGGCTTCATCATCTGGTGCTGACAAGGACAAAGATAAGCTAGATCAAGGCCCGGCCGATGATTTTCAAGATCCCCAGGCCGAGCTCAACCACATCTTCAGAGGGTTGTCTGCGTATGAGTCCAAGCGGAAGCAGAAGCTAACAGCACGCGACATCAACGCGGTCTCTACAGCAGATGCCCCCAATATCTGCGTTGGTCAGAAACGCCCATCACCTTTAACCGCGCGGATCACCCCGATCGGGTCTCACACCCGAGACGCTACCCACTCGTCCTGGACCCGGTCGTCAAGAATATCAAGCTGAAGAAGGTTCTCATAGACGGAGGCAGCGCGCTCAATATCCTCTTCACCAAGACCCTAGATGAGATGAAGATTCCTCATTCAGATCTGCAGCCAAGTACGGCGCCCTTCCACGGGATAATTCCCAGCCTATCTTCAACACCACTCAAGTAGATAACCTTGCCGGTTACCTTCGGCACGCGGGGTAACTTCCGCACAGAAAACATTTGCTTCGAGGTCACCGACTTTGAGACTGCGTACCACGAGATACTCGGACGACTAGTGCTCGCCAAATTCATGGCGGTACCGCACTATACCTACATGGTACTCAAGATACCAGGGCCAGCCGGAGTCCTCTCCCTCCGCAGCGATGTCAAGCAAGCTTTCACCTGCGACAAGAAGAGCTACGAGTTGGCTCAATCACAAGAGGCAGAGTCAGATGCAACAGCATTCGGCAAGCCATCGTGACTGAAGTCGAGGATGACCAAGTTCTGGCAAAAAAAGCAGCAAAGTCGAGAATTTCAGTGGACTCTGACACGAGGAAGATCCCCCTGGACCCTTCCGACCCCTCCAAGACTACTGTAGTCGGGACCGGACTCGACCCCAAATAGGAAGATGCGCTCGTCACCTTCCTTCAAGCCAACAAGGATATCTTCGCATGGAAACCATCCGACATGCCGGGCGTACCAAGGGAGGTGATCGAGCACGCCCTCAATGTCAAGATAGACGCCAAGCCAGGCAAGCAACGGCTGGGGCGCTTCGCTCAGGACCGGAAAGATGCTTTTCGGGAGGAGATAACCAAGCTCCTCGCAGCTAGGTTCATCCAAGAGGTCTATCACCCGGATTGGCTGGCAAACCTAGTCTTGGTCCAAAAGAAAAACGGTAAATAGCGCATGTGCGTCGACTACACCGATCTCAACAAGGCGTGCCCCAAAGATCCATTTGGTCTACCTAGAATAGATCAGGTGGTGGATTCAACTGCGTGGTGCAAACTTCTCAGTTTTCTTGATTTCTACTCAGGATATCACCAAATCAGCCTAAAGGAGGAGGACTGCCTATAGACATCTTTCATCATGCCGTTTGGAGCGTACTGCTACATCACTATGCCGTTCGGTTTGAAAAACACTAGAGCAACGTATCAACTTGCAATTCAGCGTGTCTACACACCCAGATCGGGTGCAACGTGGAAGCCTACGTCGATGATGTGGTAATCAAGACCAAGTTCAAAGAAGACCTCGTCATTGACATGGAAGAAACCTTCCAAAATCTTTGAAGATTCAATATGAAGTTGAACCCGAAAAAGTGCACCTTCGGTGTGCCATCCGGTAAGTTACTCGGCTTCATCGTTTCATTTCACGGCATCGAGGCCAACCCGGAGAAAGTCAACGCAATTATGAACATGGCACCCTCGACTAGCCAGAAGGATGTCCAAAAGCTGACAGGCTTCATGGCGGCACTCAGCCGGTTTATTTCTCGACTGGGAAAACAGGGCATGCCCTTTTTCATGTTGTTGAAGAAAGCAGACAATTTCCAATGGACTCCCGAAGCCTAGCAAGCCTTTGAAGACTTCAAAACATTTCTCACATCACCACCTGTGTTGGCGTCACCCATGCCCCAAGAACCGCTAATCCTATATCTGGCGGCAACTACAAAGGTAGTCAGCACGGTGCTGTGGTCGAGCGATCCAAACAGGGTCACATATAGAAGATCCAACGGCCAGTCTACTTTGTTAGTGAGGTCCTTGCCGACTCAAAGATGAGATATCCGCAGGTCTAGAAGCTGTTGTACAGCCTACTCATCACTTGTCGATGTTTTACACCGGCAATAGAACTATAGGGCTACTCGGCAAAGGGGAAACTCGGTGGATTGCAGAGGAACGCAAAGAGATTTTATACTGGTTCAGACCCTCGATGTGAGGTGATACCCTACATCCAGTTGTGGTGTTATTCCTCTGAGAGGTTATGTTGATCAATGATCTCCCCGTGCCCTCATGTGGTGCCCTGCCTCCCTTTATATACTAGGGGATAGGGGTACATGACAAGGATCCCAGCCGGATATGGCCAAGGGATTTCCCTCTTAGAGATCGAAACTTATCCGACTAAGATTACCTTTTCCCTATCGTACAAGGCAGAGTTAGCCGGGTGCTATCTTATCTCTAATTACATAATTCGGCCCATCCTCTATCCGAGTGGCCCATATGCTGGTGGTTAGATACCCGGGGCCCATGGCCTCTACAGTAACCCCTGAGACCTTCGTAGTTGAGACACAGCTGATTCCGAGTGCTCATCCTCCACGGTGAAGATTGGCCCGAGTGCAATGCTCTCGAGTACTCTTTGTCCGAGTGAGTCTTCTTCCCAAGTCCTGCTTCATGTCAGCTAGCAGCGAGGCTATGAAGGGCTTCATGTAGATATATGAATAATGTGCGTTGAATAGGCACACCTATTAGGTGTAGCCCCCGACTTTGTGCTTAATTGTGAAGATAATTAAACATAAAGTCAACGATCTTTAACCTGGAAGTCTTTCCCGAGTAGATTACTACTGGTATATGAGACTCTTCGATATCATGTCAACCGGAATATGATTTATAGTCTTGCCAAGTAGGGAACTACTCGTATGTAGGACTCTTCGACTTCATGTCAGTCAGAATGTGTGTTTATAGTCTTGCCGAGTAAAATGTTACTCGTATATGGGACTCTTCAGCTTCATGTCAGCTGGAAAAATGAGTTTTGTAGTCTTTCCTGAGTGGCGTCCCACCTAGAGTTTAGACGACTCCACGTCATGTCAGCGGTGATATGTTTATAGTCTCTCCCGAGTAGTGCACTACTCGAAAGTTAGACTCTTCAGCGTCATGTCGGCTGGAATAATGTTGCTCATGGCAACTGTTGGCCAAGCATGTAGGCCGAGTACCACTTTTTATGAAAATAAATCCATGGCGTGGTCAGGTGTACTCGAGAAAGATACCTGCATCCCCAATTTTAATGAAGACCAGCTTGTGGTCCTTGTAAGGATATATCCTCAAGACCTAGTGGATAAAACAGATACCCAAACATATATGTTTAACAATAAGGCTCTCATGAAGTATATCTGTTTACCTCATCGGCTCCTGTTAGTAGCACCAGCCTGCGGGCGGCCCACATAGAGCATGCTACTTAGAAACTCATATCTTGGTGGCCCAACACCGACTGTGTAGGCCCAAGCCCATTTAGTCGGCACAGGCTCTATAAATAACGGGGAGAGAGAAAAAGATTCCTTCGTCTTCAATAAATCAGCCAATCGTTTTGTCTTCCGTCTCCGCGCCCAAATTTCGCCTTTTGCTCGGCTAGGGTTAGCTACTGCTACTGTTCCCTGCTCGAACTCAGGCGATTCCAGTCCGCTTCATCTGTTCCAAGCCCCCAATTCACGTTTCCCCTAAATCTTTCCGCTCCCAACCATGCCGAAAGCTTCGGATCTTGCGGGTGCGCCAGAGAATGCTTGGTCGACATCGGATTGCGGCTCGGTGAAACTGAGGCTGCTGGAGAGTCAATTGAAGTTGCCCAGTCAGGAGGTGATCCGCTGGCGGCTGGCTAAGGGTGAGTCGGTCCCAAATCTCCAATCTGGCGAAACAGTAGTTTTTGCCTCGTTTTTTGATCGGGGTTTGTGCCTTCCCTCCTCTAATTTCTTCTGCCGCATCCTTGACTTCTATGGGTTGGAGCTGGTGAATTTGAATCCCACCTCAATTCTTAAAATCTCCATATTTGTCACTCTCTGCGAGTGCTTTTTGGGTGTGGAACCCCATTTTATTTTCTTCAGGCATTTGTTCCACATCAAACCCCAGCCCTCCAAGAATAATGTCAATGTGATTGGGGGGGCTGGTCTCCAGTTGAGGAGTGATAGGAAGAAAACATATCTTGATCTCCCCTTGAAATTTTCCTTGAAAGGCTAGCACAAGGAGTGGTTCTATTGCGCAGATCTGGTTCCCTCCTTGCGTCCATTCACCGGCTTGCCGCCGGTAGTTTTACCAAGTTGGTTGGCAGATCCAACCTTTGAGGAGATGGGGCAAGTGCACCAATTGCTGGAGAAATTAGATAAGCTTAAAGAAGCTGGCCTGACCGGGCCTTGGGTGGTGCGGCGTTTCTTGACTCGGTGCATCTAGCCGCTGAAGCTGAGGAGCGCGTTCGGCTGGGATTTCCAAGGCAAATTTGATCCTGACCGAGTAAGCCACAAGTCGGCCAATAAGTTCAAGGTAACCAAGACCCTGTTTGGTTACTTCTCCGAGGGGGTGATCAAGACCGAGGACGATAAACGCCGGATTGCTGCTTATAGCTTCCTTAGGCACTGCCCCAAGGTAATCTTCGTCCCTCATCTGTGACGAATGCCAGTGAGTCTGTATCTATGATTGTCTAGCATTATGTGATAGACGTTATTGAATCTTCTGTAGGAATATGTGGAGTTCGATGAGGACTCCCGCCCGTTGTCAGCCGTTAGAGCGAAGAAGAGGCCGAGGAGCCCTGCTACTGCCCAACCCAACTCCAAGAGAGCCAGGAAAAAGCCCGTTCTTTATCGAGGAGAGGGGGCCTTGACGCCGCGTGTCGTGGTAGGAGGTTTGAAGATAAAGGACACCACCGCCGCGGCACCTAGGCAATCAAGTCCCAGGTTGGGACCGGTACGGCCGAGCTCAACATTGCCGAGCCCAGCAAAAGCGCTGCCGAGTACGCGGTCCGAGCAGGCGCCACCAAGCACACGGGTGCCTGAGTCGGCCATGCCACCGACGGGGTTGCCTCCAGTTGCCATGCCGCCACCGACTGCTTCGCCGACCAGGCCAACAACCGGGCGTAGCACTCTACAGACCCAGATCGCCCGGCGAGAGACTGAAGTTCTCCAAGAGGTATGCTGCTTCAGATCTTCTGAGATTCTTGTCTGTTGCAGTGGTATTTTGATGACTGTTTCACCATGCAAGAAGCGTGCCGATATCGATCTCAAGGAGACCGCTCTGACCGCTCCTCTTGAAGAGCCCGCCCTAGCCGAGCCGGCGCCCAAGAGCACACCCACTGAGCCAGTGGCCAGCCTATTCACGGAGACTAAGGTGGTCCTGACCGTGGGGTCGCTGGTGCTGCCCGACCAAGGAGCAGTTGCTGAGGTTGCTGCCCTAGCCCCTGAGTCGATGCCCACTGCCGAGGCTATTGTTGGAGCCCCCGAGTCAACCCCTGAGGTCGCAGAGGACGTCGATGTGGGGGTCGGGACCCCGTCTCCATCATGGTCGTCATCGTCGTCGTCGCTGCCGCCAGAGATCCCGAACCTTCCTCGGATTGAAGCTCCTCTGCGTAGGCTCCCTCAGACGTTCACCTGGACGGCGGCTAACGGAACCGTGAAGAGTTTCAAGCTTGATGAGGCCACGGCGAGAAGGGAACGTGAAAGCTTGCTTCGCGCTGCCATCACCGGGTCCCAGGGAGTTGGGGTATAATTCTTGTGGCAGAGTCATGGTGGTCTTCTTGTTTTGACATCCGACTCCACTCTTGACTTGTTCTTTTCCTGAGCAGAAACTTGTTGATCGCAATGAGGAGATGACCGAAATCCTGGTCGAAATGGCCCCCCACCTCGCGGAATAAGAGCAGCTCCGGGCGTTGAAGGCCGAGATGGAGGAGCGCCACGCGGGGAGGGAATCTTGGCTGAAGGATGCCGCCACCTAGCTCAGGGATGAAAATTGGGCCCAAGCCGCGAAGATCAGAGGTAAATCCCCCGAATGCATCTTCCCGACTGAACTCTTCATGTATTTCACCAGCTGGGTTGGTCCCGATTGCCTAGTTGCGTCTTGGCCGCAAGGTTGAGTCCATGACTAATCTGTCGTGCAGCCCTTGAAGCCGAGTTAAAGACCCGAACAGAGGGGGAAGCCCAGCTGAAGGAGGCCTAAGAAGCCAAGGCCGAGCTTGAGAAGGTCAAGGCCAACCTGACAGAGGCCAACGCCGAGCTCGAACGGGAAAAGGTCGAGTTAAAAGAGGCCACCATCAAGCTCGGCGAAGAAAAAGCCGAACTGGAGAAAACCGTAGCCAAGTGGGAGGCCGACTACGAAAGTAAGTCCCCAACCTGACGATGATCTTAACCAATCCATTAATCATTCCATCTGCAACCAAGCCTGACAAGTTTACTTGCCGGTTGACCCGGACAGACATGAGAGCCAATGTCCAGGCCCAATATCGGTTTTACACAGAGGAGATAAGAGTCATCAGGGAGTCACGGGAAGCCCTCGTCGATCCGTGAAAGGGCTCCTTGACCTCATAGATCCCAGCCCTGTGGGAACCAGTTGCAACAGGATCTCCCAAGTAGAGGTGCGTCTTGAGGATGCACCGAGTGCCTTAAAGAAGTACTCGGATGAGCATGTCATTGCCGGCGTGACCCAGACTCAGGCGATGACCAAATCAATCTACCCGAGGGTAGACATTGAAGCCATCGGGGAGGGGTTTGCCGTGGAGACGGCGATGACCAAATCAATCTACCCGAGGGCAGACATTGAAGCCATTGGGGAGGGGTTTGCCGAGGAGACGATGCCCGAGGAGGCGCTGGAGCTGATAGCCCAGGTGAGGCCGACTACTGAGATAATCACCCGAGACCTAGGTCTGTAAGAGTAATATATCATGTAGTTGGCATATGTAAACTTTTGTGGAAAACATGTGTAAATATATGTGCAGTGCCGCCAAGCCTTGAATTACTACTCAGTTGTCATTAGTTTTACTCGAATGTGTAGTCTGAGCCGAGTTAGTCTATCGGAACTTAATAAAATCGTTCACTGTAAGAAAGTGCACTGGGGCAAACGTGACAGTCGTAGTAACGCTTCATAACTGGAGTAAGACAGGCTCGTATATTATTGACAAAACACATAAAATACATGCAGCCCCCGACTCACTACTCGGTTGATACAAGCGGCGTAGTGAGTCAGAGAAAACTGTATACATGACAAAGTATAAAGCTCAGGTATAGAAAGGACGTAGCTGTTCTATATTCCATGAGTTGCTGATGAGGACACCGTCTTCAGTCTTCAGTTGGTAGGCGCATGGCCGTGTGACCTCGGCTATAATGAACGGCCCTTCCCAAAGTGGGGATAATTTGTGCCTTTCTTTGGTGGTTTGTATTTTATCAAGACGAGATCTCCGACCAAAAAGGCGCAGCCACGGACATTGCGATTGTGGTAGCAACGTAGGCCTTGAAGATACCTTGCTGACTGGATTGTTGCGATGTCCCTTGCTTCTTCCAACTGATCTAGCTCGACCAGTTGAGTATTGTTTGAGACATCTTCTGAGTAAGCCCGGACTCACGGAAAGCCGAACTGTAACTCTGTTGGTAGCATAGCCTTCGCACCGTAGACCATGAAGAAAGGGGATTGCCCTGTTGCCCGACTAACCATGGTTCTGAGAGACCAAAGAACAGATGGGAGTTCTTGTACCCACCGGCCCGCGTATGGTTATAGTCGGTTGAAAATCCTGGCCTTGATGCCTTGTAAGACCATACCGTTGGCTTGTTCGACCTGCCCGTTGCTCTGCGGGTGTGCCACGGATGCATAGCAGATCTTGATACCGAAATCTTCACAAAAGTCTTGGAATACGCTGCCCATGAACTGAGTACGGTTGTCGGTGATGATGCGGTTAGGAACCCCGAATCTGTATAGTATATTCCTGATGAAGTCCTTTGCTCATGCCACTGTTATAGTTGCAACGGGTTTTGCCTCAATCCACTTGGTGAATTTATCCACAGCGACGAATAGATGTGTGAACCCTCCTGGCGCTTTCTTGAAAGGCCCGACCATGTCGAGCCCCCATACTGCGAATGGCCAAGAAATAGGGATAGTTTGGAGTCCTTGGGCTGGGAGATTAGTTTGTCTTGCATAGAACTGGCAACACTCGCACTTGCGAACAATTTCTTTTGCATCTGTTACTGCTGTGGGCCAAAAAAATCCCTGCCGGTAAGCCTTTCCTACTAACGTCCTGGATGCGGCATGGTTGCCACATATGCCCAAGTGGATCGATTGCAGGATCTGCTTGCCTTCCTCGGTGGTGACGCAACGCATGAGGACACCGGATGCGCTCCTTCGGTACAGGTCTTCTCCGACTAGTAGGAAGCTTTTGTTTTGGCACTTGATCTGCTCGGCTTGACTGCGATCTTCTGGGAGTTCGTCGTCTAGGAGAAATTTGACAACAGGGGCCCGCCAGTCTTGACATATGTGCAGCACCTCGTCTATAGCTGGGGTAGGTTCGCCTCTCGACTGCTCCGGCGTCGGTTTCTTCTTGACTGATGGCTCCATGAGTTGCTCGACAAAGATTCCAGTCAGAACCACTTCTCACTTGGATCCCATATTTGCCAGCTCGTCTGCCGCGTCATTGTATTGGTGCAGGACATGTGTGATTTCCAGCCCGTCGTACTTGTTTTCCAGCTTACGGACCTCCTGACAGTATGCCGTCATGGTATCATCGAGACAGGTCCAGTCTTTGATGACTTGGTTCACCACGAGTTGACAATCCCCGCGCACAACCAGTCGACGTATGCCGAGTGGTATATCAATCCGGAGCCCGTGGATAAGTGCCTCGTACTCGGCGACGTTGTGGGAAGCCAAGAAGTGGATTTGTAGAATGTACTTGAGTTTTTTGCCGGTGGAGGATGTTAATATGACTCCAGCCCCGGCGCCACCGATCCGTAGAGAACCGTCGAAGTACATTGTCTAGTACTCTAGCTTCGCTGTTGATGTAGGCAGTTGAACTTCAGTCCACTCGGCCACGAAGTCGGCTAGAGCTTGTGATTTAATTGCTGTCCGTGGCTGAAAGGTGATATCGAACGCCATCAACTCGAGTGCCCATTTAACGATTCAGCCGGTGGCCTCGCGATTATGAAGGGCATCCCCGAGTGGAAACGATGTGACCACCATGACTTGATGTGCTTGGAAATAGTGCACCAGCTTCCGGACTGTGATGAGTAGGCCATATAGCAGCTTCTGGACCTGCGGATATCTCGTCTTTGAGTCGGCAAGGACCTCGCTGACAAAGTAAACTGGCCGCTGAATTTTCTGGATGTGACCCTATTCGGGTCACTCGACCACCAGCACCGTGCTGACTACTTGAGTGGTTGCCACCAGATACAGCATTAGCGGTTCTTGGGGCATAGGTGACGCCAACACGGGAGGTGATGTGAGAAATCGTTTGAAGTCTTCGAAGGCTTGTTGGGCGTCTGAAGTACATTGGAAATTGTCCTCCTTTTTGAGTAGCTTGAAGAAGGGCATACCCTGTTCGCCCAGTCGGGAAATAAATTGGCCGAATGTCGCCATGCAGCCTGTCGGCTTCTGGACGTCCTTCTGGTTAGCCGGGGGAGCCATGTTTGTTATGGCGTTGACTTTCTCCGTGTTTGCCTCGATGCCACGATGTGAGACGATGAAGCCGAGTAACTTGCCGGATGGCATTCCAAAGGCGCACTTTTTTGGGTTCAACTTCATCTTGAATTTTCGAAGATTTTGGAAGGTTTCTTCCAGGTCAGTGATGAGGTCTTCTTTGGACTTGGTCTTGATCACCACGTCGTCGACGTAGGCTTCCACGTTGCGCCCGATCTGAGTGTGTAGACATCGCTGAATTGCCCGTTGATAGGTTGCTCCAGCATTTTTCAGACCGAACGACATTGTGATGTACCAGTACGCTCCAAACGGCGTGATGAAAGATGTCTTTAAGCAGTCTTCCTCCCTCAGGCTGATTTGATGGTATCCCGAGTAGCAGTCGAGAAAACTGAGTAGGTCGCACCCGGTCGTGGAATCTACCACCTGATCTATCCTGGGAAGACCAAATGGGTCCTTGGGGCACGCCTTGTTAAGATCGGTGTAGTCGACATACATGCGCCATTTACTGTTTTTCTTTCGGACCAGAACTGGGTTTGCCAGCCAATCCAGGTGATAGACCTCCTTGATGAACCCGGCTGCGAGGAGCTTGCTGATCTCCTCCCGAATAGCATCCTTGCGGTCTTGAGCAAAGCGCCGCAGCCATTGCTTGACTGGCTTGGTGTCTGTCTTCACATTGAGGGCGTGCTCGATCACCTCCCTTGGTACACCTGGCATGTCGGACGGTTTCCACGCGAAGATATCCCTGTTAGCTTGGAGGAAGGTGACGAGCGCGTCTTTCTATTTTGGGTCGAGTCCGGTCCCGACTAGGGCAGTCTTGGAGGGGTCGGAAGGGTCCAGGGGGATCTTCTTCGTGTCAGAGTCCGCTGAAATTCCCGACTTCGCCGCCTTTTTTGCCGG
Organism: Oryza meyeriana var. granulata; assembly: GCA_003991445.1. Classification (NCBI taxonomy): domain Eukaryota; kingdom Viridiplantae; phylum Streptophyta; class Magnoliopsida; order Poales; family Poaceae; genus Oryza; species Oryza meyeriana. Next base: position 83,133 of record RYFJ01003973.1, read on the forward strand.
AACTGGATCTTGCTCGACTTCAGATGTGGCGGCTTGCCGGATGCTGTTGCGCCCGACTGCCGCTTCTTGCGATTGGGCCAGTTCGCAACTCTCCTTGTCGCAGGTGAAGGCCTGCTTGATGTCGCTGCGTAGGGAGAGGACTCCTGCTGGCCCTGGCTTCTTGAGCACCATATATGTGTAGTGCGGTATCGCCATGAATTTGGCGAGTGCCGGTCGTCCGAGTATCGCGTGGTACGCGGTCTCGAAGTCGGGGACCTCGAAGCAGACGTTTTCCATGCGGAAGTTATCCCGCGTGCCGAAGGTTACTGGCAATGTGATCTGCCTGAGTGGAGTTGATGACAGGCTGGGAATTATCCCGTGGAAGGGCACAGTGCTCAGCCGTAATTCTGAACGAGGAATCATCATCTTGTCCAAAGTCTTGGCGAATAAGATGTTGAGTGCACTGCCTCCGTTGATGAGGGTTTTCTTCAGCCTGATATTTCTGACGACCGGGTCCAGGATGAGTGGATAGCGTCCCAGGTGTGAAACCCGATCTTGGTGATCTGCGCAGTTGAAGGTAATGGCCATCTCTGACCAGCACAGGTACTGGGGGTGTCCGTTGTAGAGACCGTGTTGATGTCGCGCATTGATAGCTTTTGTTTGTGCTTGGACTCGTAGGCAGATGGCCCTCTGAAGATATGGTTGAGCTTGGCTTGAGGATCTTGAAAATCGTCGGCCGAACCCTGATCTGGCTTGTCTTTGTCCTTGTCGGTGCCAGATGATGAAGCCTGCTCAGAGGCAAACTTCTTAAGCATGTAGTAGTCTTTGGTCGCGTGCTTGCCCTTGGGGTGGAAGGGGCATGGCCCGCTCATGACTTTTTGGTAGTCGTTATTCTGCTGGGGCCGCAACCGAGTGCGCTCCATGTTGGCCACCTCGTTGTCCGACTTCCGCTTGCGACTGCCAGACTTGTTTTGAGATGGCTCGTTGTCGGCTTTTGCCTTCTGATCTTTTTGTCGGGGCTCCTTCTTTTCGTCGAAGGCCTCGGCGACTGCTTCGGCCGAGTCGGCGTATTTGTTAGCCATGTCGAAGAGGGCCCGGACTGTGGATGGTGGTTTCCGAGTGAACTTTGTGATTAACGGGGTGTCCTTTTCTCTCTTGCGGAAGGCGGCGATGACAGCCTCGTCCTTGATGGTTGGAATTTGGTTGCGCTTCTCGGAAAACCTCTTCATGAATTTGCACAGAGACTCGTTCTTCTTTTGGTGCAGCTGATAAAGATTGTGCTCTGAAGATGGCCTCTCGTAGGTCCCCTGGAAGTTAGCGATGAACCGCTCCCTGAGTTGTCCCCAGGAACCGATTGACCGCCTCGGGAGGCCTGATAGCCATGTCCTCGCCGAGTCGGCCAGAGCGACTAGGAGGTAGTTAGCCATGGCTTTACTATCACCTCCGCTGCGCGAACCGCCAGGGTGTATACGGTGAGCCAGGACTCAGAGTTGGTTTTGCCGTCGTATTTCTCGATTCCCGTAGGCTTGAAGCCCGACGGCCAGTCAACCTCCTGGAGCTCCTGTGTGAAAGCGGGAATGCCTTCGTCTTCGTCAGGGCTCCGGCTCCGTCTGGGGCGGCGTAACCGCTCGTGGTGGAGACCGAAGGTTCGTTTTCGTCCTCCATTCGGCGACGCTCATCTTCTTCGTGTTCTTTGCGCCAGGCGTTTATGGTATGGCGAAGGTCATGTTGTAGTCAGACTTGGAGGTCTTGATTGGGTCAGCGGTCGAACTGGTGGCGCAGCCAGTTGTTGTTGGTGCCGCCGAGTGAGGTTTGTCGGGACTCCTCGCGTGGCCGACTAGAGCCGGCTACCCGGCGTAGAGTTGACGCAGATAATCCTGTCGCCGGAGAACCCGACCGATTGGTCAGTATAACTGTGTCACTCGACTACTGTTGCTACTGACAGGCGGCACCTGTGATCATCGCCTTGATCTTAGCGATAGTCGGGGTGGCCTGGTGGTCAGGCCCGAGCTGGAGTGTGTCCAGCAGGGTTGCGGCGGCCACGACGTTCTGTTGTGGCGTGACGAAGACATCGTGGTCGCCGACTTTGGTTTGGAGGATCTACTGCTGGGCGACTCACCCAGCCTGTCACAGCCCGTCATTGCGAGCCTCGCGGTTGGCTTCCTCCTGTTGTCTTAGTCGGTGGTCCTCCTCTTGTTGTTCCTCTTGCGCTCGATGAATCTCCTGTGGGGGCGTTGATGCCATGAAGATTTCGCGGGGGATGAGGAGACGCACTAAACTGGTGTCCGAACCAGACTTCGAACTGGTGTCCGATGGGAGTTGGAGTCCGCGTAGTTGAGCGGAGTAAGAATCACCCCGATTATCCTAGATGCAATCTGAAATGGCCTAGGGCCATGTCCAAACTGAAGCGTGGAAGATCAGGAGTGCCGCACGGGATGTGGTCGTGTGGCGTTACCGAATCCGAGTGGGAAATTGAGGATCTCCCTCCTTCCTTGCCCGACCTGAGTCGACTCTAGGCCTAACTCGGGCCGAACGCCGGCAGAGAGAGTTGTCCCGTGGCTCGGCGACGCAGAGAGTTGGTGCTGCGGCTTGATGATGATTGTCACCGCATCTGGTGGGCCGACTGGCGCGGAGTCGGCTAGTTCCTCGGCCGGTCAGATTAGATCTGCTTCGGCCAAGGTCAGATTGCCGATTTGGCTGGCAATGAAGTCGAGGCTTCCAAAGGAAATCACGTCTCCGGAGGAGAACTTGTCGCCGTCGACTCCTCTTGTTGGATCCATCGAGATCTTGGATGTAGATTGCGTCGAGGCCCCTACCTGGCGCGCCAACTGTCGATGTTTTACACCGGTAATAGAACTATAGGGCTACTCAGCCAAGGGGAAACTCGGTGGATTGCAGAGGAACGCAAAGAGATTTTATACTGGTTCAGGCCCTCGATGTGAGGTAATACCCTACGTCCAGTTGTGGTGTTATTCCTCTGAGAGGTTATGTCGATCAATGATCTCCCCGTGCCCTCATGGGGTGCCCTGCCTCCCTTTATATACTAGGGGACAGGGGTACATGATAAGGATCCTAGCCAGATACGGCCAAGGGATTTTCCTCTTAGAGATAGAAACTTATCCAACTAAGACTGCTATTCCTTATCGCTCAAGGTAAAGTTTGCCGGGTGCTATCTTATCTCTAATTACATAATTCGGCCCATCCTCTATCCGAGTGGCCCATATGCTGGTGGTGAGATACCCGGGGCCCATGGCCTCCACATCACTGTCTGGAAGCTGGTGCACTATTTCCTAGCATATCAAGTCACGGTGGTCACATCATATCCACTCGGCGACGTCTTGCATAACCGCGAGGCCACCGGCCGAATAGCTAAATGGGTGCTCGAGTTGATGGCATTCGACATCACCTTTTAGCCACGGACAGCAATAAAACCACAAGCTCTAGCCAACTTCGTGGCCGAGTGGACGGAAGTTCAGATGCCTACATCAACAGCGAAGCTAGAGTACTGGACAATGTACTTCGATGGTTCTCTACGGATCGGCGGCGCCAGGGCCAGTGTGGTACTGACATCCCCCACTGGCAAAAAACTAAAGTACGTCCTCCAGATCCATTTCCCGGCTTCCCACAACATCGCCGAGTACGAGGCACTCATCCATGGGCTCCGCATTGCTATATCACTCGGCATCCGCCAGCTGGTTGTGTGAGGAGATTCTCAACTCGTGGTGAACCAAGTAATGAAAGACTGGACATGTCTCGACGACACAATGGCGGCGTACTATCAAGAGGTCCAGAAGCTGGGACACAAGTTCGACGGGCTGGAGATAACACATGTCCTACGACAATACAATGATGCTACAGACGAATTGGCAAACATGGGATCCAAGCGAGAAGCGGTCCCGACAGGGATCTTTGTCGAGCAACTTATGGAGCCATCAGTCAAGAAGAAACCAGTGCCAGAGCAGTTGGGAGGTGAACCTACCCTGGCAACAGATGAAGTACTGAACATATGTCAAGACTAGCAGACTCCTGTCCTCAAATTTCTCCTGGACGATGAACTCCCAGAAGATCGCAGTCAAGCCGAACAAATTAAACGTCGAAGCACGAGTTTCCTAGTCATTGGAGAAGACCTGTACCAAAGAAGTGCATCTGGTGTCCTCATGCGCTGCGTCACCACCGAGGAGGGCAACCAGATTCTGCAATCGATCCACTCGGGCATATGTGGCAACCATGCCGCATCCAGGACGTTAGTTGGAAAGGCTTACTGCCAGGGATTTTTCTTGCCAACAGCAATAACAGACACCAAAGACATTGTTCGCACATGGGAGGGTTGCCAGTTCTATGCAAGACAAACCAATCTCCCAACTCAAGAACTCCAAACAATTCCAATCTCTTGGCCCTTTGCAGTATGGGGGCTTGACATGGTCGGGCCTTTCAAGAAAGCGCCCGGAGGGTTCACACACTTGTTCATCACAGTGGATAAATTCACGAAGTCGATTGAGGCAAAGCCCGTTGCTACCATAACAGCGTCACGAGCAAAGGACTTCATCATGAGTATATTATACCGATTTGGGGTCTCTAACCGCATCATCACGGACAACAATACTCAGTTCACAGGCAGCGTATTTCAAGATTTCTCTGACAATTTTGGCATCAAGATCTGCTATGTGTCTGTGGCACACCCGCGGAGCAATGGGCAGGTTGAACACACCAATGGTATGGTCTTACAAGGTATCAAGGCTAGGATATTCGACTGACTACAACCATACGTGGGCCGGTGGGTATAAGAGCTCCCATCTGTTCTCTGGTCTCTCTGAACCATGGTTAGTCGGGCAAAAGGGCAATCCCCTTTCTTTCTGGTCTACGGTGACGAGGCTATGCTACCAACCAAGTTAGAGTTCGGCTCTACGTGAGTTCGGGCTTACTCAGAAGACACCTCAAATAATACCTGATTGGTCGAACTAGATCAGTTGGAAGAAGCAAGGGACATCGCAATAATCCAGTCGGCAAGGTATCTTCAGGGCTTGTGTCGCTACCACAATTGCAATGTCCGTGGCCGCGCCTTTTTGGTCGGAGATCTCGTCTTGAGAAAAATACAAACAACCAAAGATAGGCATAAACTATCCCCAATATGGGAAGTGCCGTTCATTATAGCTGAGGTGACGCGGCCAGGTGCCTACCGACTGAAGATCGAAGACGGTACCCTCATCAGCAACTCATGGAATATAGAACAGCTAAGTCCTTTCTATACCTGAGTCTTATAGTTTCCATGTGTACAGTTTTTCTCTGACTCACCATGCCGCTTGTCTCAACCAAGTAGTGAGTCAGGGGCTACATGTATTATATGTGCTTTGTCAATAATATACGAGCCTATTTTACTTAAGTTATGAAGTTTTACAACGACTTTGTTATGTTTGCCCGAGTATAGCTTTCTACGGTGAACGATTTTATTAAGTTCCTATAGACCAACTCGGCGCAGACTATATAGTTGGGTAAAGCTAATGACAGCTGAGTAACAATTCAGAGCTTGGCGGCATTACACATATATTTACACGTCTTTACAAAAATTCATATACACCGACTGCATGACGGACTGTTCTTACATACCTAGGTCTCGGGTGATCACCTCTGGAGTCGGCCTTGCCTTGGCTATTAGCTCCAGTGCCTCCTTAGGTGTCGTCTCCTTGGCGAACCCCTTCCCGATGGCCTCAATGTCTGCCCTAGGGTAGATTGACATGGTCATCGCCAGGGTTTGGGCCACGCCGAGAACAGTACGCTCATCCAAGTACCCCTTTAGGATACTCGGCTCTTCGTTAAGGCGCGCCTGCACCTGAGACACCATGTTGGACCTGGTTCCCACATAATGAGGATCCATCACATCAAGGAGCCCTTTCACGGACTCGGCAAGGATCTCCCGTGACTCCTTGACGACCTTTATCTCCTCTGCAAAAGCCTGGAATTGGATTTGGGCATTGGCTCTAGCAGCTACCCGGGTTCACCAACAAGCAAACTTGTTAGGCAAAACTGCAGATAGAGTACTTAATGGATTGATTAAGGTCATTGTCAGAGTGGAGACTTACTTTCGTAGTCGGCCTCCCACTTGGCTTTGGCCTTCTCCAGTTCAGCTTTTCCTTTTCAAGCTTGGCATTGGCCTTCTTCAAGTCGGCCTTTTCTTTCTCAAGCTCGGCCTTGGCCCTTGTCAAGTCGGCCTTGTCTTTTTCAAGCCCGTCCTTGGCTCTCTCAGCCTCCTTCAGCTAGACTTCTCCCTCTATTCGGGTCTTCAGCTCGGCTTCGAGGGCTACACATTAGAGCAGTCAAGACACAACTAGGCAGTTGGGAACAACACAACTAGAGAAATATACTAAGGGCACAGTCAGGAAGACGTTCGGGAGACTTACTTCCAATCTTCTTGGCTTGGTCCCAATTTTCCTCCTTGAGCTGAGTAACGGCTCCCTTCAGCCAAAACTCCCTCCCCTGGTGGTGCTGCTCCAATTCGGTCTTTAAGGCCCGGAGCTAGTCCAATTCTTGGAGTTGGGGGGCAAGCCGGGTCAGGACCTTGTTCATTCTCTCCGAGCGATCAACAATTTTCTGCTCGAGGAGAAACAAAGCAAAATAGAGTCAAGCGTCAGAACATTCGTGCAGGGAGGACTACCAAGACTCCAATACGGCGAAAGTCATACCTGAATCCCCTGGGACATGGCGATTGCGGAGCGAAGCAAGTCTTCATGCTCCTTCTCTGCCGCAACCTCGTCATGCTTGTAACTCCTCATAGTTCCGTCAGGGGCCAACCAGCGGAATGTCCTCGGGAACTTGCGGGGAGGGGCTTCGAGCCTGGGGAGGTTTGGTCTTTCTGACGACGATGACGATGACGACGACCACGACGGTGACAACGACGGTGATGGGGTCCTGTCCCTCAACTCGGCAGCCTCCGGGGCCTCGGGGGCTGGCTCAGGGGCTGGAACGATAGCTTCGACAACCGCCCCTTGGTCGGCTGATGTTGGCGGCCCTGCAATTGGGGCGATCTCATTTTCTGCAACTGAGACCATTGCCGGCTCAGCAGGCGTGCTCGCTGGCGCCGGCTCGGCTGGGGCTGGCTCAACAATGGGAATAGCCGGAGCGGTCTCCATGAGATCAATGTCGGCCCGCTTCCAGCATAATGAGTCAAACATCAATATGCTACCATACCAAACAAGATTTTCAGAAAACCTAGAGCAACCTACCTCTTGGAGAACTTAAGCCTCTGTTCGGGCGATCTAGAGGTTGGCACTGGAGGGCCGCTGGCTGTTGGGCCTGAGGGCACGGTAGTCGGCAGCGGTGTTTCTATCCTAGTCGGCCCTGTTCACGGTGCGGCCGGCTAGGGTGCCTGAGTACTCGGCGGCACCATTCTTGGGCTCGATGTTGTTGAGCCTGGCAACGCTGGACCCGACCGTGTACTTGGCAGCACTCGTATTGGGCTCGGTTATGCTGAGCTCGACTGTGTTGGTCCCGGTCTGGGACTCGATAGCCTGGAGGCTGTACCGGCGGTGTCTTTTATCTTCAGACTCCCGGCTGCGGCCCTTGGCCTCATAACCTTCTTCTTGCCCTGATCTACAACAGGTCTCTTCCTCGCTCTCTTGGAGTCGGGTTGGGCAGCAGAAGGACTTCTCGGCCTCTTCTTCGACTTCATGGCCGACAGTGTTCGGGAATCATCATCAAATTCCTCACATGACTGCAAGCAGTTCAACAATATATTTTACACATTCTGGAGCCAATCTAGGCATATATTTGCAAGTACTCATCACAGATGACTACAAGACAACATCAGCAAGAGTTACCTTTGGGCGCAGCCTTTTCTGGCTATAAGCCACCACAGATCATTCTGCATCTTCAGTTTCGACCACCCCGCTAGCGAAGAAATCCAGCAAGATGTTGGTCACTTTGTACTTGTCTATCAGGTCGGCATATTCCCAGCTGGGATCGCCTTTGCCCTTGTAGTCCCAGCCGAAGTGGTACCTCAGCTTCAGCGGCCTGATGCACCGAGTCAAGAATCGTTTGGCCACCCATGGACCAGTGAACCCGACTTTCTTCAGCTTGTCAATCCTGCCAACAAGTTTGTTAACCTACCCCATTTCTTCAGAGGTGGGCAAAGACGACCACTTGGCAATAACCACCGGGGGCAAACCCATAAAAGGGGGAAGGCTTGGCTCAAGATCAGAGCAGTAAAACCATTCCTTATGCCAGCCATTGGGAGAAGATTTCAAGGGAATATTGAAATAGATCCTCTTCATCTCGCTCTGGAGTTGGATACCGGCCCCCCGATCACTTGGATTTTGTTCTTGGAGGGCTGGGGCTTGATATGGAACAGATATCTAAAGAGATTCAAATGGGGTTCCATACCCAGGAAGCACTCACAAAGAGCCACAAAAATGGAGATTTGCAAGTTCGAGTTGGGATTCAAATTCACCAACTCGAGTTCATAAAAAGCAAGAAGCTGGCGGAAGAACACGGAAGACGGAAGAGAAAGACCTCAGTGGAAAAAAGAGGCGAAAACGACGGTCTCACCCTCCTGGGGCTCCGGAACCGATTCACCCTCAGCCGGACGCCAGTTGATGACATCGTGGCTCTGCAACCTTAGCTACTTCTCCGGAAGCTTCAGCTTGGCCGACCCGCAATCTGAAGTTGGCCAGACATCATCCGATGCACTAGCAATCTCTAAAGCCCTCGGCATGGTTGGGGATGAGGAGATTTGGGGGAAATGTCACGGAAGGTTTGGAATAGACAAGGAGGAGCGGAACCGCCTGAGTTCTAATGGGGAAGAGCGAACAATGGCGAACCCTAGCGGAGCGGGAGGCAAAATTTCGGCGCGGAAGCTGGAAGACGAAATGATTGGTGGATTGGAGAAGATGAAGGAATCTTTTCTCTCTCTCCCCGCTTTTATAGAGCCATTTCCGATTCGTGGGTTTGGGCTTACACAGTTGGTACTGGGCCACCAAGATATGAGTTTCTACAATAGCACGCTCAATGTGGGCCGCTCACTGGCTGTGTTAAAATCACAGTGTTGGTGCTACCAACAGGAACTGATGAGGTAAACAGATATGCTACATGAAGGCCTAATTGCTGAACACATGTGTTTGGGTGTCTGTCTTATCCACCAGGTATTGAGGATATATCCTTATAAGGATCACAAGCTAGTCTTCATCAAAATTGGGGATGCAGGTATCTCTCAAATACACTTGACCACGCAATGGATTCAATTTCATAACATGGTACTCGGCCTACATGCTTGGCCACCAGTTGCCATAAGCAACATTATTCCAGCCGACATGACGCTGAGGAGTCTAACTTCCGAGTGGGACACCACTCGGGAAAGACTATAAACACCTTTTCCAGCTGACATGAAGCTGAAGAGTCGCATATACGAGTGGCATGCTACTTGGCAAAGACTATAAATCATATTTCAGTTGACATGATACCGAAGAGTCTCATATACCAGTAGTATACTAATCGGGAAAGAGTACATGGTTAAAGATCTTTGACTTTATGTTTAATTACTTTCACAATTAAGCACAAAGTCGGGGGCTACACCTAATAGGTGTGCCTATTCGGTGCACACTATTCATACTTCAACATGGAGCCCTTCATAGCCTCGCTGCCAGCTGACATGAAGCAGGACTCGGGAAGAAGACGCACTCGGACAAAGAGTACTAGGGAGCAATGCACTTGGGCAATCTTCACCGTGGAGGATGAGCACTCGGCATTAGCTGTGACTCAACTATGAAGGTCTCAGGGGCTGCTGTGGAGGCCATGGGCCCCGGGTACCTCATCACAAGCATATGGTCCACTCGGATAGAGGATGGGTCTAGTCTTGTAATTAGAGATATAGTAGCACCCGGTAGACTTTGCCTTGTACGATAAGGAATATACAGTCCTAATCGGGCAAGTTATATCTCTAAGAGGAAATCCCTTGGCTGTAGTCTAGCTAGGATTCCTACCTTGTACCCCTGTCAGCTAGTATATAAGGGGAGGCAGGGCACCCCCTGAGGGCAGAAGATCATCGATCAACACAAATCCTCAAAGGAATAACACCACAACTGGACGTAGGGTATTACCTCACATCGAGGGCCTGAACCAGTATAAATCTCCTCGTGTTCGTTTGCAATCCACCGAGTTTCCATTTGCCGAGTAGCCCCATATTCATATTGCCGGTGTAAAACATCGACAATCGGCCAGAAGAAACCCTGCCCCTTTTCGACTAATGTCCTAGATGCAGCGTGGTTGCCACAAATACCCGACTGGGTCATCTGCAGAATCTGCTTGCCCTCCTTGGGTGTGACACAGTGCATGAGGACTCTGAATGTGCTTCGACGGTAAAGGTCCTCTCCGACCAGAAGAAAACATTTGCTTCGACGTTTAATCCTCTCGGATTCGCTGCGATCTTCTAGGAGTTCGTCATCCAAGAGGAATTTGAAAATTGTAGTCTGCCAGTCTTGAGAGATGATTAGCACTTCATTGGTTGCCGGGGTAGGTTCAGTCCCTGACTGTTTGAGCATTGGTTTCTTCTTGACGGATGGCTCTAATAGTTGCTCGACAAAAATCTCAGTCGGGACCACTTCTCGTCCCATGTTGGCCAAGTCATCTGCAGCTTTATTGTATTGTCATAATACATGAGTTATCTCCAGCCCATCGAATTTGTTTTCCAGCTCTCGTACCTCCTGACAATACGCTGCCATATTATTGTCGACTCATGTCCAGTCTTTCATGACTTGATTGACCATGAGTTGACAATCCTCGCGTATGACTAGTCGGCGGATGCCGAGAGATATGGCAATGAGGAGCCCATGGATGAGTGCCTCGTACTCGGCAACATTGTGGGAAGCCAAAAAGTGAATCTGGAGAACATACTTCAGTTTTTCGCCAGTGGGTGATGTCAGCACGACACCATCCATTGCACTGCCGATCCGTAGAAAACCGTCGAAGTACATCATCCAGTACTCTAGCTTGTCCATATTTGTAGTCGTCTAGACTTCTGTCAAGTCAGCCATGAAGTTGGCTAGAGCTTGAGACTTGATTGCTGTCCGTGACTGAAAGATGATGTCAAACCCCATCAACTCGAGTGCCCATTTAGCGATTCTACCAGTGGCCTCGCGGTTGTGTAGGACGTCCCTGAGTAGATACAATGTGACAATAGTTACTTGATGCAACAAAAAATAGTGCACCAACTTCCGGACAGTGATGAGTAGGCCATATAAAAGCTTCTGGACTTGAGGATATCTCATCTTGGAGTCGGCTAGGACCTCGCTGACGAAGTAGACTGGCCTTTGTATTTTCTCTATATGACCTGGCTCTGCTCGCTCGACTACCAGCATAGTGCTGACTACCTGAGTGGTTGCCGCCAGGTATAACATTAGTGGTTTCTGGAGCATGGGTGAAGCCAACACAGGTGGTGATGTGAGAAATTTTTTGAAATCTTTGAAGGCTTGCTGGGCTTCGGGTGTCCATTGAAAATTGTTCGCTTTCTTCAATAGTTTGAAAAAGGGCATGCCCCGTTCACCAAGTCGGGAGATGAATCGGCTGAGTGCCGCCATGCAGCTTGTTTGCTTTTGGATGTCCTTCTGGCTAGTTGGGGGTGCCATGTTTATGATAGTGTTGATTTTCTCTGGATTGGCCTCGATGCCTCGATGTGATACGATGAAGCCGAGTAGCTTTCCAGATGACACACCGAAGGCGCACTTATCCAGATTCAACTTCATCTTGAATCTCCGAAGGCTTTCGAATGTTTCTTCCAAGTCAGCGATGAGGTCTTCCTTGGATTTTGTTTTGATCACCACATCATCGACATACACCTCCATGTTGCACCCGAGTTGAGTGTGTAAACACCACTGAATTGCTTGTTGATATGTTGCTCCAACATTTTTCAACCCGAACGGCATAGTGACGTAGCAGTATGCTCCAAATGGCGTAATGAAAGAAGTCTTCCGGCAGTCCTCCTCCTTTAAGCAGATTTGGTGATATCCTAAGTAACAGTTGAGAAAGCTGAGAAGTTCGCACCCCGTAGTTGAATCCACCACCTGATCTATTCTTGGTAGACCAAATGGGTCTTTGGGGCATGCCTTGTTTAAGTCAGTGTAGTCAATGCACATGCGCCATTTACCGTTCTTCTTTCGGACCAAGACTGGGTTTGCTAGCTAGTCCGGGTGGTAGACCTCTTTGATGAACCTGGCTACAAGGAGCTTGGTTATCTCCTCCCAAATAGCATTTTTGCGGTCCTGTGTGAAGCGTCGTAGTCGTTGTTTGACTCGCTTGGCGTCCGGTTTGACGTTGAGGGAATGCTCGATCAGCTCCCTTGGTACACCAGGCATGTCAGAAGGTTTCCAAGCAAATATATCCCTGTTCGCCTGGAGGAAGGTGACGAGCTCGTCTTCCTATTTGGGATCGAGTCCGGTCTTGACAAGAATAGTTTTGGAGGGGTTGGAAGGGTCCAAGTGTGGAGGCCATGGGCCCCGAGTACCTCGTCACAAGCATATGGGCCACTCGAATAGAGGATGGGCCTGGTCTTGTAACTAGAGATATAGTAGCACCCGGCAGACTTTGCCTTGTACAATAAGGAATATACAGTCCTAGTCGGGTAAATTGTATCTCTAAAAGGAGATCTCTTGGCTGTATCGGGCTGGGACTCCTACCTTGTACCTTTGTCCATCAGTATCTAGGGGGGGCAGGGCGCCCCCTGAGGGCATAAGCTCATAGAAGCAAACACAAATCCTCAAAGGAATAACACCACAACTGGACGTAGGGTATTACCTCACATTGAGGGCCTGAACCAGTATAAATCTCCCCGTGTTCCTTTGCAATCCACCGAGTTTCCATCCACCGGGTAGCCCTGTATTCATATTGCTGGTGTAAAACATCGACCACTGAATTGCTTGTTGATATGTTGCTCCAACGTTTTTCAACCCGAATGGCATTGTGACATAGCAGTATGCTCCAAACGGCGTAATGAAAGAAGTCTTTCGGCAGTCCTCCTCCTTTAAGCTGATTTGGTGATATCCTGAGTAATAGTTGAGAAAGCTAAGAAGTTCGCACCCCGTAGTTGAATCCACCACCTGATCTATTCGGGTGGACTAAATGGGTCTTTGGGGCATGCCTTGTTTAAGTTGGTGTAGTTAACGCACATGCGCCATTTACCGTTCTTCTTTCGGACCAACACTGGGTTTGCCAGCCAGTCCGGGTGGTAGACCTCTTTGATGAACCTGGCTACAAGGAGCTTGGTTATCTCCTCCCGAATAGCATTTTTGCGATCCTGTGCGAAGCGCCATAGTCGTTGTTTGACTAGCTTGGCGTCCAGTTTGATGTTGAGGGAATGCTCGATCACCTCCCTTGGTACACCAGGCATGTCGGAAGGTTTCCAAGCAAATATATCCCTATTCGCCTGGAGGAAGGTGACGAGCTCGTCTTCCTATTGGGGGTCGAGTCTGGTCTTGACAAGAATAGTTTTGGAGGGGTCAGAAGGGTCCAAGGGGATCTTTCTTGTTTTAGAGTCCGCTAAAATTCCCGACTTGGCTGCTTTTTTCGCCGGAACTTGTCCGTCCTCGTTTGCTATTGAAGCAGCTAGTCAGATGTTGTTGCACCCGACTGCCGCTTCTTGAGATTGGGCCAGCTCATAGCTCTCCTTGTCATAGGTGAAAGCTTGCTTGACATCACTGTGAAGAGAAAGCACTCTGGCTGGTCCTGGCATCTTGAGCATCATGTATGTATAATGCGGCACTGCCATAAATTAGCTAGTGCTGGCCATCCGAGTATTGCATGATACACGGTCTTGAAGTCGACAACCTCGAAGCAAATATTCTCAGTGCCGAAATTATCCCGTGTCCGAAAGGTAACTGGCAGAGTTATTTGTCCGAGTGGGGTGGAAGATAGGCCGGGGATTAGCCCATAGAAGGACATTGTACTCGGCCATAGCTCGGAACGAGGGATCTTCATCTCGTCGAGCGTCTTGGCGAACAAAATACTGAGAGCGCTTCCTCCATCGATGAGAACTTTTTTCAATTTGATGCTTCTGATGACCGGGTCCAGAACGAGTGGGTAACATCCTAGATGAGTAACCCGATCGAGGTGATCCGTGCGGTCAAACGTGATTGGCATTTCTGACCAACTCAAGTACTTGGGGGCATCTGCAAAGACCGAGTTGACTTCGCGTGCTATGAGTTTCTGCTTCCTCTTGGACTCGTATGCAGTTGGCCCTCCAAAGATGTGGTTGAGCTTAGCTTGGGGATCTTGGTAGTCGCCGGCTACACTCGGATCTGGCTTGTCCATGTCTTTATTGCTGCCAGATGTTGAAGTCTAGTCGGAAGGAAACTTTTTGTGCATGAAGCAGTCCTTAGCCGCGTGCTTGCCCTTTGGATGAAAGGGGCATGTCCCGTTCATCAATTTTCGGTACTCGTCTGTCCTCGGGGGTCGTGACCGAGTATGCTCCACAGCAGCCACCACGTTGTCCAACTTACACTTGCGGTTGCCGGACTTGTTCTGTGCTGGCTCATCATTGTCTTTTTTGTCCTTCTGCCGGGGCTCCTTCTTGTCGTCCAGGGCCTCAGCAACTACGTCAGCCGAGTCGGCGTATTTGTTTGCCATGTCAAAAAGAGCCTTGACAGAAGATGGAGGTTTCCAAGTAAACTTGGCAATGAATGGGGTGTCTCTGACTCCCTTACGGAAGGCATGGAAGGCAGCAATGACGACCTTGTCCTTGATCTTCGGGATTGAATTCCTCTTCTCAGAAAACCTCTTGATGAAATTACGAAGAGACTCGTTCTTCCTTGATGGCACTGATACAGATTATACTCGGAAGATGGCCTCTCGTACGTTCCTTGGAAATTTGCGATGAAGCATTCCTGGAGTTCTCCCTAGGAGCCGATTGACCTCTTAGGAAGTCCAGTTAGCCATGTCCTCGCTGAGTCGGCTAGAGCAACTAGGAGGTAATTAGCTATGGCCTTGTAATCTCCAGCTGCTCGAATCGCTAGAGTGTAAACTGTGAGTCAGGACTCGGGGTTGGTCTTCCCGTCGTATTTTTCAATTCCAGTCGGTTTGAAGCCTGACGGCCAGTCGACTTGTTGCAGCTCATGGGTGAAGGCCGGTACTCCTTCATCTGCATGAGGACTCTGAATCTAACTGCGGCGCTGAAACCGCTCATGGAGGAGGCTGAAGCACTCATTCTTGTCTTCTAGTCAACAACGCTCGTCTTCCTTGCGTTCGCGGTGTCGTGCGTTGATGTCTTGCCGGAGATCTCATCGTAGTCGGCCTCGGACATCCTGGTTGTCCTGATGGTCATCTTGATTTCGGCACTATCGGTCATTATTGTGGTTGCTGAGTGACGTGTGGCTTGAATACGTGTGTGGCTGACTAGAGTCAGCCGCTCGATGTCGCGTTGAGGCAGATGAGATCGTTGTTGGAGAAGCCGACCTGTTGGTCGGTATGAGAGTGTCACCCAACTGTTGACGCTACTGACATGCAGCAGCAGTGATCATGGTTTTTATCCTTGCTATCGTAGGGTTGGCCTAGTGATCAGGCCCAAACTGCAGTGCATCCAGTAGAGTTGCAGCAGCCACAACGTTCTGTTGAGGAGTTACAAAAAGGTTGTGGTCACCGACTCGGGTTTGGAGGATTTCTTGTTGAGCAGTCCATGCAGCCTTACACAGATTGTCGTCGCGAGCATCGCGCTCGGCCTACAGGCATCTTCTGTCTTTCTCCTGTTGTTCACGTAGTCGATGGGCTTCCTCTTCTTGTAAATCACGTAGTCGGTGTGCCTTCTGAGTGGGAGTTGAGCCTTTAAACGCCATAAAGACTTCACGTGGTGGAGAAAAGCTCACTGAAGTGCTGTCCAACTGAGAGTCAGAATCAGAATGGTTGAGGGGAGTAATAACGACCCCAACCTCCCTAGATCCAATCTCGAGCAGCTCTAGGCCGTATCTGAATTGAATTCTAGGGGATCGGGTTTGCTGCATCAGATGTTGATTGAAGTTATCCGTGGTATTGCTGAGTCCAAATGGGAGATTGACGATCTCCTCCTCTCTTAGCCTGATCTCAACCAGCTCAAGTCCAAGTCCGAGTCGAACACCGAAAGAAAGAGTTGTCCCTAGACTCGGGTATGTTGGAGATCGACGCAGCATGTCGCAGAAGATTGCTGTAGTGTTACGTAGGCCGACCGGCATGGAGTCGGCTTGGTCCCTAGCCGATCGGATCGGATCCAAGTGTGATAGCATTATTGGTCCTGATCTTTTGGTGGAGACATGTAACTCGATTGGGGATGGAGGTAATGTTCATGACCCGACTACAACCGTCCAAAGAGGCTGTGCCTTGGCGACCGATACACCGACTCCAAGGGTTGCTCGTGATCATGTGGGGCGCGAATAACCCGGCCACAAGGGCACTTGTCCTGCAAGAAATCAAAGAACAAGCAAGAACAAGTAGAACAAGCACTGAATTGCTAGATTGATATGAAGGTTTCGATCATAAACACGACATGGTGAGGTTCTGAAATCAAGCGAACGGGCGATCTAATCGACGCGTGCGTTGCAACTCGAAGTAGCGACAGCTTACTTACAATCAACAAAACCTAATTGTTCCTGGCGGCTCTAAGCCCTATTAATAGATGGGAGAATGACCACAGGGGTGTTGGGGTCATACCATAACCCTAAGATGCGTCCTTAGTGGACTCAACTTGACACACGGCCCATTGGGCCAAAATAGGGTGACTGTTGACGCCGAAAACTGCCGGGTGTGCCAAAAAGCTTGCTGACGATCTAGTTCGACGTCTGGTGACACGCGAAGGCCTGGGAGATCTGCTTAGCTCCAGTGCAGGTCCTAAAATATTAGAGGTTCGTAGGCGTGCCAGTCAATTTGACCCCGCAATTGACAAGGAGATGAAGAAATTTGATTACTGATCCAATCGGCCAGTAAGCCGATACGGATTCCTTCCAGCCGATCGCCGCTATGCTCGTGCCCGAGCGCTCGCCTGTACTCGCGCCCGGGTCAGCAGCAACTGCACATCGGCTATCGGCCGATACGGTCTGATGTAGGCTCCTTGTAGCCGATGGCCGATGGCACCTGTATATCGGCTAGGAAACCGATAACGCTATAGATAAATGGATAAGCTGTCAGTATAACATGTGCATCGGCTAGAAGCCGATGATAAAATAGATAGGCAGAATAGTGAACTAGCCGACTACCAAGGAAACACATGTGCATCGGCTAGAGAACCGATGATAATATAGATGACCGAAATAGTAAAGATAATACAGTTGGCTTTATAAAAAGATAACCTATCGGCTAAGCACTCCGATAGAACGTCGCATACACACCGATCGGCTCGGCAAGGATAAATCTATTATTATCGATCTAGTAGTTCAAACCTAACTGATGCAGCACAGATCGATAATAGTAAAGGAACCTCAACGAGCCGATAAACCTAATGCAACTGTGATGAAAATAACTTACCGGCTATACATTCCGATAAGACGCTTGCACGAAGGATATCAGCCTAACAGGAATAATTTATCGCTAGCAGTTTAGTAGGTCGGACCCAACCGATGCAGCACAAACTGATGATAAACTACCCCCGATAAACTGATAAAAACTGTGCACGCGTGATGTGATATACCTGACCAGCCTAAGAGGTCGGACCGAACCGATGCAGCCGTAGACAGATCCGATACACCGTGGTAAGCCGACTACCATAGACCGACTAGAATATCGGACCTAACCGAGAAAGTCCTAGCCGATTGGTAGTCGGGGTAACGAGACTTACCCTCTCGCAGGAGTTCGGACCTAACCGATGCAGCCCCGCTCGAGAAGCAAGAACCCGTTGGTAAAGGGTGGCGATGCGCCGAATTGTATTGATCGATTAGATGATTTACAAGGTACCCGGGCATACGTATATATACCCCGAGTTACAAGAGTCCTTATAGGACACGAAACAGGACTTTCCTAACTAGAAAAGGAAAACTAACAGACCTGATCGGACAAGAGATCAGGTTTCCTAAAAGATAAAACTATCTAATAGATAAGATAAATAACTGCCATAACGTGGTCTTCACGATTCCTTCCCAAGTTCGGACTCTTCTGGATTAGTTTCCAATGGCTGATATCACTTCTTTCCTTAACCGAACATGGTAACGACCCGTACCAAATTTTGGCGTTAACAGTGACGCAGCACCGTGGACAGAATAGGTCTCTGTATTAAAATGACAATTGTAGCCAACTTTGATTAGATATGGATGTGAGGCTGGATCCGTTTGAATGTACTCTTGATAAGCTTTCCACGAAGTATTTTCACGCCAAAATTGGAGTCCAAATGAAGTCGTGGTGACCATCACAAGTTGGTGCTGTCCTGCAGTCCAAATCCAGCCTGCACAACTCCTCTTCTCTGTTGATCCTCACCATCGTTCCTAAGCAAAACAAGAGTGCACGTGTTCCCATGGTCTAAATAAGTTGGGCACAAACCTAAGAATGAACTCACCTGATAGTTGAGTTGACGTGCACGAGCACAAGTGTACTTGTGGAGGTGTGGATGTATCGAAGGTGTTGATGTCCTCATCAGAGTGGGACAGGGTGAGGTTACCGAATTCGTCGGTGACGAAGTCGAGGTTCCCGAAGTGATTGTTTTCCTGGGGAAGAAGTTGATGCCGTCGACTCCGGTGATTAGATCCATCAGGCTTGTTGAAGATGATCTCGATGAAGCCCCTACCTAGCGAGCCAACTATCGATGTTTTATATCGGCAATAATAATATGGGGCTACTCATGGGACCTAAATTTGATGGATTGCAAAGGAACATGAAACGATTTATCCTGGTTCAGGCCCTTGAGGTGAGGTAATACCCTACTTCTAGCTGTTGTGTATTGCCTTTGAGGTTTCTCTGGTGAGATTGTATCCATTGCCCTCAGGGGGCGCCCTGCCTCCCCTTATATACTGGGCGACAGGGTTACAGGGTAGGAATCCCAGTCGGACTCCGACCAAGGGATTTTCTTCTAGGAATACAACGTGCCCGACTAGAACTATATCATTTCCTTGTTGTACAAGGTAATTTATGCCGAGTCCTATTGTATCCCTAATTACAAGATTAGGCCCATCCTCTATCCGAGTGGCCCTAATGCTTCTCATGAGGTAGCCAGGGCCCAGGGCCTCCACAATTGGATCTACCGCATTGGAGTTAGATTGAAGTTATCCATGGCGTTGCTGAGTCCGACGGGAGATTGACGATCGCCTCCTCACCCTAGCCCGATCTCGGCCGGCTCAAGGCCGATTCCGAGTCAAACATCGGGAGAAGAGTTGTTCCTGGACTCGTGGATCTTGGGAATCGTTGTAGCAGGTTGCCAAAGATGGCTACAGCGTTAAGTAAGATGACTAGCACGAAGCAGGCTTGGTTCCCGACCGATCATGTCGAATCCGAGTCGGTCAGGATGAGGTTGCCGAGTTTGTCAGCAACAAAATCGAGGCTGCTGAAGCTGATTGTTTGCCCGGGGAAGAACATGACGCCATCGACTCCGATGGTTGGATCCATCAGACTTGATGACGATGATCTTGACGAAGCCCCTACTGGCATGCCAACTATCGGTGCTTTGTAGCGGCAATAATAATGTGGGGCTACTCATGAGACCTAAACTTCATAGACTGCAAAGGAACATGAATGATTTTATCCTGGTTCAATCCCTCAAGGTGAGATAATACCCTACTTCCAGCTGTTGTGTATTGTCTTTGAGGTTTCTCTGGTGAGATTCTATATGCCCCAGGGGGCTCCCTGCCTCCCTTTATATACTAGGGAGGTAAGGTTACATGGTAGGAATCCTAGTCGGACTTGACCAAGGTATTTCCTTCCAGGAACACAACGTACCCAGCTAGGACTATATCCTTTCCTTGTCATACAAGGAAACATGTACCAAGTCCTATTATATTCCCAATTACATGATTACGCCCATCCTCTATCCGAGTGGCCGTATGGCTTTCCATGTGTGGGTGCCATGGGCCCCGGGTACCTCATGACAAGCATATGGGCCACTCGGATAGAGGATGGGACTAGCCTTGTAATTAGAGATATAGCTAGATTCGGCAGACTTCGCCTTGTATAGAAAGGAATATACAGTCCTAGTCGGGTGCGTTATATCTCTAAGGGGAGATCTCCTTGTCATAATCCGATGGGGACTCCTACCTTGTAACCTTGTCCCCCAGTATATATGGGGAGGCAGGGCGCCCCATGAGGGCAGGTGCACACAAGTTCATCAGAACTACCACCATAATTCCTCAAAGGAATACATATAAACTAGACGTAGGGTATTACCTCACATCGAGGGCCTGAACCAGTATAAAATCTCCCTGTGTTCCTTTGCAATCCACCGAGTTTACATCCGCCGACTAGCCCCATATATTTATTGCCGGTGTAAAACATCGACAGTTGGCGCGCCAGGTAGGGGCCTCGGCGCGATCTACATCTACAAGCTCGACGGATCCAGCAACCGAAGTCGATGGCGGCAAACTCTCCCCCAGAGATACAATCGCATTCGGAAGCCTCGACTTCGTCGCCGACCAGATCGGCAATCTCACCTTGGCCGACTCGGACTCGATCCGATCTGCTGGGGAACCAGCCGACTCCACGCCAGTCGGCCTACACGATGCTGCAGCAATCTCTCACGACATGCTGCGGCGATCTCCAATACGCCTGAGTCCAGGGACAACTCTTTCTTTCGGTGTTCGACTCGGACTCGGTTTTGAGCCGGCCGAGATCGGGCCAAAAAAGGAAGAGATCGTCAATTTCCCGTTCGGACTCGGCGACGCCGCTGATATCTACAATCTACATCCGACGCGGCAACCCCGATCCTATGGAGTTCGACTCGGATACGGCCCCGAGCCGCTCGAGATCGGATCTAGGGAGGTCGGAGTTGTAATAACCCCCATCGACTATTCCGACTACGACTCTCAGTCGGACTACGACTCCCAGTCGGATTCCGACTCCAAGTCGGACAGCAGTTCGGCAAGCTTCCTCCCGCCACGAGAAATCTTCATGGCATCCAAAGGCTCTACTCCTACTCAGGAATCACGCCGACTACACGAACAACAAGAGGAGGAGGCCTGCCGACTGTGAGAACAACAGGAGGAAGAAGCAAGATGCCTGCACGCCCGCAACGACGGCCTACGCAGGGCTGGGCGAACCGCTCAGCAACAAACCCTCCAAACAAAAGTCGGCGACCACGACGTCTTCGTCACGCTACAACAGAACGTCGTGGCCGCCGCGACCCTACTGGACACGGTCCAACTTGGGCCTGATCACCAGGCCACCCCGACGATCGCAAGGATAAAAGCCCTGCTTACCGCTGCTACATGACAGCAGCACCAACAGTCGGGTGATACCCTCATACCGACCAACCGGTCGACATTCCCAACGGCAGTCTCATCTACCTCAAAGCGACGCCGAGCGGCTGGCTCCAGTGAGCTGCATACGGAGGCACGTCAGGCGTCACTCGGCAGCCCCAATGACAACCGGCGACGTCAAAGCAACCGTCGGGATGATTAGGACCTTCGAGGCCGACAACGACGTGATCTTCGGCAGGACATCAACGCTCGACACCGCGAACGAGAAGATGATGAGCAACGCCAACCGGAAGATGAGAACGAGCGTTTCGGCCTCCACCACGAGCGGTTTCGCCGCCGTTGTCGGAGTCGGAGCCTTCATAAAGATGAAGGCATACCGGCCTTCACCCAGGAGCTACAACAGGTCGACTGGCCGTCGAGTTTCAAGCCTACAGGCATCGACAAATACGACGGCAAGACCAATCCCGAGTCCTGGCTCACGGTCTACACCCTGGCGATCCGAGCAGCTGGAGGAAATCAGAAAGTCATGGCTAACTACCTCCCGGTCGCTTTAGCTGACTCAGCGAGGACATGGCTAACAGGACTTCCCAAGCAATCAATCAGCTCCTGGGGAGAACTCCGAGAACGCTTCATCGCCAACTTCCAGGGGACATACGAGAGGCCATCTTCCGAGTACGACTTATATCAGTTACATCAAAGGAAGAACGAGTGTCTTTGTGACTTCATTAAGAGGTTTTCTGAGAAGAAGAACTCAATCCCTAACATCAAGGATGAGGTCGTCATCGCCGCCTTTCGAAAAGGAGTCAAAGACACCTCGTTTATCGACAAATTTACACGGAAGCCTCCCAACTCTGTCAAGGCTTTATTCGACATGGCGAACAAATACGCCGACTCAGCCCACGCTGTTGCTGAGGCCCTTGAAGATAAAAAGGCGTCCTGACAGAAGAAGCGGGAGGGCACCAATGACACGGTCCCGACTAAAGCCGGGAATCGCAAACGCAAGTCAGATCGCTTCATTGTGGCAGTCGGCCACAATCGTCTTCGACTTTCAACAACTGAAGATTATCAGAACAACAAGTGACACGCTCGGGGGCTCATAAGCTCAAACGCAAGGATGGCATCCCCACTCCGAAATACCGAACAGCTAAGTCGCTTCCTGATAAATATTTCTTCACTCGGCCTTGCCAATGCCGCTTACACCTAATAGGTGCACAAGCTGCACTCTTCTCTGTTTTTGCTCTTAAAAGATTGCAAAAGTACTTGAGTAGCATAAACCCTGATCCGTGAAACTTTGCTCCATGAAAGACGAACTCAAGTCACCCAAAACGCGTGTCTGGGAAAGAGCCATGAGCCAACTCCCGACGCTAGGGGGCTATGACTAGTCGGGCAGAGTGTTTAAACGTAAGGGGTCAACTACTCGGGGAAATTAATATCAAAAAGAGGAAAAACTCGTATTTACATGTATTGTAAAATACATTTTATTCGGGTGATTATTTCCATCATCAGATGCTACTCATCCGATATCTTTATATTGCAGGCCCAGCTCCGGATACGCGTGACAGGAACTCAGGGCTGCGAGCCTATTTCCTACGCTCGGGGGCTGGACAAGTCTGCCAAAATACACTCGGGATGCTCCATGAGGGCTACTTACCGAGTACTTGCGCCAGTCGGGACGTCATCTTCCTCGGCTATGCTCCATGTGAGCTGACAACCGACTTCCGGCACTAGTCGGGGGTCGTATATCACTCGGCTGGGTGAGGTACGCCCCATGAGGGTCGCTAGCCGAATCCTATGCTAATGCAAGGTTCGGGTACCTCGCTTGGCTATAACTCTGTTGGGTAGGGTATGCCCCATGAGGGTCGCTAGCCGAATCCTATGCTAATGCAAGGTTCGGGTACCCTGCTCGGCTCTCCTGAAGTCAGAGAAGACTTACATCGTCAAAGCGCATCCGGAGTTCTCATGCACTGCGTCACACCTGAGGAGGGCAAGCAGATCCTGCAACATACCTACTCAGACACCTATGGCAACCAGGCTGCATCCAGAACATAAGTAGGAAAGGCTTGCGAATAAGGATTTCTCTGGCTGGTTGCGGTTATCGACACCAAAAAACTCATCCTGACAGTCGATGGATGATACTTCTATAGAGCTATGCCGGATAGGTCGGCTCAGGCCGGCTTATTTGGTAGCAGCCACCAAGATATGAGTTCCTACAGTAGCATGCTCCAGGTGGGCCGCCCGCAGGCTGAGTTGAAATTATAGCGCTGGTGCTACCAACAGGAGCCGATGAGGTAAACTGATATGCTTCATGAGAGCCTTATTGCTAAACATATATGTTTGGGTATCTGTTTTATCCACCAGGTCTCGAGGATATATCCTTATAAGGATCACAAGCTGGTCTTCATTAAAATTGGGGATGCAGGTATCTTTCTCGAGTACACCTGACCACGCCATGGATTTATTTTCATAAAGTGGTACTCGGCCTACATGCTTGGCCACTAGTTGCCATGAGCGACATTATTCCAGCCGACATGACGCTGAAGAGTCTAACTTTCGAGTAGTACACTACTAGGGAGAGACTATAAACCTTCTTTTCCCGCTGACATGACGCGGATGAGTCTAACTTTCGAGTAGTACACTACTCGGGAGAGACTATAAATTTCTTATTCCGCTGACATGACACGGATGAGTCTAACTTTCGAGTAGTACACTACTCAGGAGAGACTATAAAATTCTCATTCCCGCTGACATGACGCGGATGAGTCTAACCTTCGAGTAGTGCACTACTCGGGAGAGACTATAAAATTCTCATTCCCGCTGACATGATGCGGAGGAGTCTAACTTTCGAGTAGTATACTACTCGGGAAAGACTATAAACATTCTTCCAGCTGACGAGCTGAAGAGTCTAACTTCCGAATGGGACGCCACTCGGGAAAGACTATAAACACCTTTTCCAGCTGACATGAAGCTGACGAGTCTAATTTTCAAGTAGTATACTACTTGGGAAAGACTATAAATAATCATCCCGGCTGACATGATGCCGACGAGTCTAATCTTCGAGTAGTATACTACTTGGGAAAGACTATAAACACCCCCTTTCCAGCTGACATGACGCTGAAGAGTCCCATATACGAGTAGCATCCTACTCGGCAAGACTATAAACACACATTCCGACTGACATGAAGTCGAAGAGTCCTATATACGAGTAGTTCCCTACTCGGCAAGACTATAAATCATATTCCGGTTGACATGATACCGAAGAGTCTCATATACCAGTAGTAATCTACTCGGGAAAGACTTCAAGGTTAAAGATCTTTGACTTTATGTTTAATTTTCTTCACAATTAAGCACAAAGTCGGGGGCTACACCTAATAGGTGCGCCTATTCGGCGCACACTATTCCTACATCTACATGGAGCCCTTCATAGCCTCGCTGCCAGCTGACATGAAGCAGGACTCGGGAGAAGCAGCACTCAGACAAAGAGTACTCGGGAGCAATGCACTCGGGAAGACTTCACCGTGGAGGATGAGCACTTGGCATCAGCTGTGACTCAACTATGAAGGTCTCGGGGGCTACTGTGGGTGCCATGGGCCCCGGGTACCTCATGACAAGCATATGGGCCACTCGGATAGAGGATGGGCCTAGCCTTGTAATTAGAGATATATCTAGATTCGGCAGACTTCGCCTTGTATAGAAAGGAATATACAGTCCTAGTCGGGTGCGTTATATCTCTAAGGGGAGATCTCCTAGTCGTAACCCGATGGGGACTCCTACCTTATAACCTTGTCCCCCAGTATATAAGGGGAGGCAGGGCGCCCCATGAGGGCAGGTGCACACAAGTTCATCAGAACTACCACCATAATTCCTCAAAGGAATACATATAAACTGGACGTAGGGTATTACCTCATATCGAGGGCATGAACCAGTATAAAATCTCCCTGTGTTCCTTTGCAATCCACCGAGTTTACATCCGCCGACTAGCCCCATATATTTATTGCCGGTGTAAAACATCGACAACATGAGGTACCCGGGGCCCATGGCCTCCATAGTAGCCCCTGAGACCTTCATAGTTGAGTCACAGCTGATGCCGAGTGCTCATCCTCCATAGTGAAGATTTCCCAAGTGCTTCGCTCCCGAGTACTCATTGTCCAAGTACCTCTTCATATCTGCTGCTTCATAGAAAAATATAAATAGTGTGTGCTAAATAGGTGTGCCTATTAGGTGTAGCCCCTGACATTGTGCTTAATCGTGAAACAATTATACATAAAGTCAAAGATCTTTAACCTTTAAGTCTTTCCCGAGTGATATATTTCTTAGAAATTGGACTCTTCAACATCATATCAGCTGAAAATATTTTTGCTCAAGACAATTTTCGCTAAGCATGGAAGCCAAGTACCCCTTCATGGATTTTAACCCAATGTGTGGCTAGGTGTACTTGAGAGATACCTGCATCCCAATTTTAATGGAGACCAGCTATTGATCCTTATAAGGATATATCCTCAATACCTTGTCAAATAATTCAAGTATCTGAACACATGCGTCCATCACTTAGACTTAACATGAAGCATATCTGATTATTTTAACATAAAGTATATCTGATTATTCTAATTGGTTCCTATAAAATAACATAGAGTAACCAGCCTGGACTATATCCCTTTCCTTGTTATATAAGGTTACATGAAGCCGAGTACTACTCTATCTCTATTTGTATGGGCCAGCCCACCCTATATCCGAGTAGCCATATTGCCTTCCATGAGGTACCTAGGGCCCATGGCCTCCACACCTTTAGATTAGATACTTTTTTCTTTTTTTTAGTAAATTGCTATTTTCCAATTGTATCAATACATTACTCCAATTTATTACTACTGGAATTATCTATTTATCGGGACAGACAATACCCCATCCCAGGAATAGCTGATTTGAGGATAATCAATTTAAAGGATATGCTCGCCTTCTTAATTGCCGTCCTTAGTTTAGGACAATGAAAAGTCTTTTTCCTTCTCCCGTGCTTCAAATATGTAAAGAATGGTAAACAAAGAAGAATAGCTAGGGGTCTAAGACCCTTTGGAATACACGAGATAAGCCATAAAGACGCCCAATACTTCTTTTCAAAGGAAGAAATGACAACCTTGAAAAATGGTTGGAGTGGAAAAGCTAAACCCTCTTTCTCACAGGTGGCTGAAACTTCATCCAACGCCAACAAACCCAATACTCCTGATTATACCAGGGTTCCTCTTGAAAAAAACCTAGCTGCTAACACACCCCAAAAATAGATGGCTATGACTAAACCCATTCCAGTCTTTGGATTATAAACGGATGAGGAGACTTCCAGCACTGAAGGTTCTTCATCAGACGACGAAATAATGAACAAGCCCTTGAACTATCCCTTTGAAGAAGAGGAGTTTGAACCACGCGAAGATTATGAATCTGATACCGACAGGTATAAAACCTAATGATTGAAAGAATTCCCAAAAAACATTCAAAAGCAATTTGCCCTAGGGAAGTCAATCCTATTCATGAGCTTTGTATGTTCATCATTCCACCAAAGGACTGGGTAAGAAGAATAAAATAATTCGACACAAACACATAATATTTTACAAAATTGAGGCCCCCACCCCCCACCCATGTAAAAAAATCATGGAAGATTGTTTTGGTGACGATTCTTCGGGGGAAGAACAACTTGTCGAAGGATCTCAATACCTAGAGGAAACAACGGTACAATTAGCCAAGAGAGTGGAATTTCCTGTAACCATCCTGAAATCAGAGTTCAAACAATTCGAGAAAATGCAGTGCCCGCTGTCGGTGCCATGGGCCGCGGGTACCTCATGAGAAGCATTTGGACCACTCGGACAGAGGATAGGTCTAAACTTGTAATTAGGGATACAATAGGACTCGGCATACATAACCTTGTACGACAAGGAAAGGATATAGTCCTAGTCGGGCACGTTGTATTCCTAGAAGGAAATCCCTTGGTTGGAGTCCGACTGGGATTCCTACTCTGTAACCCTATCCCCCGGTATATAAGGGGAGGCAGGGCGCCCCTTGAGGGCGGAAGAAGAAATCTCACCAGAGAAACCTCAAAGACAATACACCACAACTGGACGTAGGGTATTACCTCATCTCGAGGGCTTGAACCAGTATAAATCATTCGTGTTCCTTTGCAATCCATTGAGTTTTAGTCCGATGAGTAGCCCTATATATTTATTGCCTATACAAAACATCGACAGTTGGTGCGTCAGGTAGGGGCTTCGTCGAGATCATCTTCAACAAGCCGATGGATCCAACCACCAGAGTCGATGGCATCAACTTCTTCCTTGGGTAAACAATCAACTTAGGGAGCCTCGACTTCGTCGCCGACGAATTCGGCAACCTTACCTTGTCCAACTCGGACCCAATCCGATTGGCCAAGGACCAAGCCAACTCCGCGCCAGTCGGAAGCAACTTCAAATCAAAACTAAATCCATTCTATCCAATGAGAAGTTCTTATCTTATCTTTACTGGAATTGATCATTCTGGATATTTTAAAAATCACAGATCGAGATCCTTTTCGCTTAACCAAAGAAAGAAAAAGAAGGACCCTTTTTAATAATCAAATAATATAATACAACAAAAATTTATCTCTATCATAAATCTATCTCTACCATAAATCTATCGCTACCATAAAGGGATAGGTCTCATTTTTTATACAATGTTCTACGTCAAGTTTAACATTTTTCATGAAAAAAAGATTTTCAATTTGACTGGACTTGACACTGGATTATTTTTTCTGAGAAAGAAAATGAATGCATTAGGAATGCATCTAATCTAAGAGTTTATAAGAGAAAAAAATTCTCTATAATAAACTTTATGTCTCGTGCAGGATACAATATGATTTCATCTTTCGTTTCATCAGAAAAAATCTGGGATGGAAGAATTCGAACCTCCGAGTAACGGGACCAAAACCCGCTGCCTTACCACTTGGCCATGCCCCATTTCGGGTTTTATGTGACACTAATAAACAGTATTATGTTTATTTATTATTCGTCAATCCCACTTCAACTACATAAAAATGAGGGGTATTCTCTTGCTAGGATTCTAGACATGCAGATAATATAGAATCCAAAAAATGCATTGATCATTACATGGAATTCTATTAAGATATTATATGAAAGTCGAATTTCTTCCACACTCATTTGAGAGTGCGAATACAAGGAGGTATTTTGTGTTTGGGAAAGTCCGAAGAAAAAAGGATTTTGAATCCTCCTTTTCCTTTGTCCCTTAGAAAAATAACTCAATCAAAATCCAATTATCTACTCTACAAGAACAAAACGCTTATTATGCCTAATATACTTAGTTTAACCTGTATCTTTTTTAATTCTGTTATTTATCCGACTAGTTTTTTCTTCGCCAAATTACCTGAAGCTTATGCCATTGTCAACCCAATCGTGGATGTTATGCATGTCATACCTATACTCTTTTTTCTATTAGCCTTTGTTTGGCAAGCTACTGTAAGTTTTCGATGAAATCCTTGCTACTCTGTCTGCCAAATTGAATCATGTGTTCATTCTTAAAAAAATAGAAAATGGATAAGAGCCGAGAAGTCTTATATTATGAACCTTCGATTCTAAAATTCAAATTCTTCTACATTGAATGTATAGCAGCAGCAATAAATTTGGATCGGCCTTTCTACTCCCTGCATCTACGTTGAGCAGGTACCTTTAGGTAACCGCACAATACCTAACCTAATTTATTGATAAGAGTGCTTATTATAAATCAATTCTTGCAATTTTTTTCAAAAATTGATTTTTGCATTTTTAGGTGTCAAAATAAACAAAACCCATCCTAGTGGATTTGTGTGGTATGGAAAAACGGGTAATCTATTCCTTAAAAAAAATCTTGGAGGTTATGTAATGCTTACTCTCCAACTTTTTGTTTATACAGTAGTGATATTCTTTGTTTCCCTCTTTATCTTTGGATTCTTATCTAATGACCCAGGACGTAATCCTGGGCATGACGAGTAAAAATCCAAAAATTTTTCTTACAAATTGGATTTGTTTCGTACATTTATCTACGAGAAAATCAGGGGGTCAGAATTCCTTCCAATTTGAAAGTCCCAAATGATCCGAGGGGGCGGAAAGAGAGGGATTCGAATCCTCGGTACAAAAAAATTGTACAACGGATTAGCAATCCGCTACTTTAGTCCACTCAGCCATCTCTCCCCATTCCAAATCGAAAGGTTTCCGTGATATGACAGAAGCAAGAAATAACGATTGCAAAAAATCCTTCCTTTTTCTTTCAAAAGTTCAAAAAAATTATATAGCCAATTCCATTTTAGTTATATTCTTTTTTCTTAATGTTAATAAAAAAGAAGAAAGTTCTTCTTTTTCTATCTAAAATTGGATATTGGCTGAAAGACAATCAGATAGATTTTCTCTTCAATGGGCATTTCCATATAGGAATTGTTATAATACAACAAGCAGGTTATATAAAAAAACTCTTTTTTTATTATTTATCAACAAAGCAAAAAAGGGTGTTATCAAACCAACCCACCCCATAAAATTGGAAAGAAAGATAAAGTAAGTGGACCTGACCCCTTGAATGATGCCTCTATCCACTATTCTGATATATAAATTCGATGTAGATGAAATTGTATAAGCGGATTTTTTTTGTATTTCCTTAGACTTAGCCCGTGCAACGCAAGAATTTCTCGCTATTTACGATTTCATATTCTTGTTACTAGATGTTCTATAGGAATAAGAAGAAATCGCAACCCCTTTCCGCTACACATAAAAATTGATTTCGAAAGTCAAATTTTCTTTTCAATGTCTTTCTTTTTTTTTCAGAATGCTATTTTTGTTCTTACACCCATGCAATAGAGAGTGAGTGGGAAAAGAGAGGTTACTTTTTTTTCATTTTTTCCTTCAAAGATAGGCTTTCTTCGAAATAGGAATCATGGCATAATCCTGAATTCCAATGTTTATTTCTATAGTATGAAAAAACTAATGAAATCAAATTCATGGATTTACCACGACCTCGGTTGTGACCCCATAGATAAAAATGCAAAATTTCTATCTTCGAGACCATTGAAAAAGGGCATTGAATGAGAAAAAAATCATCCACAGATAATCAAACTATCGTATTCCTTGGAAGTGCTATAAGGTGCTCGAAAATGGTTGAAGTAATTGAATAGGAGGATCACTATGACTATAGCCCTTGGTAGTGTTGATGTTTTACACCGGCAATATGAATATAGGGCTACTCGTCGGATCGAAACTCGGTGGATTACAAAGGAACACGGGGAGGTTTATACTGGCTCATGCCCTCGATGTGAGGTAATACCCTACATCTAGTTGTCGTGTATTCCTTTGAGGATGTATGTTCGCTTCTATGAGCTTATGCCCTCAGGGGGCGCCCTGCCTCCCCTTATATACTGGGGGACAGAGGTACAAGGTAGGAATCCCAGCCGGATTACGGCCAAGGGATCTCCTCTTAGAGATATAACCTACCCGACTAGGACTGTATATTCCTTATCATACAAGGCGAAGTCTACCGGGTTCTATCATATCTCTAATTACAAGACTAGGCCCATCCTCTGTCCGAGTGGCCCATATGCTTGTAATGAGGTACCCGGGGCCCATGGCTTCGACAGCAGCCCTTGAGACCTTCATAGTTGAGTCACAGCTGATGCCGAGTGCTCATCCTCCACGGTGAAGTTTGCCTGAGTGCATTGCTCCCGAGTACTCTTTGTTCGAGTGCTTCTTCTCTCAAGTCCTGCTTCATGTCAGCTGGCAGCGAGGCTATGAAGGGCTCCATGTAGAAGTATGAATAGTGTGCACCGAATAGGCGCACCTATTAGGTGTAACCCCTGACTTTGTGCTTAATTGTGAAACAATTAAACATAAAGTCAAAGATCTTTAACCTTGTAGTCTTTCCCGAGTAGTATACTACTAGTATATGAGACTCTTCGGTATCATGTCAACCAGAAATATTTTGTAGTCTTTCCCGAGTAGCATGCCACTCGTATATGAGACTCTTCAGCTTCATGTCAGCCGAAAAAGGTGTTTATAGTCTTTCCCGAGTAGCGTCCCACTTGGAAGTTAGACTCTTCAGCGTCATGTCAGCTGGAAAAATGTTTGCTCATGGCAAATGTTGGCCAAGCATGTAGGCCGAGTACCACTTTATGAAATTTAATCCATTATGTGGTCAGGTGTACTTGAGAGATACCTGTATCCCCATTTTCAATGAAGACCAGCTCGTGATCCTTATAAGGACATATCCTCAATACCTGGTGGATAATACAGATACCCGAACACATGTGTTCAGCAATTAGGCCTTCATGAAGCATATCTGATTACCTCATCGGTTCCTGTTGGTAGCACCAGCACCGTGATTTTAACACAGCCAGCGAGTGGCCCACATTGAGCGTGCTACTATAGAAACTCATATCTTGGTGGCCCAGTACCGACTTTGTAAGCCCAAGCCCATGAATCGGTACAGGCTCTATAAAGGCGAGGAGAGAGAGAAAAGATTCCCTAATCTTCTCCAATCTACCAATCGTTTCGTCTTCCAGCCTCCGCACCGAAATTTCGCCTCCCGCCTCACTAGGGTTCGCCATTGCCTGCTCTTCCCCATTGAAACTCAGGTGATCCCACTTCTCTGCGTCCATTCCAAACCTCCAGCAACATTTCCCCCAAATCTTCTTCCCCTTAACCATGCTGAGGGCTTCAGATTTCCTAGAGGCATCGGATCAGATTTGGCCGACTTCGGATTGCGGACTGACTAAGCTGAAGCATATTGAGAGGTTGTTGCGACTACAGAGCTGCGATGTCATTAATTGGCGTTTGGCTGAAGGTGAATCAGTTTCGGAGCCCCAGGCCGGTGAGACTGTCATTTTTGCCTCTTTTTTCGACCGGGGTCTTTCTCTTCCATCTTCTGACTTTCTCCACCATCTTCTTGCCTTCTATGAACTTGAGCTGGTGAATCTGAATCCCAACTCAATCTTGCAAATTTCTATCTTTGTAACTCTTTGCGAGTGTTTCCTGGGTGTGGAACCCCATTTGAATCTATTTAGACATCTGTTCGACATCAAACCCCAGCCCTCCAAGAACAAAATGAAGAGGATTTATACCAATATTCCCCTGAAGTCTTCTCTCAAAGGCTAGCATAGGGTGTGGTTTTACTATTCTGATCTTGAACCAAGCCTCCCCCCTTTTATGGGTTTGCCCCCGACGGTTGTGCCCAACTGGTCATCTTAACTTTGAAGAAATGGGCCAAGTCTATATATTGATTGACAAGATTGACAAGCTGAAGAGCGCTGGGCTGACTAGTTCATGGGTGGCCAAACATTTCTTGACTCGGCACCTCAGGCCGCTGAAGTTG
This sequence comes from Oryza meyeriana var. granulata, assembly GCA_003991445.1. Lineage (NCBI taxonomy): Eukaryota > Viridiplantae > Streptophyta > Magnoliopsida > Poales > Poaceae > Oryza > Oryza meyeriana. The sequence goes on from RYFJ01003973.1 coordinate 115,793, forward strand.
AGGTGTCACTTCGGCTAGGACTACAAAGGCAGAGGTGATCCCAGCCGGGAGTACCCCGACCTGTTGGACAAGCACAAGGTGACCGACATCCTCCTGGATTACTTCGCCAGCAGGGTGGTCAAAACTGAAGACTCAGAGAGGTCTGTGGTGGCTTACAGCCTAAAGAGGCCGTGTCCAAAGGTAACTCTCGCTGATGTTAACTTGCTGTCCATCTGTGATGAATACTTGTAGATATATGCCCAGGATTGCTCCGCAATGTGTAACATATGTTGTTGAACTGCTTGCAGTCATGTGAAGAGTTCGATGAGGACTCTCGAAATTTGCCGGCCATGAAGTCGAAGAAGAGGCCATTAAGCCCCTCTTCTGCCCAGCCTAACTCCAAGAGAGCGGGGAAGAAGCCTGTTGAAGACCAGGGCAAAAAGAAAATCGTTAGGCTGAGTGCCACCGCTGGGAGTCTGAAGATCAAGGACACCGCCAGCATAGCTCCCAGGCTGCCGAGTCCCAGATCAGGACCAGTGCTATCAGGCTCAGCAACATCAAGCCCAAGAAGAGCGCCGCCGAGTACAAGGTCAGGTCAACTGCCGCCGGGCTCAGCAACATCGAGCCCAAGGATGGCGCCGCCGAGTACCCTAGCACCCCGGCCGGCCACTCCAGGAGCTGGGCAGACTAGGACTAAAACACCACCGTCAACTACCACGCCATCAAGCCCGATAGCCGGCAGTCCACCAATTGCAACACTAGGAGCCCCTGGGTGGAGGTTCAAATTCTCCCAGAGGTATGTGACTTTGAGTCTTCTGGAAGTTCTGTTTAGCATTATGGTGTGTTGATACTTAGCTCTTCGTGCAGGAAATAGGCCAATATTGATCTCAAGGAGACCACATTGGCTGCTCCTGTTTTCGAGCCAGCCCCAGCCGAACCAGCGCCAGCAAGCATATCTGCTGAGCCAGCGACCGTCTCAGTTGCAGAAACTGAGGCCGTCCCGACTACAGAGCCGCCGACACTGGCCTACCAAGGGGCTAACATTGAAGCTATCGCTCCAGCCCCTGAGCATATCCCTGAAGCCCCAGTAACCGCTGAGTTGGGGGCCAGGACCTCGTCGCCTTCCTTGTCATCGTCATCGCCTTTAGAAGGGCCGGACCTCCCTAGGCTTGAGGCTCCTCCCCACAGATTGCCAAGGACATTCCACTAGGTAACCCCTGATGGAACTGCGAAGAGTTACGAGCATGATGAAGTAGCAGCGGAGAAAGAGCGTGAAGTCTTGCTTCGCGCCGTAATCGCCGCATCCCGGGGGGTCCAGGTATGATTTTTGCCATGCTGAGTTCTTGTCCATCTTCCTTGTATGGGTATTCTGACGCTTGACTCTGCTTTGCTCTGTTTTGCTCCAAGCAGAAGATTGTCAACCGCTCGGAGAGGATGAATGAGGTCCTGACCTAGCTTGCCCCTCAACTCCAGCGATTGGGCCAGCTCTAGGCCACGAAGGCCGACTTGGAGCAGTCTAGCCAGGAGAAGGAGACTTGGCTGAGGGGAGTGGTTGATAAGCTCAGGGACGAGAATTGGGCCTTAGCCGACAAGATCAGAAGTAAGTTCCTGTATTTGTCTTCCCGACTAAGTCCTTGGTGTATATATCTAGTTTTGTTCATTCCTGACTACCCAGTTGTGTCTTGACTATAATCTTGAGTGCTTGACTTCTTTGATGTACAGCCCTCGAAGCTGAGCGGAAGACCCGAACAGAGGGGGAAACTAGGCTGGAGGGGGCCAAGAAAGCCAAGGCCGAGCTTGAGAAAGAGAAGGCCGACTTGGCGAGGGCCAACAACAAGCTTGACAAAGAAAAGACTGAACTGGAGAAGTCCAAAGCCAAGGTGGAGGTCGACTACGAAAGTAAGTCTCCGCCCTAACAATGATCTTAACCAATCCATTAGGTACCTCGTCTGCAGTTTTGCCTAACAAGCTTACTTGTCGATGAACCTGGGCAGCTGCTAGAGCCAATGCCCAAATCCAGTTTCAAGCTTTTGCAGAGGAGATAAAAGTTGTCAAGGAGTCACGGGTGATCCTTACCGAGTCCATGAAAGGACTCCTTGACATAATGGACCCTCACTACGTGGGAACCAACTCCAACACAATCTCCCAGGTGCAGGCACGCCTTAACGAAGCCCTGAGTCTCCTGAAAAGGTACTCGGATGAGCGTGTTGTAGTTGGCGTGGCCCAAACCCTAGCGATGACCAAGTCGATCTACCCTAGGGCAGATCTTGAAGCCATCGGAGAGGGATTCACCGAGGAGACAACACCTGAGGAGGCGCTGGAGCTGATAACCCAAGCGAGGCCGACTGCAGAGGTGATCACCGAGACCTGGCTATGTAAGAACAATCCATCATGTAGTCGGTATATATAACTTTTTGTAAGGACATGTGTAAATATATGTGCCATGCCGCCAAGCTCTGAGTTTTTACTTAGTTATCATTAGTTTTACCCGACTATATAGTCTACGCCAAGTTAGTCTATAGGAACTTAATAAAAACGTTCACCGCAGAAAGTTGTACTCGGGCAAACATAACAAAGTCATTGCAAAACTTCATTACTTAACTAAAACAGGCTCGTATATTATTGACAAGGCACATAGAATACATGCAGCCCCCGACTCACTACTCGGTTGGAACAAGCGACGTAGTGAGTCAAAGAGAACTATACACATGGTGAAATATAAAACTCAGGTATAGAAAGGATGTAGCTGTTCTATATTCCATGAGTTGCTCATGAGGGCACCGTTTTCGGTCTTCAGTCAGTAGGTGCCTGGCCATGTGACCTCGGCGATAACGAACAGCCCTTCCCATATTGGGGATAGTTTATGCCTGTCTTTGGTGGTTTGTATTTTTCTCAAGACAAGATCCCCGACCAAAAAGGCACGGCCACAAATATTGCGATTGTGGTAACGACGCAGGCCTTGAAGATACCTTGCCGACTGGATTATTGTGATGTCCCTCGCTTCTTCCAACTGATCTAGTTTGACCAATCGGGTATTGTTGGTGGTGTCTTCTGAGTAAGCCCGAACTCATGGAGAGCCAAACTCTAACTTGGTTGGTAGCACAGCCTCGGCACCATAGACCAGAAAGAAAGGGGATTGCCCTGTTGCGCCTGATTTGAGTGTGTAGAGACCGCTGAATTGCTCATTGATACATTGCTCCAGCGTTTTTCAAACCGAACAGCATGGTGATGTAGCAGTATGTGCCAAACGGCGTGATGAAAGACGTCTTTAGGCAGTCCTCCTCCTTCAAGCTGATTTGGTGGTATCCCAAGTAACAGTCGAGAAAGCTGAGACGTTCGCACCCCACAGTTGAATTGACCACCTGATCTATTCTGGGAAGACCAAATGGATCTTTGGGGCATGCCTTGTTCAAGTCAGTGTAGTCGATGCACATTTGCCATTTACCGTTTTTCTTCCGGACCAGAACTGGGTTTGCCAGCCAGTCCAGGTGGTAGACCTCTTTGATGAACCCGGCTGCGAGGAGCTTGGTTATCTCCTCCCGAATAGCATCTTTTTTGGTCCTGTGTGAAGCACCGTAGCCATTGCTTGACTGACTTGGCGTCTGTCTTGACATTAAGGGCATGCTCAATCACCTCCCTTGGTACGCCCGGCATGTCAGATGGTTTCCATGCGAAGATATCTTTGTTGGCTTGAAGGAAGGTGATGAACGCGTCTTCCTATTTGGGGTCAAGTCCGGTCCCAACTAGAGCATTCTTGGAGGGGTCGGAAGGGTCTAGGGGGATCTTCTTCGTGTCAGAGTCCGCTGAAATTCCTGACTTTGCTGCTTTTTTCGCTGGAACTTGGTCATCCTCGACTTCAGTTGTGACGACTTGCCAAATGCTGTTGCATCTGACTGCTGCCTCTTGTGATTGAGCCAACTCGCAGCTCTCCTTGTCACAGGTGAAGGCTTGCTTGACGTTGCTGCGGAGGGAGAGAACTCCAGCTGGCCTGGGCATGTTGAGCACCATGTAAGTATAGTGCGGTATCGCCATGAATTTGGCAAGTGCCGGTCGTCCGAGTATCGCGTGGTACATGGTCTCGAAGTCGGTGACCTCGAAGCAGATGTTTTCTATGTGGAAGTTATCCTGTGTGCCGAAGGTGACCGGCAAAGTTATCTATCCGAGGGGGTTGAAGATAGGCCGGGAATTATCTCGTGGAAGGGTGCCGTACTCGGCCGCAGATCTGAACGAGGTATCTTCATCTTATCCAGAGTCTTGGCGAATAGAATATTGAGCGCATTGCCTCCATCTATGAGGACCTTCTTCAGCTTGATATTTTGACGACCGGGTCCAGGACGAGTGGGTAGCGTCTCGGGTGTGAAACCGGATATGGATGATCTGTGCAGTTGAATGTGATGGACATCTCTGACTAGCGCAAATACTGGGGGGTGTCTGCTGTAGAGACCGTGTTGACATCGCGTGCCATAAGCTCTTGCTTTCTCTTGGACTCATACGTAGATGGCCCTCCGAAGATGTGGTTGAGATCGGCCTGGGGATCTTGAAAATCATCGGCCGGGCCCGAATCTGGCTTATCTTTGTCCTTGTCGGTGCTAGATGATGAAGCCTGCTCGGAAGCAAATTTTTTGAGCATGAAGCAGTCCTTGGCCGCGTGCTTGCCCTTGGGGTGGAAGGGGCAAGGCCTGTTCATAACCTTCTGGTACGCGTTGTTCCTTGGGGGTCGTGACCGAGTCCGCTCCATGTTGGCTACCTCGTTGTCCGACCTCCGCTTGCGGCTATCGGGTTTGTTCTTTGATGGCTCATTATCGGCTTTAGCCTTCTGGTCCTTCTGCCGGGGCTCTTTCTTCTCATCGATGGCCTCGGCAACCGCCTTAGCCGAGTCAGTGTATTTATTCGCCATATCGAAGAGAGCCGGCCAGAGGCTGGTGGCTTTCGAGTGAACTTTGCGATGAACGGGGGCGTCTTTGACTCCCTTGCAGAAGGCGGCGATGACGACCTCATCCTTGATCCTAGGGATCAAATTGCGCTTCTCAGAGAACCTTTTGATGAACTCACCGAGAGACTCATTCTTGCTCTGGTGCAGCTGATAGAGATCGTGCTCGGAAGATGGCCGCTCATAAGTCCCCTGGAAGTTGGCTATAAAATGTTCCCAGAGTTTCCCCAAGAGTCGATTGATCACCTTGGGAGCCCTGTTAGCCATGTCCTCGCTGAGTCGGCTAGGGCGACCGAGAGGTAGTTAGCCATGGCTTTGTGATCACCTCCGGCAGCTCGGATTGCCAGAGTATATACGGTGAGCCAGGACTCGGGCTTAGTCTTGCCATCGTATTTCTCGATTCCCGTAGGCTTGAAGCCCGATGGCCAGTCGACGTCTTGTTGCTCCTGGGTGAAGGCTGGTACGCCTTCATCTTCGTGAGGGCTCCGGCTCCGACTGCGATAGTTGAACCGTTTGTGGTGAAGACCGAAACACTCGTGCTCGTCCTCTAGTCGACGTCGCTTGTCGTCTTCGCGTTAATGGCACCGAGCATTAATGTCTTGGCGAAGATCACGTTGTAGACGGACTCGGAGGTCTTGGTTAAACCGGTGATCGTTCTGGGGACGCCGCCGATTATTGTTGTTCGTGTTGCCGAGAGACGTTTGGCATGACTCCGTGTGCGGCTAACTTGAGCCAGCCGCCCGGCGTCGTGCTGATGCAGACAAGATTGCTGCTGGAGAACCCGACCGGTTGGTCGGTACAAGTGTATCGCCCGACTGCTGGTGCTGCTAACATGCAGCAACAGTAATCATGGCTTTGATCTTGGCGATAGTCGAGGTGGCCTGATGATCAGGCCCGAGCTGGAGTGTGTCCAGCAGGGTTGCGGCGGCCACGACGTTCTGCTAAGGTGTGACAAAGACGTTGTGGTCGCTGACTCGAGTCTGGAGGATCTATTGCTAAGCGGTTCGCCTAGCCCTGCGTAGCTCGTCGTTGCAAGCCTCGCGTTCGGCCTCCTCCTGTTGCCGCAGTTAGCGGGCCTCCTCTTCCTGCTCCTGCTGTACTTGGTGCACTTCCGGTGGTTGGGTTGAAGCCATGAAGATCTCGCAAGGAAGAGGAAAGCTTGCCAGACTAGTGTCCGAACCACTATCCGACTTAGAGTCAGAATCTGAGTAGTTGATCAGAGTAAGGACGACTCCGACCTCCCTAGATCCAATCTGGAACGGCTCTGAGCCAAGTCCAAACTGAACCGTAGGGGATCGGGTCTGCCGCGTGGGATGTAGATCCACGGTGTTGCCAAGTCTACAAGGGAGATTGACGATCTCTCCCCCTCCTAGCCTAACCCGGGCCAGCTCAAGGCCAAGCGCGAGTCGGACGCTGAAGGAGAGAGTTGTCCCGAGACCTAGGCAGGTGGTAGATCATCGTAGCAAATCAACGAGGGCGGCTGCGGCATCTTGTGGGCCGACTGGCACAGAGTCGGCTGGTTCCTCGACCGGTTGGATCAGGTCTGCATCGGCCAAGGTGAGATTGCCGATTTGGTTGGCGATGAAGTCGAGGCGTCCAAATGAGATTGTATCTCCGGGGGAGAATTTGTCGCCGTCGACTCCTGTTGTTGGATCCATCAAGCTTGTAGATGTAGATCTCGCCGAAGCCCCTACCTGGCGCGTCAACTGTCGTTGTTTTACACCGGCAATATGAATATAGGGCTTATACTAGTTTAGGCCCTTGATGTGAGGTAATACCCTACGTCCAGTTGTGGTGTATTCCTTTGAGGATGTATGTTCGCTTCTATGAGCTTATGCCCTTAGGGGCTGCCTTGCCTCCCCTTATATACTGGGGGACAGGCATAGAAGGTAGGAGTCCCAATCGGATTATGGCCAAGGGATCTCCTCTTAGAGATATAACCTACCCGACTAGGACTGTATATTCCTTATTGTACAAGGCAAAGTCTGCCAGGTTCTATCATATCTCTAATTACAAGACTAGGCCCATCCTCTGTCCGAGTGGCCCATATGCTTGTGATGAGGTACCCGGGCCCATGGCCTCCACAGGTAGAGTTACTAAAGAAGAAAATGATTTATTTGATATTATGGACAACTGGTTATGAAGGGACCGTTTCGTTTTTGTAGGATGGTCCGGCCTATTGATTTTTCCTTGCGCTTATTTCACTTTAGGAGGTTGGTTTATAGGGACAACTTTTGTAACTTCTTGGTATACCCATGGATTGGCAAGTTCGTATTTGGAAGGTTGCAATTTCTTAACTGCAGTAGTTTCCACCCCTGCCAATAGTTTAGCACACTCTTTGTTGGGCTCGGAAGCACAAGGGGATTTTACTCGTTGGTGTCAATTAGGTGGTCTGTGGACTTTTGTTGCTCTCCCTGGGGCTTTTGCACTAATAGGTTTCATGTTACGTCACTTTGAACTTGCTCGGTCTGTTCAATTGTGGCCTTATAATGCAATTTCATTCTCTAGCCCAATCGTTGTTTTTGTTTCTGTATTCCTGATTTATCCACTAGGGCAATCCGGTTGGTTCTTTGCACCGAGTTTTGGCGTAGCAACGATATTTCGATTCATCCTCTTCTTCCAAGGATTTCATAAGTGGACGTTGAACCCATTTCATATGATGGGAGTTGCCAGAGTATTAGGCACAGCTCTGCTATGTGCTATTCATGAGGCAACCGTGGAAAACACTCTATTTGAGGATGGTGATGGTGCAAATACCTTCCGTGCTTTTAACCCAACTCATGCTAAAGAAACTTATTCAATGGTCACCGCTAATCGCTTTTGGTCCCAAATCTTTGGTGTTGCTTTTTCCAATAAATGTTGGTTACATTTCTTTATGCTATTTGTACCGGTCACCGGTTTATGGATGAGTGCTATTGGCGTAGTCGGCCTCGCTTTGAACCTACGTGCCTATGACTTCGTTTCCTAGGAAATCCGTGTAGCGGAAGATCCTGAATTTGAGACTTTCTACACCAAAAATATTTTTTTAAACGAGGGTATTCGTGCGTGGATGGCAGCTCAGGATCAGCCTCATGAATATCTTATATTCCCTGAGGAGGTTCTACCACGTGGAAACGCTCTTTAATGGAACTTTCGTTTTAGCTGGTCGTGACCAAGAAACCACCGGTTTTGCTTGGTGGGCTGGGAATGCCAGACTTATCAATTTGTCGGGTAAACTACTTGGAGCTCACGTAGCCCATGTAGGATTAATCGTATTCTAGGCCAGAGCAATGAACCTATTTGAAATGGCCCATTTCGTACCAGAAAAACCCATGTATGAGCAAGGGTTGATTTTACTTCCGCACTTAGCTACTCTAGGTTGGGGAGTAGGGCCAGGGGGAGAAGTTCTAGATACTTTTCCGTACTTTGTATCTAGAGTACTTCATCTAATTTCCTCCGCAATCTTAGGCTTCGGTGGCATTTATCACATGCTTCTGGGACCTAAAACTCTTGAAGAATCTTTTCCATTCTTTGGTTATATGTGGAAAGATAGAAATAAAATGACTACAATTTTGGGTATTCACCTAATTTTGTTAGGTATAGTGCTTTTCCTCTAGTACTCAAAGTGTTTTATTTTGGCGGTATATATGATACCTGGGCTCCTGGGGGAGGAGATGTATGAAAAATTACCAATTTGACCCTTAGTCCTAGTGTTATATTTGGTTATTTACTAAAATCCCCTTTAGGGGAGAGGGTTGCATTTGTTAGTGTGGATGATTTAGAAGATATAATTGGGGGACATGTATGGTTGTGATGAGGACATCACTAGCTCGGATATGACCATAGGTACATTATGTATTCATAAACCAAAGGTGCATGCTTTTTACGTAAAATTTACGTGTTTTATATTTGAACAACCGTTACTGCACCATGAGTTTTGTGTGTTCTCGTTTGCAGAGATACTTGCTTGGGTGAAGGGAAAGAGACCGAGCGCAAGGAACGTATGGATGATCAAAGAAGTTGATTGGAAATCAAACCAAGACCTTACCCAAGTCTACTCTTACATCACCACGTCACTTTTGGTCCATAGAAGACAAAAGATGAAGTTCTGCACGTTTTGGATTCGGATTCGGGCCTCCTTACATCATCAAATTCAAACGGATCTAGCTGCTGATCCAGAAGGACTCTCGGGGCCCATGAGTACTTGTTGGAAAGCTTATGGAGTCTACTTTCAGATGATTTTCGTCCCATATCAAAATTCCTCCTGAGCTGTCTGGAATCATCGAAAGAAGATACATACATCTTCCAGTCCGATTCTGTTTGGGTCTTGGGCCTTGTAATTGTGTCATGGTCTAAACCCAAGGGGTGTGCACCCTAGGGTTAACTCTAGGACGTCCCAACTCATATATATTCAGTAGCCGTCATCGTTTAGAGTTGGGTTTTGCTTAGATTAATCTATCTTTGAACAGTTTCGCCATTTATCGGTTTGTGAGACCCCAACTTCGAGTGTATAATCATTCATCTGCAAGTTGAGTTGCAATCTTCCTTGTTCTTGCTTGTGTTCTTCGATTCGCATGCAGGGATTAGCCTTTGTGGCGAGGTCAACCGGGCAGCACACGATTGAAGACAAGAGGAGTCGTGGTGCTGCGATTGCAGGGTTCGGGTCTTGGTGATCAAAAGCAGGATCGTGAGTGTCAATTCTCCACCAAATCGAGAGTTATCCTTACCTAATGGAAGAGCGAGCACCCCATTGCCATCAAGTGGTATCAGAGCATTAGGTTACCTGATAGGTATCATCTGTGTTTCCTTCTATTAAGTTTTGTTTTCCCTTACCTACAGTCCAGAAAACCCAAAAATTTATTACCACCTTGTTCTTCGTAGTGTTAGGTTTATCTCCTGTCCAAACCCCTTTGTGCCTTTGCAAAATTTATTTCAGTTTCATTTTGTTGAGTCTGTGTCCTAGATCAAGTTAGTGGTCGCTGGTTTAGAGTCGTGTTCATGGTTCTAATTCTAGCTGTTGCATTGCGCGAGAGCCTGCCTTAAGAGATCGAGTTCTACTCGGTTTCGAATTGCAAGCCGCCTTGAGCATTTAACTCGCTTTCGCAAGCCTTTTTAGATAGGTCGCAAGCCGCCTTGTGTCAATCGCCATGCACCGCTAGCCTCCTTGTCAGCCCATTTGACCTATTGGCACTTATACTCTAGCCGGAGCAACAGGGTTGAGCCGCGAAACCCTAGTTCGCGCTACCTATCTTAAAACAACCATAACTTTTGCATACGGACACGGAATTTGGCAAACTTTATATCTACGGACATCTAGAGAAAATTTTACATCCGCTCCTCCCCCACTTCATCAGGTTCGGCCGATCTAAAATCATGAAATTTGGCCTGCAAGACTGAGTGTTCAAGCCCCAGAGTTCCTGCACGCTTTTCAGAGCGCCTCTGCATGTTTTTCTAGGGTCACTCCGTGCATTATATCGAGCTGCCATTTTTTGTGGTTGCTTCTTGTGTACTAGGTGTACTCCTAGAAGAGAAGAAAAAGAAAAAAAAGAGAAGAGAAAAAAAGAGAGAAAAAAAGGAAAAGAAAAGGATAGAGAGCTGTTTTCAGCGAGCAGTCTTCCTGAGCTGATCTTTCAAGATTTTCAAGAGACTTGGTGAGAGAGAGTTGTCCTAAGTCCTTTGTTTCTTACTCTCGCTTGTTAGGCTGGTTCTAGGAACGTGTCTCGGCCAGCGACTGCTACAAGTATTTGGAACACTTATTTAGCTTTGCTATTCTGTTATTAATTTTTTCTAATCCTTACTACCATACTTTTGAGCCTTCCGAGATCCACAAACTTCTTATTAGTATAGATTTGATCCGAGGAATCGCAACACTCACCGCTGTCAACGTCCCACCTCTCCGATCGTACCACCTGCTTCAATCGGTAAGAATATCATAAGAGTTCGGTAAAACGCTTTTGGTTGCTTGAGAGTGTGTGATTCCACTGTCCACTACCTAGTAGTTGATAGGGATAAAGCTTTTGTGTTGCTATTTTCTACTAACAGTGGCAGGATTGTGATGGCATGGACTCTATACAACAAGACCTTCAGGCGATAGCTGAGAGCACAAAAGGTCTCCTTAGTAAATATACACAATTGAGACGACATCAGCAGCCAGCTACTGTTTCTTCTTGTCTTCCACTAACTATGACAGTTCACACCAAGGACGAAAAGGAGACGAAGAATTTGGATGAGAGCCCTACCATAGCTGCCACATCATCTTCGACAAGTGAAGGTAAGACTGTGTCATCTCCCCCTTCGTATAATGGATTTGGTGCTGAAGCATACATGAGTTGGGAAGTTGCGATTGATAAAATTTTTTCTCATTGTCATATGTGTGATAAATGAAAAGATTAAGAATGCTGCTAGTGTCTTGACTTCTCATGCTTTAATATGGTGGCAAAATTTAATACGTCTTCACATGATAGATTGCCTCAACTTGGAATGATATGAAAATGCTTATGCGAGAGAAATTTGTTTCTCCATCTCAGAATTTTGCTTACAAAAATAAAGTGTGTCATTTAGAGAAGCAACCCCTTGTTGTCCCTTCTTCGGTGACTAACATTTTGCAAGATAATGAGAGTACTTTGGTACAACGAGTGCTAAGTTCTCAAATGGAGAAAGCAGAGCAAAATCAATGCCACAATTTGTTCCAATCAAGGTTTTTGGTTATGAATCAAGCATGCCGTGTTATTATTGATAGCGAGAGCTGTAGCAACTTGGCAAGTTTAGATATGGTTGAGAAGCTTGGATTGCCGATGCAATTGCATCCTCGGTCTTATTACATCCAGTGGTTCAATTCTTGCGGTAAGTTGAAGGTATGTAAAATTGTGAAAGTGGAGTTTTCAGTAGGCAATTATCATGACAGTGCCATATTCGATGTTGTTCCAATGCAAGCATGTTCTCTACTTTTGGGTAGACCTTGGGAATATGATAGAGATGTTGTGCACCGTGGTAGAACCAACACGTACACTTTCACACATAATGGCAAGAAATTTAAGTTGCTACCTATGTCCCCTACTGAAATTTTGAAAGATGATCTTGAGAGGGAAAAGATTAAAAACCATGAAGTTTTGAGAAATAGATGTAATAATACTAATGTTTTGATGCCTTCATCTAAACCTGAGTTATTGCAAAACGAACATATTGCATTGGGCACTGATATTTTGCAGGTATCTGAGAAGAGCCAAGGTAATGAGTAAAAGAAGAGAGACATAGAGAAAGAAGATCCACCTGTTGTTCCATGCATGTTTCAAGATGGTTTAATTAAGAGTGCACTTACAGTTTTTGAAAATGAGAACAAAGGTAATAGAAATGGTGCTATATTCACTCAAGATATGGACAATTATGATGTGCTATATATGTCCACTAATCATGTTAGTTTAGAGTAGTCACCAGTGGAATCGTGTATTAAATTACCTTTGTCACACGATGATTTGGTTCCTATTTCTTGCGATAAAGAAGAGTTGTGCAATGCTTCATTTATATTCATGCCACAACTAGTGAATGAACATGTTAGTAATGTTGTTGAACCACCATGTACTGATTTTAGACATGTTATTCACATTGCTAGTGAAAATGAAGAGCTTAGATTGCTATCTTCTTTAAATACTTGGGGCTATATTCAATTTGATTTTCTTTGTCTACTTAATTGTTTAGAGAAGAAATTATTTGCTAGATCTGATTTGCCATGTTCTTCTTTTGTGATTTTTCATGTTATTGGCAATTATGATAATAACGGAGAATATAATGTGCATAGAGTATATATTTGTTCGAATTTTAATATACCTCCTTTTCATAATGACATGTTGTCGATGCTTTGCACCGGCAATAATACTATGGGGGTACTCGGCGAACTGGAATTCGGTGGATTGCAGAGGAACACGAGGGAATTATACTGGTTCAGGCCCTCAAGGTGAGGTAATACCCTACGTCCAGTTGAGGTGTTATTCCTCTGAGGTGGATTTGTGATCGATGATCTCGGGTTGCCCTCATAGGGCGCCCTGCTCCCTTATATACTAGGGGACAGGGGTACATGGTAAGGATCCCCAGTCGGATACGACCAAGGGATTTCCTTATTAGAGATAGAATCCTATCCGACTAAGGCTATGTTCCTTATTGTACAAGGTACAGCCTGCCGGGTGCTATCTTATCTCTAATTACATGATCTGGCCCATCCTCTATCCGAGTGGCCCATGTGCTTGTAGTGAGGTACCGGGGCCCATGGCTCCACAGTAGCCCCTGAGACCTTCATAGTTGAGTCACAGCTGACGCGAGTGCTCTTCCTCCACGTGAAGTTACCGAGTGCGATGCTCCCGAGTACTCTTTCCGAGTAAGTCTTCCCGAGTCCTGCTTCATGTCAGCTGGCAGCGAGGCTATGAAGGGCTTCATGTAAATATATGAATAGTGTGCACCGAATAGGCGCACCTATTAGGTGTAGCCCCGACTTTGTGCTTAATTGTGAAGACAATTAAACATAAAGTCAAAGATCTTTAACCTGGAAGTCTTTCCCGAGTAGATTACTACTGGTATATGAGACTCTTCGGTATCATGTCAACGGAATATAATTCATAGTCTTGCCGAGTAGGAGGCTACTCGTATATAGGACTCTTCGACTTCATGTCAGTCGGAATGTTGTTTTATAGTCTTGCCGAGTAGGATACTACTCGTATATGGGACTCTTCAGCGTCATGTCAGCTGGAAAGGGAGTGTTTATAGTCTTCCCGAGTGGCGTCCCACCCAGAAGTTAGACTCATCCGCATCATGTCAGCGGAATGATAAATTATAGTCTCTCCCGAGCAGTGCACTACTCGAGAGTTAGACTCTTCAGCGTCATGTCGCTGGAATAATGTCGCTCATGGCAACTGATAGCCACGCATGTCGGCCGAGTACCACTTTATGAAAAATAAATCCATCGCGTGGTTAGGTGTACTCGAGAGAGATACCTGCATCCCCAATTTTAATGAAGACCAGCTTGTGATCCTTGTAGGAGTATATCCTCGAGACCTGGTGGATAAGACAGATACCCAAACATATTTGTTTAGCAGTAAGGCTCTCATGAAGCATATCTGTTTACCTCATCGATTCCTGTGAGTAGCACCAGCGCTATTATTTCAACTCAGCCTGCGGCGGCCACATGGAGCATGCTACTGTAGGAACTCATATCTTGTCGGCCCAATACCAACTGTGTGGGCCTGGGTCCATCTAGTCAGTTCAGGCTATAAAAGGATGGGAGAGAGAAAAAGATTCCATCGTCTTCCCAAAGCAACCAATCTCTTCATCTTCCACCTTCGCGCCTAGCTTTTCGCCTCCGCCCGGCTAGGGTTAGCAGCAGCCGTTCCCCACCGGACTCGGGTGATTTCAATCCTCTTCGTCTATTCCAAGCCCCCGATTTGCTTTCCCCCAAATCTCAACGCCTCCGTCATGCCGAAGGTGACGAATCTGCGGGTGCGCCAGGGAGTTCTTGGCCGATCTCGATTGCGGCTCGGTGAAGCTGAGACGGCTGAGAGAGCGACTGAAGTTGCCCAGCCAAGAGTGATCGTTGGCGGTCGGCGAGGGATGAGTCGAGCCCCAACCCGGCCTGGTGAAACGGTAGTTTTCGCCTCTTTCTTTGATCGGGGCTGTGTCTTCCGTCGTCTGATTTCTTCCGCCGCATCCTTGATTTCTACGGGCTAGTTGGTGCATTTAAATCCCAACTCGATCCTTCAGATCTCCATATTCGTTACCTTTGCGAGTGCTTTCTGGGGTGTTGAGCCCCATTTCATCCTCTTCCGACACTTGTTCCATGTCAAGCCCCAGCCTTCCAAGAGTAATATCAGTGTGATTGGGGGGGCTGGTCTTCAACTAAGGAGTGATGGGAAGAAAACATATATCCGATTTGCCCTTGAAATCTCTCTGAGGGCTGGCAAAGGAGTGGTTTTACTGCGCCAATCTAGCTCTTCCTTGCCCCCGTTTAACTGGTATGCGGACCGGTGGTGTTGCCAAGCTGGTCTCGGAGCCAACCTTTGAAGAACTGGGCCCAGGCACACATATTGCTAACGAAGATAGATGACCTCAAGAGGGCCGGCTTGACAGGGCCCTGGGTGGCTCGTCGTTTCCTGACGAGGCGCGTCCAGCCGCTGAAGCTGAGAAGTGCTTTCGGCTGGGCCTTCAGAGGTAAGCACGATCCGACCGGGGTGAGCAGCGAGACAGCGGACAAGGGGGCAGTAACCGATACCTTGTTTGGCTACTTCTCTGAAGGGGTCGTTGCCACCGAAGATGATAACCGCCGAGTCGCTGCCATAGCTTCATCCGGCCGCGGACCAAGGTAACCTTGACTTTCTTCTGTGGTGAACGCCCGTGGAACGATGATTGTTCAACCTTGCGTGATGGTATCTTGTCGACTTGCTTGTAGTGGCATGAGGAATTTGATGAAGATTCTCGCCCATTGTCTGCGGTCGCGTCGAAGAAGAGGCCAAGGAGTCCCTCTGATGCCCAACCCGACTCCAAGAGAGCAGGGAAAAAAAGCCAATTTTATATCGGGGCGAGGGGGCCATGACAGCGCGTGCCGTGAGCGGTAGCTTGAAGATAAAGGACACCGCTGGCACAACGCCTACGCGGTCGAGTCCCAGGCTGAGAGCAGCTGCTTGGGCTCGCGTTGTCAATGCCAGAACAGCGCCGCCAAGGGCCAACCAGAGCGGAGCGATTGGGGCGAAGGAACCCGACCAACCGTACCAGAGTCGAGGCCGACTCAGCCGATATGCCTTCTGCGTCGGCGACACGTCGGGGCGAGCGCCGATGCCAGCGCTTCGCCGGGAGCGGGTACGCTAGCAGGAAGCTGAAGTTTTCAAGAGGTGCGCTACTCCGAGCATTCTGTAGTCGTCGTATGTTGAAATACAGTCTTGATGTCTTGCTTCGTTGTGCAGGAAGCGGGCCGATATCGACCTCAAAAAGGTCGGCCCATCTGCCCCGCTTGATGAATCCACCCAGCCGAGTCAGCAGCAGCGAGCACACCTGCTGTGCCGGTGGCCAGCCCGGTTGCTGAAACCGAGTGGCTCCGACTACGGGCGCTAACCCGCCAGTCGACCGGGAGGTGGCTGTTGAAGCTGAGGCCCCGGCCCCGAGGCACCATACGTCGCGAAGCAGGGGACGGATCCCCGATCCGGTCCCCAATGTTGTAGGGAAGGCGATGCCGAGGCCGGGACCCCGTCGCCTTCATGGTTGTCGTCACCGCCATCGTCACCGTTGCCGCCGCCACCGGAGATCCCACATTTGCCTCGGATCGAAGCTCCCCACGCGTGACGCCCCGGACCTTCTGTGGACCACTCGCGACGGCACTAATGAAGAGCTTCAGACTTGATGAAATCGTCGCAAGAGAGAGCGGCGAGAGCCTGCTTCGTGCCGCCATTAATGGGTTCCAAGGGGTCGCGGTATGATTCTGTAGTGAAGCCCAGCAATCTTTTGTCTTGATGTTACTCTGTCGTCGGTTTAGTTCCTTGTCTGAGCAGCAAGCTCGTCGACCGCAATGAGGCGATGACAGAGATCCTAGTCGAAGATGGCTCCCCAGTCTCGCGGAATTCAACAGCTCCGGGCATTGAAGCCGGAATGGACGGCGCACACACGAGTAGGAGGGAGCCTGGAAGACTGAGGAGCGGCGCTGATCAGCTCAGGGGCTGCACGACATGGGCCTTGAGCGAGAAGGCTCAGAGAGTAAAATCCTCGAGCATATCTCCCGCACTCGACTCTTGGAAACTTGCTTCCTCTAGCGTACCCGCTCCCCGGGAAGCGCTGGCATCGGCGCTCGCCGACGGTGTCGCGACGGCAGGAGGCATCGGCCTGAGTCGGCCTATCTGGTACGGTTGTTGGGTTCTTCGCCCCAATCGCTCCGTCTGGTTGGCCCTTGGCGGCGCGTGTGGGCAGACAAGTCGAGCCAGCGCTCTTCAGCCTGGGATCGACGCGTAGGCGTTGTGGCAGCGGTGTCTTTATTTCAAGCTACGCTCACGGCAGCGCTGTCGCCCTCGCCCGTAAAAATTGGCTTTTTCCCTGCTCTTTGGAGTCGGTTGGGGCCCTCAGGGCTCCTTGGTCTTTTCGACGCGACCGCAGCCAATGGGGAGATTTCATAAATTCCTCATGCAGCTAACGTCGCAGATCCATCACGCAAGGTTGAACAATATCGTTCCACGGGCTTCCACAAGAAAAAGTCAAGGTTACTTGGTCCGCGGCCGGATGAAGCTATAGGCAGCGGGGGTTTATTTCGGTGGCAAACGACCCTTCAGAGAGTAGCCAAAAGGTATCGTTACTGCCTGTCCGTTCTCGCTGCTCACCCGGTCGGGATCGTGCTTACTCGAAGGCCCAGCCGAAGCACTTCTCTTCATCGTGACGGCCTGTCAGGACCAGTGTGAGCTGTAATCGATCACGTAGCTCCAGGGCATCCGTACTGTGCACTTGGTGGTGCTATGAGGCCAGCTGATCTGAGCTCTTGGTAATACGTGTGCGATGAGACTCCTCAGAAGCGGAGAGGTAGTCTGCTAGGCCTAGCAGGTAGCTGTGCTAGGACATGTAGAGCCCAGGGCGTGTGATAATGAGTCCAAAGGCCGATGGAGAAATAGGCCATTATCCGGGCTTGCCCGGTGTAGACCAGACAGGAGTATCGGAGACGCGACCGTCGGTCTGAGCTCGGGTGACGAAGAGAAGGCCCGAACTCGGGAGACGGTGCGCGCGAATGGTAGGGAGGCCGATAGTAGAAAGCTAGGAGGTCCCTGCCACCGATGCTGATCGAGCCGAGATATAAGTCATATTCACCCGGCGGTCAGGTGGCGATCATACCTACTCGACATGTGGCTATGACTCAGCCGCGCTCGTCTAGATCTGGGCGGAATGAGAGCCACGTTTCTCAGAGCCCACGCTGAGCCCACATCGTGGTCTACCGTGGAGGAGATATAGGTCCTTCTCCGGGTATGTCAACGGGGGCCTTCGTCGGTGTCGTGAAGGAGCGCAGCCTTGACCTTGTGCGACTCCGAATCAGATGAGGGCTAGACTTGTGTCGAACTTTCCTTCAACATAGGAATAGGGCTGCGTGGCTCGAGGAATGCGACCGAGGTGCCTAGCAAGTGTCGGAAGCTGGAATAGAGATACTCGCGGAGCGTAAGCGACGCTTGCCGCAGGCTAGGCAGCAGACATCAGCAATAGAGGGTAACAGAAGTCATGGTACGCCTCGAGGGTCGACATTGAGCCATCGAGGAGGGATTTTCCGATAGGCGACGACTGCACGATTATATGGCACAAGCGCTGGACGCGATCTCACATGGGCAGAGACCGACTGCTGACGCGTTTAACGAGACACATGAGGTTCCTGTAAGAGACGGATATATATGTGTAGCTCGGCTGTAAGTAATATGACTCTTCACGTATACGCAAGTGAATGTGTGGAATAATGTGTTGTGCTGCCGCAAGCTTATCCTATTTGCGGTTAGTCATTAGACCTTTGACCGACAAGTGGCGAGGTAAGATGCACGAGTTATGATATCGCTGAGTACTGCATGTAAAATCGTTCAGCGGAAGGATGCTATGGGGGTGGGCGGGGACGCATTCAGGCGCTTGGCAAGGAACTCTCATAACTCGAGTGCCAGCGTAAGCTGTGTATGCTCTAGCTTCAGCACAGAGGATCCATATATACACTCGCATGCCTCCGACTCACTGCTGCCGGCATCTTTGGACACGAGCGCGTAGTGGCTCAGGAGAAAAACTGCTACACCTGGAAAAGTACAAAACCTCAAGGGTATAGAAGGACGTAGCACGATCTCTAACTCACTGAAGACCGGTCGAGTAGATGATGCGCGGTCAGAGATTGGTATTCCAGTCGGTAGCCGCCTGGCCGCGTGACTCCTATAATGACGCGGGCCTTCCAGCATGGGAGGGAATCAGTTTATGCCTGTCGCTTGGGCGTGGTCTTGTCATCCTTCGTACGAGAGCAGAGATCCCGACCAATTGGTGGCGGCAGGCTTCAGACCAGTGGACTATTGAGGCGCTTGATGAGTGCAGTAGCTGACGTAGAGGGCCTTGAAATGTACTTGCGACGGATTTGTCTGCGGAGTCTCTTCGCTGGCTTCCAGTTGAGAGCTTGAATTCGGTCAGTGGGAAGTGCTTGTTGGGAATCGTATTCGAGTAAGCCCGGACTCGCGAGAGGACGAAGTGTAGTCTCGAGTCGGATTTGGAGGCCTCCAGATACCGTAGACAGGAAGAAGGGGAATGCCCTGTGCCGACTGCAACGTTGGTTTGAGAGACCCAGTGAACGGTGTAGTTCTTGTACGACACGACGCGCTGCATAGGTTGTAGTTTGGTCGTCTACTATCCTGGAGCTTGACGGTGCTGTGAGGATGCATGGCCGAGATGGCTTCAGGCAACCGTCGCAGTGTGACTGACGCCGTGTGAGTGATGCACGACAGTATCGCGTTTGGCAGATTTGGAGTGGACGAGGTCGTAATGGACGCAACATCTTGTGATATTGTGCTGCTCTGTCACCACCCCAGGCTTCTGCCGTCGTAACTGCTGTGCACGTGACGCTCGGTTGGATGAGGCTTGTAGACGGACCACGCCAAACCGTTGGATAGTCCTACGGCCACAATCCAGATGCATTGCGTCTTTGCTCGTGCCGCTGTGATTGTTGCGACAGGTTAGGCCTCAATCCACTTGGGGAATTTTCCACTGCGCGAATAAATGTGTGAACCCTCTGGCGCTTTTCTGAATGGCCCGACCTGTCGAGCCCCATACTGCGTGGCCAGAGATAGGGATAGTTTGAGTTCCTGGGCGGGAAGATTTTGTCTGTTTGGCGCGACGGACCTCGCCTTGCGAACGTATCTTTGGGTCTGGTGACTGCGGTGGGCCAGAAGATCCCTGCACGTAGGCTTTTCCGACTAAGCGTCCTGGTCAGGCGGGTTGCGCACATATGCCCGAGGGAGTTGAATCCAGGATCTGCTTCCTTACTCGTGGTGACACATCGCATGAGGACACGGGATGCGCGCTTCGGTATATGGTTCTTCTCCGCTAGCAGGAAGTTTTGCTTCGGCGCTTGATTTGCTCGGCTTGATTGCGAGTTTCTGGGATTCGATGCGTGCCCAAAGAAAGGAACCGGAGGAATTTCGAGAACAGGACTCCAGTTCGTGTATGGTAGCAGTCTACTTCGTGGTGGTCGCGGGTACAAGGATATCGGCTAGTCTGTCACTGCTTCTAGTCGGCGTGGTGCATGCTCCTCTTGAACTGTAGTGGGTTCGCAGTAGTCCGTCGCTCGCCCAAGGACTTGCACAGTCGGGACTCTGTGAAATAAGCGCTGGTTGCTGGACTCCAGGAATCGATGAGGTACAGTCTTCTCGCTATGGATGCTCTCCATGTTTGCCAGAGACGCTCATCTGTGCACGCTGTGAACGGTTTAGTCATTGACGTCAATGATTCGTGGTGATTATTCCATGCCCTGTCGTAACTTATAGTTTCACACTAGTGGCGGACTCCTGCACAGTCATGCTGCAAGGTGATAGTAGTCAGAGTCCATAACTACAGAGGATCACGTATTGTCATGACCTTGGGTTTGACTTCACCGTATTTCGGGAGAATACTTGGGCTGACCGCGCAGACAGACATCGAGTATCCCGTATCGTGTGATTCATGGCGATGCGGTGCACGCGCACGGAAGTCGAGATCGTACTCGAGCGTCTAGATGCGGAAGCGCGCCGAGGAAGTGGAGTATTGTAGTACGATTTATAATTTCTGCACAAAGTGGTGGGAGTCAAGTGGCCGAGAGACTCGCAACGTCCCGGCTCATCCAGTGTGCCGATCATCGTGTAGACGCGGTCAGAAGAGATTACACTATGCTCCCAGATACTCTCATGCTTTAACTGCTTGGTAGTGAGGGAGTCTTGAACTTCTGTCCACTGGCCACGAAGGTCCGGCTAGAGAGGTATGGCAGATTCTGATCGCTTTCGGCCGTGAGGGCTGAAAGAGCTCGTATAATATCAATACCGTACTCAATCAACCTCCGGTGACGTAGCTGCCATAGCTTAGCGATGAAGCCGGTCGTCCACTGTTGGGGTGGCGGAATATGAACGGCTCCACTGCAGTGGAGAAGCTGTGACTATAACACCGTGACTCTCTCGACGCTGCTTTGCAAAGGTAAGTGCTGACATCACAGCTGATTCGGAGCATGGTGTGACCGTATAGTAGAGTCACGTATAGCATCGCTTCTTAGGACGCTCGGGTATTTTTTTGCCGAGTAGACATAGACTCGCTAGAAAGATAGATTGCCGTTTGTATTCGCGTTTTGAACGATTACGCACATGGTAAGTCCGGAAGAGATCTGCTCTATATACATGACTGTACGCTCGTGTGACTTATCCGTGTGTGTTGGCCCAAGACTATGAATTATGCCATGACTAAGCCACGTTGAGTTGAGTTCATGGGGCAGGAATGAAGCTAGGCCACGGGGGGGTGGTATGTGACGGATCTTTTTTGAAGTCGTTCGAAGGTTCTTGCTGGGCTTCCTGGGTGCCACTGAGGATGGTGTTCCGCGCGTTTTGTAGAGCTTGAGATTAGGGATGTCCCGTTTTCGCTGATTTCGCCTAGTGTCGGGAGATAATTACCGCTGAGGTCCGCCTGCATTCCTCTCCGCGCTGTCGCTTTCGGTGGATGTTTATTTTTGAGGTTGGTCGGTTGGGGGGCGCATGCTTCATCTTGGATGCGCGTTTGACTTTCTCCGGGTTAGCCTCATGCTTGCGGTGCGAACCGATGAATGGTTGCCTGAGTAACTTTCCCAGACGGCACCGAGGTGAATTGGGGCCGGGTTCAACTTATTGAATCTTCGAAGGTTTTTGGAAGTTTTATTCCAAAGTCGGACTAAGGGTAGGGGTCCTTGTCGGGATTTAGACTTGAGCAGCCACATCGTCGACGTAGGGCTTCACGTTGCGCCCGACTTGAGTGGTGAGACACGCTGAATGCCCTTTGGTAGGGTTGCGCCTGGTTTTTTTCAGACCGAACGGCTTGTGATTAGCGCGATGCACGCTCCAAACGGCGTGATAAGATGTCTTTAAACAGTCTTGTTCCTTCAAAGGCTAATTGTGATGAGTATCCCGAATATCAGTCGAGAGAATGAGGTAGGTCGCACCCGCCGTGGAGTCAACCACCTGATCTATCTGGGAAGACCAATGGGTCCTTGGGGCACGCTTGTGTTGAGGTCGGTGTAGTCGACGCACATGCGCCATTTACCGTTTTCTTCCGGACCAGGACTGGGTTGGCCAGCCAGTCCGGGTGGTAGACTTCCTTGATGAAGCCGGCGTGCGAGGAGCTGGTGATTTCCTCCCGGATAGCATCTCTTGCGGTCTTGAGCGAAGCGCCGCAGCCGTTGTTTGACGCGCTTGGCGTCTGGCTTTACGTGTAGGGCGTGGCTCGATCACCTCCTTGGTACGCCCGGCATGTGGACGGTTTCCCAGCGCGAAGATATCTTTGTGGCATTGGAGGGAAGGTGACGAGCGGTCTTCTATTTGGGGTCGAGTCGGTCCGACTAAGGCAGATCTTGGGGGGTCGGAAGGGTCCAGGGGGCATCTTCTTCGTGTCAGAGTCCGCTGAAGAAAATTCCGACTTCGCTGCTTTTTTTTCGCCGGAACTGGATCTTGATCGACTCCTAGATGTAGCGGCTTGCCGAATGCTGTCGGCCTGACTGGACGCTTCTTGTGTTTGAGCAGCTCGCAGCTCTCCTTGTCGCAGGTGAAGGCTTGCTTAGCGGTCGCTGGCGGAGGGAGAGGATCCTGCTGGCCCGGGCATCTTCAGCACAAATGTATGTGTAGTAGAGCGGAATCGCCATGAACTTGGCGAGGCGGTCGTCCGAGTAATCGCGTGATACGCGGTCTCGAAGTCGGCGACCTCGAAGGAGATGTTTCGTGCGGAAGTTGTCCCGCGTGCCGAAGGTCACCGGCAAGGTTATCTGCCGAGTGGGGTTGATGACAAGCCGGGGATTATCCCATGGGAAGGGCGCGGTGCTCGGAATGAGAAAGGATAAGACCAGTAGTTCTGAACGAGGAATTCTCATCTCGTCAAAGTCTTGGCGAACAGGATGTTGAGCGCACGCCTGAGAAGAAAAGAGAAGAAGGAGAGAAAGGAATGAAAAAGGATGAGAAAAAGAGAGAGAGAAGGGGAGGACGGAGGGAAAGGAGATAAAAAGAGGAAAAAATAGGGAAAGGCGTAGAGAGATGTAATTAGGTCAGAAAAGAGGGAGAAGGAAGAAAGAAGGGAAGGAGATAAGAGAAACCGGGACGGAAGGATTTTCTTCAGCCTAATATTTGACGACCCGGATCACAGGACGAGTGGGTAGTCGTCCCGGGGTGGGTAATCCCCGAATCTGGGTGATCCGCAAAAATAAAATGTGCGGTTGAAGGTGATGGCATCTCTGACAGCGAAGTATTGGGGGCAATCCGTTTGTGGAGACAACGTTAATGTCCGCGCTGATAGCTTCTGCTTGCGCTTGAATTCGTAAACACAGCGAGTGGCCCGAAGATGTGGTTGAGTTCGGCTTGGGGTCCTGGAAAGTCGTCTCAGAGCCGGACCGAGTCTGGCTTGTCTTCAGTCCTTGTTCGCGACGGCAGGATGAGAAGCCTGCTCGGAGCAACTCTTGAGCATGTGGCAGTCTTTGGCTGCGTGCCGGCCCTTGGGGTGAAAGGGGCAAGGCCCGCTCATGACTTTCTGGTAGTGTTGTTCCGCGGGGCCGTGACCGACTGCGCTCATGTTAGCACGTAAAGGAGAAAAAACTCGTGTAGGATCGCGACTTTCCGCTTGCGGCTCGCCAGGCTTGTTCTGAGGCTGCTGAGTTGTCGGCTTTTGCCCTGTTGTCTTTTTGTCGGGCTCCTTCTTTTCGTCGAAGGCCTCTGCGACGGCTTAGCTGAGTCGGCGTATTTGTTGTAAGCCATGTCGAAGAGAGTCCGGACGGGTGGAAGGTGGCTTTCGAGTGAACTTCGCGATGAGCGGGGCGTCTTTTTACTCCTTGCGGAAGGCGGCGATGACGACCTCGTCTTTGATGTTTGGGATTTGATTGCGCTTCTCGGAAAACCTTTTGATGAATTCCGTAGAGACTCGTTCTTTCTGATGCAGTTGGTAGAGGTCGTCCTCGGAAGCCACGGAGCCATCTCTCGTAGTCCCTGGAAGTTTGCGATGAACCGCTCCCTGAGTTGTCCAGGAGCCGATCGACCGCCTTGGGAGGCCTGTCAGCCATGTCCAAACCGTCAGCGGGAGGCCCTAAAATAAGAGTCGGATAACGCGACTGGGAGGTAGTTAGCCATGGCTCTGCTGTCGCCGAAACCCGAGAGCTTGAACTGCTGGACACGTAAACGGTGAGCCAGGACTCTGGGTTGGTCCTTGCCGTCGTACTTTTCAATCCCGGTAGGCTTAAAGCCGACTGGCATGGAAGACGTCCTGTAACTCCGAGTAAGGCGGGATGCCTTCATTATCGTGAGGACTCGGTGCTTTCGGTTTTGGCGGTGTAGTCGCTCGTAGTGGAGACCGAAGCGCTCGTGTTCGTCCTCCAGTCGGCGGCGTTCGCATCCCCTCTGAAGGCAAACCTCGCGCTCTTCGCGCCTGGGCATTTTAAGTGTGGGCGAAGATAGCGTTGTAACCAGCAATCGAGGTCTTGATCGTGGATCGGCGGTCGTATTGGTGACAAAAAGCCGCCGGTTGTCGTAGTTGTTTTTTTTTTTTTGTTTTTTTTTTTTTTTTTGTTTTTTTTTTATTTTATGCCGAGTGTTGCGGGAGTGCGTTTTTTTTTTGGTTTTTTCGGGATTCTTCATGCTGCCGAGAAGGTGCTTTTGGGGCGGGAGCGGCTGCCCGTACGTCGGGGTGCTGATGCAGATGATCCGGCCTCTGGATGAGCCTGTTCAGGTCGGGTATGGATGAGTGTTGCCTGACTTAGTTTGATTGCTGCTGGCAGGTGGCGGCATGCAGTAATCATCGCTTGATCTTAGGCGATGGTTAGGTGTGGGTGCCTGATGGGGTCCGGCCGCAAACTGGAGCGTGTCCAGCAGAGTTCGGCCCCCGGCCACGACGTTCTGTTTTGTGGCGTGACGAAGACGCATCGTGTGTCGCCGACTTTGGTTTGGAGATCTGCTGCTGTTTTTTTGGGCGGCTTTGAATGTCGCCCCTTGTCGAAGCCCTCGTCATTGCGAGCTTGTCGGTTGGGCCTCCTCTTGTTGCACACTCATGGGCGCCTCCTCATGCTGCTCCTCTTGCAGTCTCGGCGACCTCGGGAGAGGGTGGCGTTGTAAGCATGGAAGATCTCGCGGGAGGAGGAAGCTTGCAAGGTGGGTCCGAGTTGATGCTCTCGAACACCATACCGACTTAGTGTGTTTTCCGGACTCGAGTAAGTTATCGGAGTTAGGACGACTTCGACCTCCTAGTCCAATCTGAAGCGGTTCATGAGCGTGTCGATTCTGGAAGAAAAATGGGAAACTTGTTTTATTGTCGCTGGGGGAGGGGGGGTCGGGTCTGCTTGCGCGGGCCGGTTGTTTGGATGCACCTTTGTGCAAGGTCAGCGTCGCCGAATCCGTACGGGAGATTGATGATCCTCTCCCTCTGGTCTAGCGCGCTGGCTCAAGCCTAGCGCGAGTCGGACGCCGAGGGAGAGAGTTGTTCCCGATGTCGGTGACGTGAGGGCTGTCGTAGTAGATGTCGCGAGATGAGAGATGGTGAAAGCGTCCTGGGGCCGACTGGCGCGAACGCCGGCTGGCTCTTCGGCTGGCGCAGGATCGGATCTGCCGTTCAGCCAAAGAAAGGTTGCCGAGTTGATGGCGACGCAATCAGGCTCTGGCGAAGGTGATGGTGTCTTGCGCGTTGGAGAACTGTTGCAACCTGACTCGTTGGATGGGATCCGCTCGGATTTGAATCTGTTGATGAAGAGCTTGCGGGCCCGTCGACCTGGCGCGTTCAACTGTCGATGCTTTGTATGATATAGACCGGCAATAATACTATGGGGGTACTCGGAGCATGAACTGGAATTCGGTGGATTGCATGAGGAAGCGAGGAATTATACTGTGTTTTCAGGCCCTCAAGGCTGAGGTAATACCTTCTACGTCAGTGATTTTGGTGTTATTCTTGGGTGGGGGTGTTTGTGATCGATGATTGGTTCTCGGGTTGCCTCATAGGGCGGCTGTTTTCCTGCCTCCCTTTATATACTAGGTCGACAGGGGTACATTGTCAGGATCCAGTCGCGATTACGACTAAGGGATTTTCCTTATCGAGATAGAATCCTATCCGACTAAGGCTATGTTTCTTTATTGTACAAGGTAAGCATGCTGCGCGGGCTGCTGTGTTGATCTTATCTTAATTACTGATCTGGCCCTATCTCTACCGTGGCAAATGGAGTGCTTGTTAGTGAGGTACCGCGGGGCTGCATGGCTCCGCACCCATGTCTTGTCTAGAGGACCCAATGGGACAGAGTAGAAATAATTTCTCTACTAGTTGTCATCTAGTTGTTTAACTGAGTTGGCTTTCGAGGTTGGTTTTGGTAAGAGGGGAGTGTTGTGAGATGCACGACTCAAAAGTGTTCTCCATATTTAAAGGGAGTTTTTTTCCGGAGATCACCATATGCGGAACACTACTCACCTATGTTGTGTTGAAATCATATTATATTTGCCGGGTTCATTCAGGCTTAATGACAAGGGTGAAACGTCGGACGGTTTCCAATCAAGAAGGGGAGGGCGGAGTGATGAGGAATCACTACTAGCTCGGATATCCGACCCACCCATACCTACATTCTTGGCGTATCAAGGTATAAACCAAAGGTGCATGCTTTCTACGTAAGATTTACGTGTTATATAGTTTGAACAACCGTTACTACACCATTAGTTTGTGTGTTTCAACGAGTTTGCAGAGTCATATTTGTTTGGGTGAAGGGAAAGAGACCGAGATATCACAAGGAACACATGGATGATCAATAGAAGTTGATGGGGACAAACAAGAGAAGCGACTTACCCAAGTCTACTCCTACATCACCCGCCACGTCACTTTTTGGTCAACTAGAAAGCAAGAGACATACAAAGTTCTGGAGAAGCACGTTTTGGATCGGATCTGGGCCTCCTGATAGCATCAACTTCAAATGGAATAGCCGCTGATCAGAAGGACTCTGGTTCCCATGAGTACTTGTTAGAAAGCTTCATGGGTCTACTTGTCAGATGGTTTTGGTCACGTAAATTCCTCCCGACCTATCGAAATATCAAACAAGATATTGTTAACCTCTTCCAGTCCGATTCTGTTTGGGCCTTATAATTGTGTGGTGGGCTAAAACCCAAGTGGTGTTGTGGGTTGCCCTCAGGGTTAACCCTAGGATACTCATCCAACTCGCATATATTCAGTAGCCCATCATTGTAGAAAAAGTCGGGTTTTGCTTAGATTAACTCTGTCTTTGAACAGTTTTCGCCGTTTATTGGTTTGTGAGACCCCAACTTCGAGTGTATAATCATTCATCTGCAAGTTGAGTTGCAATCTTCCTTGTTCTTGCTTGTGTTCTTCGATTCGCATGCAGGGATTAGCCTTCGTGGCGAGGTCAACCGTGCAGCACACGGTTGATAACAAGAGGAGACATGGTGCTATGACTGCAGGGTTCGGGTCTTGGTGATCAGAAGCCGGATCGTGAGTGTCAATTCTCTAGCAATTGAGAGTTATCCTTACCTAACAGAAGATTGGGCACTCCGTTGCCGTCAGGTTGGGTTTCATTTGTGCATTTGGCGGAATTTGGCATATCTTAACGAAACCCTTCACATGGGCTCGCCGTGCATTTGTATGGTCTGGAGAAGCTTACTTGTCGTATAGTTTAGGCACTTTATGTGTCTTTGGTTTTATTACTTGTTGTTTTTTCTGGTTCAATAATACGGCTTATCCGAGGGAGTTTTATGGACCTACTGGGCCAGAAGGTTCTAAAGCTCAAGCCTTTATTTTTCTAGTTAGAGATCAGCGTATTGGAGCTAATGTGGGATCTGCCCAAGGACCCATAGGTTTAGGTAAATATCTAATGCGTTCCCCAACGGGAGAGGTTATTTTTGGAGGGGAAACTATGCTTTTTTGGGACCTTCGTGCTCCATGGTTAGAACCTCTAAGGGGCCCCAACAGTTTGGACTTGAGTAGGTTGAAAAAAGACATACAACCTTGGCAAGAACGACATTTGGCAGAATATATGACCCACGCTCCTTTAGGCTCTTTAAATCTGTGGGTGGCGTAGCTACCGAGATCAATATAGTTAATTATGTCTCTCCTAGAAGTTGGTTAGCGACCTCCCATTTTGTTCTAGGATTCTTCTTTTTTGTGGGCCATTTGTGGCATGCAAGAAGAGCCTGGGCTGCTGCAGTAGGATTTGAAAAGGGAATCGATCATGATTTGGAGCCTGTTCTTTACATGACCCCTCTTAACTAAGATTTTCTTATTTATACCTGTTCTACTGTTTTTTTTGTTCTGGCTCGGTTATTCTATCTAGCCGAGCCATTCATTCCTTTCTATGAAAGGAAAAGATAAGGGGACAAAACAAAAAACAAATAAAGAACAAACATATTCAATAAGCAAAAGAAAAGAGAGAGGAAAGCAAAAGGAGAGAAAGGGATTCGAACCCTCAATAGTTCTTAGAACTATAACGGTTTTCAAGACCGGAGCTATCAACCACTTAGTCATCTCTCCACAGCCTAATCCTTATTTTATTCCTACAAATAGAACATAGCCCATATGAAATGACTACTAACCTCTAGAAACATCTCAAATACAAATCCCCTTTCGATATATCTCTGTATATTGTATACATGGATACAGGATCCGCTATATCTGCTTGTGAAATAAAGAATAAAACCCCCTCAATCCCATATCCAAATAAAAAAAAGTGGTGAGTAATAAGTTTTAAAGAGAAGAATCAATGGATTTATGAACCCCTCCTACTTCTTGTATTTTATTACAATTTTGATTAAGTGAGGGATCAAATATAATATGTAGTCAACTTTATTTGATGCTAGCTTGGAGGATTAGAAATATGACTATTGCTTTCCAATTAGCTGTTTTTGCATTAATTGTGACTTTCTCAGTCTTTGTCATTAGTGTACCCCTTGTATTTGCTTCTCCTGATGGTTGGTCAAATAATAAAAACGTTGTATTTTCTGGTACATCATTATGGATTGGACTAGTCTTTCTAGTAGCTATTCTAAATTCTCTCATTTCTTTAATATGTTTAGTATTTATTAGCCCGATACAAAATAAAAAAGGCCATTTCGTTGAAAAAATTCGGATTGTGAGACGCATTAAAATGCAATTTACAGCCCGAATTGATTGATAGACAATTAATAAAAAGAAAACTCAAATAGAAAATGAAACAGTCGACCGAGATATAGACGGTCGACCCAGTCGGATATACCCTATAAAATATTGGACATAGCGAGCGTAGTTCAATGGTAAAACATCTCCTTGCCAAGGAGAAGATACGGATTCGATTCCCGCCGCTCGCCAACTTAATTTTGTAAGGTACAATGATAAAAAATTTAGTCTACTTTTATTAAAGTAATAGATGTTAGTCTAGTACCGTACCCCTTACTATCTTAGCCCCCCTTTGCACCCCACTCAAAAAAAGAACACTACAGCAGCAGGAATCGAACTCGGCAACAGGGCTCCCTAAATCGGGGATTCACCGAGACAAACAACTGGCAAACAGCTTTTAAAGGGAAGGGAGATAGACTGTGCCTTTCTTTCATTTATTTTTTCTTTTCTACAAGGTAGGGGGCCTTGAGAGTTCCTCTTGTGGTGGCAAGTTACTTCGCAACCTGCTCAATTTGGCCCTATAGGGACAGGAACTAATGAATAAAAAGGGTTGGATACCGCGCACCCAGCCCTCTACCATATCTAGACAAATAGAATAGTCCTTTTATCCAGACTGCTAAGTGCGGAGACGGGAATCGAACCCGTGACCTCAAGGTTATGACCCTCGTGAGCAACCAAACTGCTCTACTCCGCTCTGGAGCGCTAGAAACTGATGGACGAAAAAAGTTGAATACAGGCCTCTACCATGGCTAGACAAATAGAAAAGTTCTTTTCTCCAGAATGGAGCGGGTAGCGGGAATCGAACCCGCATCGTTAGCTTGGAAGGCTAGGGGTTATAGTCGACGTTGGTTGATTATTATTAACATCTCTAATTCAAAACCGAATATGAAATTTTGATTTCATTTGGCTCCTTTATGGGTATTCTCACCACTTAACATCTAAGTCAGATTTTTTGACTAAATGGAACCAAGGCTCTCTACTTTCTAGATGATCCCTAAAGAGTAGGAGATAGAAATTTGCCTAAATCTATCTAATCTAATTACTTCATTCCCTAATTTCATTTAAGAGATCTTGAGGAAAAGAATTGGGTTTCTACCGAGCTGAATAATATACTGATGGTTGTAGTAAAACCAAAAACTACCTTTTTTAGCTATTTGGCTTTCATTTCCTTTTTTAACAAAAGAAGATTTAGTTACGATTGGAAATACACTTTTTTGTATCTTCATCCATAGATCCTTTACTCATATTTTAAAAATTGGAATCCTTAATCCAATGCAAAATTATGCTTCGCCACTCTGTACTCATAATCCAAATCCAATTTGTTTTTTGGATGCAATTTCAATTAGTCTTTGGATACAAACCGCGAAAGCATATTCTTCCTCAATATGCTATTGAGAGAAAAAGGAGTAATCCTTTCTAAGAACTAAAGTTTTTCATCGGAATATAAAAAACCTTAAGGATGCCTTAAGTATATCATTTCAAATTCAGTTATGATATAGAACGAATCACACTTTTACCATTAAACTATACCCGCTTACATGCAAATTATGATACCAACGCTACCCTTTGTCAAGGGTAGCCATTCGAGAAAGATGCTAATTCCCTCTTAGTGAATGAAACAGAGAAGGTTCCTGACAGTGAACGGTTGGTACTTTGATCGCAGGCCTTTCCTTTACTTTAAGATTTCGACAGTCCCCGGTCTGTAAAATAAAATCTCTTTTACCACCCCAATAGCGTATGACAAAATGTATGCATTTCAATTGTATGTCGTATTCTACGATTACGACTACAATGATCATTATTTGCTTTGCAAAGACGTAAGTGTTCCAGACTGCTGTAAGGAATAGTTTGATTATTCTCTACAATATACATTAGAAAATATAGGGTACTGCAGCCCCAAAAATTCCTTTCTTTCTTTTGTTCAGAATTGAACAAGAAATTGGGGATGAAAACATCTTCCCCACTTATCATGAAATCTAGGCCATAGAGAAAGAGTGAGATGATTTTTTTATTTATCATAGACTTTCTATGGCTTAAGAGAAACAATAAATAACTTAAAGAAAAAGGGGCATAGGAGCCGAACGATTTACCTGATGTAAAGAAGATTCTGAATGTCTCCGCTTAGTCGATCCTCTATGTTTACCTATTTCTTCTCCTCTTTTCCACTCAATTCTAGTTTATTAGATTCTTGTTTAAAAGAATCAAAGAAGATGAATAGAACTAAGAACACATAAAAAAGAGCATATGGAACCAAGACCATTACTAAAAGTTCTTCCCAATAATCATATTGGTATATGTTCCCTTCCTTTTTCTACTAGCATCGGCATGGTTGGATTTTCCATATCCATATACCATCGAACCTTAGGGTTCTAGAACCCTCCTTTTTTCTAGTCTTCGGAACGGAAAACCTGAACCAAGAGTAGTATAAATTCTACTGCCCACTTTTTACAAGAAAATTGGTGATAAAACTCCACCACAGTTTGTTAAAAATGCACCAACCAGAATCCCTGGAGAACATTCAAGTACCCCATTTCTAAGAGAAGAGGTACCTGCTGAAAATCGCTTCAACAAATCCGCCCAAAACTTTTTAAAAAAATTGAAAAGTTTTGAACTTGAAGGTTTTTCCAAGGGATGCCTGTTAAAAATTGTTTCAACCTCTCACCAAGAAAATTAATACCCAGCCATATAGGTATATGAAGAGCACGTATTCGTTTATACCCCACCCAATTAGAATTAGAGGAAATAAAACATAAATGGAGAAAGTTCTCATGATAAGATCAACCAATAGAAGAAAAAAGTCCCTAATTTTTCAGACTGTTCTAAGCATGTGAAAAGTCAATTCAATAGCCTAAAGATAAAAAACCCTCTACTTTGTGCAAGTGATAAGAGAGAATATGAAAGATTTTCCTATTTTTCTTGATTTTCTTAAGATTTTTTTGAACCTGACCATGAATAGACTTCTATATATCGATATATACATATATAATGTAGATTATGCAGTAGACCTATATTGGAAAATGAAAGTGGCTAATTTTGGCATTCAATAAGAAGCCCTTTTAACTCAGTGGGAGAGTAATGCCATGGTAAGGCATAAGTCATTGGTTCAAATCCGATAAAGGGCTTTTTTTTTACTTAGTGGTAGAGTAATGCCATGGTAAGACATGAGTCAGTAGTTCAAATCCGATAAAGTACTTTATTCATTCACTTTCTTTCTTTATTTCTGAAAATTTCTCTTTTTTTTATTGAATTTGATGACTTAGTGCGAGATGCATGCATTTTTGGTCTAAACACTAAATGAAGCAGGGAGTGTAAATTGCAAAAAAGAAATTGGACTCTTTTTCTTATTCGATCAATCAAATCACTACCCGTACTGAACTAACATAGAATCCCCTTTTTATTAATCTATTCTTATTCTATATCCTGTATAAATGAATTTCCCTAAAAAGTAGGGGATGATCCGTGAATTAACCTAACCATGAACTAAAAAAATCCTACAAAAGCATAACGGAAAAGTAGGAAGGACTCCTTGCTTTGTATCTAGTTATACTCTTCGAGTATATTGACAATTCCAAAAAACTGCTCATACTATCATTATAGTATAATGAGGAGCGGTTGTATATGGCCCTATCATCTAGTGATGCCCCTATCGTCTAGTGGTTCAGGACATCTCTCCTTCAAGGAGGCAGCGGGGATTTGACTTCCCCTATGGGTAGGGAGTATTATAAAAGGTGGTTTCTCAATGTTTTACACTAGCAATATGAATATAGGGCTACTCATCGGAACAAAACTCAGTGGATTGCAAAGAAACACGGGGAGTTTATACTGGTTCAAGCCCTCGATGTGAGGTAATACCCTACATCCAGTTGTGGTGTATTCCTTTGAGGATGTATGGTGGTGGTTCTGATGAACTTGCCCTCCGGGGGCTCCCTGCCTCCCCTTATATACTGGGGGACAGGGTTACAAAGTAGGAGTCCCAGCCGGACTACAGCCAAGAGATCTCCTCTTAGAGATATAACCTGCCCGACTAGGATTGTATATTCGTTATCGTACAAGGCTAAGTCTGCCGAGCTCTATCATATCTCTAATTACAAGGCTAGGCCCATCCTCTATCCAAGTGGCCCATATGCTTGTCATGAGGTACCCGGGGCCCATGGCCTCCACAGCAGCCCTTGAGACCTTTATAGTTGAGTCACAGCTAATGCCAAGTGCTCATCCTCTACGGTGAAGATTGCCCGAGTGCATTGCTCCCGAGTACTCTTTGTCTAAGTGCTTCTTCTTCTCGAGTCCTGCTTCATGTTAGCTAGTGGCGAGGCTATGAAAGGCTCCATGTAGAAGTATGAATAGGGTGCGCCGAATAGGCGCACCTATTAGGTGTAGCACCCGACTTTGTGCTTAATTGTAAAACAATTAAACATAAAGTCAAAGATCTTTAACCTTGTATTCTTTCCTGAGTAGTGTACTACTAGTATATGAGACTCGTCAGTATCAGATCAGCCGGAATGATTTTATAGTCCTCCCCGAATAGTATGTCACTCTGAAATTAGACTCTTCAGCTTCATGTCAACTAGGAAAATGTTTATAGTCTTTCCCAAGTAGTATACCGCTCGGAAGTTAGACTCTTCGGCATCATGTCGGCTGGAAAGATGTTTGCTCATGGCAATTGTTGGCTAAGCATGTAAGCTGAGTACCACTTTACGGATTTCAACCCAATATGTGGTCAGGTGTACTTGAGAGATACCTACATCCCTAATTTTAATGGAGACCAGCTTGTGACCCTTATAAGGATATATCCTCAATACCTGGTAGATAATACAGATATCTGAACATATGTGTTCAGCAATTAGGCCTTCATGAAGCATATCTGATTACCCAATTGATTCCTGTAGGTAGTACTACCACTGTGTTTTAACACAGCCAGCGAGCGGCCCACATTGAGCGTGCTACTGTAGAAACTCATATCTTGGTGGCCCAGTACTAAATTTGCAGGCCCAAGCCCACTTATCAGTACATACTCTATAAAGACGGGGAGAGAGAAAAAAGATTCTCTCATCTTCTCTAATCCGCCAATCGTTTCGTCTTCTAGCTGTTGTGCCGAAATTTCACACCTCGCCTCGCTAGGGTTCGCCGTTGCTAGCGCTTCCCCCTCGAAACTCGGGTGATCCTGCTCCTCCGTGGCCATTCCAAGTCCTCAATCACATTTTCCCCAAATTTCCTCGCCTTGAGCCATGCCGAGAGCGTCAGAAATCCTGGAGATGACTGATGAGTCTTAGCCGAATTCGGATTGCAGGTCGACTAAGCTGAAGTATCTAAAGAGACAATTGAGACTGCAGAGCCGTGTGGTCATCAATTGGCATCCGGCGGAAGGGGAATCAATCCCAGCGCACCAAGGTGATGAGACTGTAGTTTGCACCTCTTTCTTCGACCAGGGCCTTTCTCTTCCGTCTTTGGATTCTCTTCGCTAGCTTCTTGCCTTCTACGACCTGGAGTTGGTGAATCTGAATCCCAACTCCATCATGCAAATCTCTATATTTGCAACTCTTTGTGAGTGTTTTCTAGGTGTGGAGCTCCATTTGAATTTGTTTAGATATTTGTTCCACATCAAACCTCAGCCCTCCAAGAGCAAAGTCCAAGTGATTGGGGGGGCCGATATCCAACTTAGGAGCGATATGAAGAAGATTTATATCCATGTCCCCTTGAAATCCTCCCTCAAAGGCTGGCATAAGGAGTGGTTTTATTGTTCTAATCTTGAACCATGCCTCCCCCTTTTCACTAGTCTACCTCCGGAGGTCGTGCCCAACTGGTTGTCTGTGCCCAGTTTTGAGGAGATGGGCCAAGTATACAAGCTGATTGATAAGATTGATAAGCTGAAGGGCTCCGGATTAACTGGTCCATGGGTGGCCAGGCATTTCTTGACTTGTCGCATCAGGCCACTAAAGTTGAGGAGCCACTTCGGCTGGGATTATGAGGGCAAAAATGATCCCAGCCGAGAATATCCCAACCTGACCGACAAGCACAAGGTGACCGACATCTTGCTCGATTATTTTGCTAGCGGGGTAGTCAAGACAGAAGATGCCGAGCGTGCCATGCCAGCTTATAGCCTAAAAAGGCCTCATCCGAAGGTAACTCTTGCTGATGTTAACTTGCTGTCCATCTGTGATGAATACTTGCAGATGTGTATCCAGGATAGCTCTGCAATGTGTGATGTATGTTGTTAAACCGCTTGCAGGCATGTAAGGAGTTTGACGAAGACTCCCAAACTTTGTCGGCCGTGAAATTGAAGAAAAGGCCGTTGAGTCCTTCCGCTGCCTAGCCCAGCTCCAAGAGAGTGGGGGGGAAAACCTGTCGAAGATCCGTGCAAGAGGAAAATTAGTAGGGTGAGTGTAGAAGCCGGGAGCCTGAAGATTATAGACGCCGCCAGCGCAGCTCCCAGGCCACTGAGTCCAAGGCCGAGACCGGTGCCACCAGGCTCAGCAACATCGAGCCCAAGGGCGGCACTGCTGAGTACAAGGTCATCAATGAGCCATAAGGCGGCGCCACCGAGCATCCCAGCGCCCTAGCCAGCCACACCAAAAACTAGGCCGATTAGGACAAGGACACCACCACCGACTGCCGTGCTATCTAGCCCGACAGCCGGCAACCCTCCACTGCCGACAGCTGGAACTCCCGGATGGAAGTACAAAACCTCCGAGAGGTAAGTAACTTTTGGATCTTCTGAAAATCTTGTTCAATATAGTAGCGTCTTGACATCTGACTCATCATACAGGAAACGAGCCAATATCGATCTCAAGGAGACCACGCCAGCCGCTCCTGTTGTCAAGCCAGCCCTAGCCGAACCAACCCTAGCGAGGTCATCTGCCAAGCTGGTGACCGCCCCAGCCTAGAGACTGAGGTGGTCCCGACAGTAGGGCTGCTAGCGCTGGTTGACCAAGGGGCAGATACTGAAGCTGCTGCTCCAACCCCCGAGTGAGTCCCTGAAGCCCCATCAGCTGTCGAGTCAGGGGCCAGGACCATGTCGCCGTCTGTGTCTTCGTCATCTTCAGAGGAGACGGATCTCCCTAGGCTTGAAGCCCCTTGTCGTAGGTTCCCAAGAACATTCCAGTGGGTATCTCCTGAGGGAACTGCGAAATGGAACATGCACGATGAAGAGGCAGCGGAGAGGGAGCATGAAGTTCTTCTTCGCGCCGTAATCGCTGCGTCGCGGGGAGTCCAGGTGTGTAGCGAGCCTTGCAATGTTGAGTTCCCGATGATTTCCCTTATTTCTGGTATTCCACCACTTGACTTTGCTTTGCTCTGTTTTACCTCGAGCAGAAGATCGTCGATCGCTCGGAGAAGATAAATGAGGTCCTGACCTAGCTCGCTCCCCAGCTTCAACGATTGGACCAACTCCAGACCTCGAAGGCCGACTTGGAGCGGTCTAGCCAGGAGAGGGAGACTTGGCTGAGGGGAGTAGTTGACCAGCTCAGGGGTGAGAATTGGGCTCTAGCCATCAGGATCAGAAGTAAGTCTCCTGTATTTGTCTTCCTAACTAAGTCCCATGTATATTTCTCCAGCTTTGTTGTTTCTCAACTGCCCAGTTGTGTCTTGACTGTAATTTCGAGCTCTCGACTATTCTAATATATAGCCCTCGAAGCTGAGTTGAAGACCCGGACAGAGGGGGAAACCAAGCTGAAGGAGGCCGAGAAAGCCAAAGCCGAACTTGAGAAAGACAAGGCCGAGCTGGAAAGGGCCAAAGGCAAACTCGAGAAAGAAAAGACCGAACTAGAGAAGGCCAAAGCCAAAGTGGAAGCCGACTATGAAAGTAAGTCTTCCCTCTGACAATGATCTTATCCAATCCTTTTGGTACTCTGACTGCAGTTCTGGCTAACAAGTTTACTTGTCAATGAATCTTAGCAGTTGCAAGAGCCAACACCCAAACTCAGTTTCGAGCCTTTGTAGAGGAGATCAAGGTCATCAAGGAGTCATGGGAGATTCTTGCCGAGTCCGTGAAAGGGCTCCTTGACATCATGGATCCTCACCACATGGGAACCGGCTCCAACACAGTCTCCCATGTGTAGGCGTGCCTTAACGAAGCCCCGAGTATCTTGAAGAGGTACTCGGATGAGCGTGTTGTCGTCGGCATGGCCTAGACCCTCGCGATGACCAAGTCGATCTACCCCAGGGCAGATCTTGACGCCATCGGTGAAGGGTTTGCCGAGGAGACAACACCTCAAGAGGCATTGGAGTTGATCACCCAGGCGAGGCTGACTATAGAGGCGATCACCAAGGACCTGGGAATGTAAGAACAATCCATCATGCAATCGGTGTATGTAAATCTTTTGTAAGAAATGTGTACGATGCCACCGAGTTCTTGGTTTTACTTAGTTATTATTAGCCTTGCCCAACTATATAGTCTACGCCGAGTTAGTCTAAAGGAACATAATAAAATCGTTCGCCGCAAAAGCACTACTCAAGCAAACATAACATAGTCATTGCAAAACTTCATAACTTAGATAAAACAAGCTCGTATATTGTTGACAAAGAACATATAATACATGCAGCCCCCGACTCACTACTCAGTTGAAACAAGCGACGTAGTGAGTCAGAGAAAAACTTCATACATATGTATGAGAGAAAATACAGAACTTAGGTATAGAAAGGACGTAGTTGTTCTATGTTCCATGAGTTGCTGACTAGGGCACTGTCTTCGGTCTTCAGTCGGTAGGCGCCTGGCCGTGTAACCTCGACGATAATGAATGGCCCTTCCCATATTGGGGATAGTTTGTGCCTGTCTTTGGTGGTTTGTATTTTTCTCAAGACGGGATCCCCGACCAAAAAGGCGTGGCCACAGACATTGCGATTGTGATAACGACACAGGCCTTGAAGATACCTTGCCGATTGGATTATTGTGATATCCCTAGCTTCCTCCAACTGATCTAGTTCGACCAATCGGGTATTGTTTGATATGTCTTCTGAGTAAGCCTGAACTCACAGAGAGCCAAACTCTAACTCAGTTAATAGCAAAGCCTCAGCACCACAGACTAGAAAGAAAGGGGATTGCCCTGTTGCCCGACTAACCGTGGTTCTTAGAGACCAGAGAACAGATGGGAGTTCTTTACCACCGCCCTGCATATGGCTATAGTCGGTCAAATATCCTAGCCTTGATACCTTGTAAGACCATGCCATTGGCATGCTCAACCTGCCCATTGCTCCGCGGGTGTGCCACAGATGCGTAACAGATCTTGATACCGAAGTCATCATAGAAATCTTGAAATACACCGCCCGTGAACTGAGAACCGTTGTCCGTTATTGATGCGGTTAGGAACCCAAATCGGTATAATATACTCATGATGAAATCCTTTGCTCTTGTTGATGTTATGGTAGCTTCTTGACTGATGGCTCCATTAGTTGCTCGACAAAGATCCCAGTTGAGAACACTTCTTGCTTGTATCCCATGTTTGCCAATTCGTCTGCAGCATCGTTGTATTATCATAGTACATGTGTTATCTCCAGCCCATCAAACTTGTTTTCCAGCTTTTGGATCCCTGACAGTACGTTGCCATAGTATCATCGAGACATGTCCAGTCTTTCATGACTTGGTTCACCACGAGTTGGGAGTCTCCACACACAACCAGTCGGCGGATGCCGAGTGATATAGCAATACGGAGCCCGTGGATGAGTGCCTCGTACTCGGCGACATTGTGGGAAACCGGGAAGTGGATC
This sequence comes from Oryza meyeriana var. granulata, assembly GCA_003991445.1. Classification (NCBI taxonomy): domain Eukaryota; kingdom Viridiplantae; phylum Streptophyta; class Magnoliopsida; order Poales; family Poaceae; genus Oryza; species Oryza meyeriana. The sequence continues at coordinate 154,704 of RYFJ01003973.1, forward strand.
TGGAGAACGTACTTGAGTTTTTCACCGGTGGGTGACGTCAGTACGACGCCGGTCCCGGCACTGCCGATCCGTAAGAACCATCGAAGTACATTGTCCAGTACTCTAGCTTGTCTGTTGTTGTAGTCATCTAAACTTCTGTCCACTCGGCCACAAAGTCGGCTAGAGCTTGTGATTTGATTGATGTCCGTGGCTGAAAGGTGATGTCTAATACCATCAACTCGAGCGCCCATTTAGCAATTCGGCCGGTGTCGATGTTTTACACCGGCAATAAATATATGGGGCTACTCGGCGGATGGAAACTCGGTGGATTGCAAAGGAACACAGGGAGATTTTATACTGGTTCAGGCCCTCGATGTGAGGTAATACCCTATGTCCAGTTTATATGTATTCCTTTGAGGAATTATGGTGGCGATTCTGATGAACCGTATGGCCGTTTGAGCTTATGAGTGCTCTTCTGCCCTCATGGGGCGCCCTGCCTCCCTTTATATACTGGGGGATAGGGTTACAAGGTAGGAGTCCCCATCGGATTACGACTAGGAGATCTCCCCTTAGAGATATAACGCACCCGACTAGGACTGTATATTCCTTTCTATACAAGGCGAAGTCTGCCGAATCTAGCTATTCTCTAATTACAAGGCTAGGCGCATCCTCTATCCGAGTGGCCCAAATGCTTGTCATGAGGTACCCGGGGCCCATGGCACCCACAGCCGGTGGCCTCGCAGTTGTGCAAGACGTCCCCAAGAGGATACGAGGTGACCACCGTGACTTGATGCGACTGGAAATAGTGCACCAGCTTCTAGACAGTGATGAGTAGGCCATAGAGCAGCTTCTCGACCTGCGGATATCTCATCTTGGAGTCGGCAAGGACTTCACTGACGAAGTAGATTGGCCGTTGAACTTTTTGTATATGACCCGGCTCAGATCACTCAACCACCAGCACCGCGCTGACTACCTGAGTGGTTGCCGCCAGATAGAGCATTAATGTCTCTTGGGGCATAGGCGATGCCAACACTGGTGGTGATGTGAGAAATTTCTTGAAGTCTTCGAAGGCTTGCTGGGCTTCGGGAGTCCATTGAAAATTATCTGCTTTCTTTAGTAATTTGAAGAAGGGCATGCCCCGTTCGCCTAATCAGGAGATAAATCGGTTGAGTGCCGTCATGTAGCCTGTCAACTTCTAGACATCCTTCTGGCTAGTCGGGGGTGCCATGTTCATGATTGCATTGATTTTCTCTGGATTAGCCTTGATGCCGCGATGTGATACGATGAAGCCGAGTAGCTTGCTGGATGGCACACCGAAGGCACACTTTTCCGGGTTCAACTTCATCTTGAATCTTCGAAAGTTCTGTAAGTTTTCCTCCAAGTCAGCGATGAGGTCTTTTTTGGACTTTGTCTTGATCACCATGTCATTGACGTACACCTCCACGTTGCACCCGATCTGAGTGTGCAAACACCGCTGTATTGCTCGTTGATACGTTGCTCCAGCGTTTTTCAAACCGAACGGCATAGTGATGTAGCAGTATGCGCCAAATGGCATGATGAAAGACGTCTTTAGAAAGCTGAGAAGTTCACACCCCGCAGCTGAGTCCACCACTTGATCTATTCTCGGTAGACCAAATGGGTCTTTGAGGCACGCCTTGTTTAAGTCGGTGTAGTCAACGCACATGCACCATTTACCATTCTTCTTCCGGACTAAGACTGGGTTTGCTAGCCAATCCGGGTGATAGACCTCCTTGATGAACCTGACTGCGAGGAGGTTCGTTATCTCCTCCTGAATAGCATCTTTGCGGTCCTGTGTGAAGCACCGTAGCCGTTGCTTGACCGGCTTGGCGTCTGTCTTGACATTGAGGGCGTGCTCGATCACCTCCCTTGGTACCCCAAGCATGTCAGAAGGTTTCCAGGCGAAGATGTCCTTGTTTGGTTGGAGGAAGGTGAGGAGCACGTATTCCTATTTAGGGTCGAGTCCGGTCTTGACTAGAGCAGTCTTGGAGGGGTCGGAAGGGTCCAGGGGATCTTCTTTGTGTTAGAGTCGCCGGAACATGGTCATCCTCAACTTTGGTTTTAGCGGCTTGCCGAATGCTGTTGTGCCCAACTACTGCTTCTTGAGACTGAGCCAACTCGCAGCTCTCTTTGTCGCAGGTGAAGGCTTGCTTGACATCAATGCGAAGGGAGAGAACTCCAACTGGCCTAGGCATCTTGAGCACCATGTAGGTATAGTGCGGTATCACCATGAATCTGGCGAGCACCGGCCGTTCGAGTATCGCGTGGTACGCAGTCTTGAAGTTGGTGACCACGAAGCAGATGTTTTCTATGCGGAAGTTATCCCACATGCCGAAAGTCACCGGCAAAGTTATCTGCCCGAGGGGTGTTGAAGACGGGCCGGGAATTATCCCGTGGAAGGGCGCCGTACTCGGCCACAGTTCTGAACGAGGGATTTTCATCTCATCCAGGGTCTTAGCGAAGAGGATGTTGAGCGCACTGCCTCCATCTATGAGAACCTTCTTCAACTTGATATTTTTGATGACCGGGTCTAGGACGAGTGGGTAGCATCCTGGGTGTGAAACTTGATATGGATGGTCTGCGCAATCAAACGTGATGGGTATTTCTAACCAGCACAAATATTAGGGGGCGTCTGCTATAGAGACCGAGTTGACGTCGTGTGCTGCTAGCTTCTGTTTCCTCTTGGACTCGTATTCAGACGGCCCTCCGAAGATATGATTGAGTTCAGCCTGGGGATCTTGATAATCGCCGGCTGTGCCTGGATCTGGCTTGTCTTTGTCCTTGTGAGCGCCAAATGTGGAAGCCTGCTCAGAGGCAAACTTCTTGAGCATGAATTGTCTTTGGCTACGTGTTTACCCTTGGGAAGAAAGGGGCAAGGCCCATTCATCACCTTCTGGTACTCGTTGTTCCTTGGGGGTCACGACCGATTCTGCTTCACATTGGCCACCACATTTTTTGACTTCCGCTTGCGGTTGCCAGATTTGTTCTGTGCTGGCTCATTGTCGGCTTTTGCCTTCTGGTTCTTCTGCTGGGACTCTTTCTTTTCGTTGAGGGCCTTAGCGACCGCCTCGGCTGAGTCGGCATACTTATTCGCTTTATCGAAGAGAGCCCAGACAGAGGCTAGAGGTTTCCGAGTGAACTTGGCAATGAATGGGGCGTCTTTGACTCCCTTACGGAAGGCAGCGATGACGACCTCGTCCTTGATCATTGGGATCAAATTGCACTTCTCGGAGAACCTTTTGATGAACTCACGAAGAGACTTGTTCTTCCTCTGGTGCAGCTGATAGATATCGTACTCGGAAGACGGTCTTTCTTAAGTCCCCTGGAAATTGGCTATGAAGCTTTCCCGGAGTTCCCCTCAGGAGCCAATTGATCGTTTTGGGAGCCCTGTTAGCCATGTCCTCGCCGAGTCAGCTAGAGCGACTGGGAGGTAGTTAGCCATGGCTTTATGGTCACCTCCGGTAGCTCGGATTGCTAGAGTGTATATGGTGAGTCAGGACTCAAGATTGGTCTTGCCGTTGTATTTTTTGATTCCCGTAGGCTTGAAACCCGACGGCCAGTCAACCTCTTGTAGCTCCTGGGTGAAGGCGGGTACGCCTTCATCTGCGTGAGGGCTTTGGCTCCGGTTGCGGTGGTGGAACTGCTCGTGGTGGAGACCGAAGCGCTCGTACTCGTCCTCCAGTCGGTGGGGCTTGTCGTCTTCGCATTGGTAGTGCCGAGCGTTGATGTCTTGGCGGAGATAGCATTGCAAACGGACTCAGAGATCTTGGTTGAACCGGCGATCATTCTGGGGACGCCGCCGATGGCTGTTGTTTGGGTTGCCGAGAGATGTTTGGCATGACTCCACGTGCGGCAGACTTGAGCCGGCCGCCCAGCGTCATGTTGATGCAGACAAGACCGCCGTTGGGGAACCCGACCGGTTGTTCGGTATATGTGTGTCGCCCAACTGGTGGTGTTGTTGACAAGCCGTAGCTGTAATCATGGCTTTGATCCTCACTATAGTCAGGGTGGCCTGGTGATCAGGCCCGAGCTAGAGTGTGTCCAGCAGGGTTGCAGTGGCCACGACGTTCTGTTGTGGAGTGACCAAGACGTCGTGGTCGCCGACTCTAGTCTAGAGTATTTGTTGCTAAGCGGTTCGCCCAGCCTTGCGTAGCTCGTCGTTGCGAGCTTCGCATTCAGCCTCCTCTTGTTGTCGCAGTCGGCAGGCCTCCTCTTCTTGCTGCTCTTGTACTCGGCGCACCTCCTGTTGGGGGGTTGAAGCCATGAAGATTTCTCGAGGCAGAAGGAAGCTTGCCAGACTGGTGTCTAAACTTGTGTTCAAACAGTTGTCCGACTTGGAGTTGGAATCTAAGTAGTTCATTGGGGGTGATGACGACTCCGACCTCCCTAGATCCAATGTGGAATGGCTCTGGTCCATGTCCGAACTGAACCATAGAGGATCGGGTCTGTCGCGTGGGATGTAGATTGTAGATGTCCGCGGCGTCACCGAGTCTGCATGGGAGATTGACGATCTCTCCTCTTCCTAGCCCGACCCGGGCAGGCTCAAGGCTGAGTCCGAGCCAAACACCAAAAGAGAGAGTTGTCTCGAGACCCAGGGAAGTAGAAGATTGCCGTAGCAAGTCGATGAGTGTTGCCACGGCGTCGTGTGGGCCAACCGGCGTAGACTCGACTGATTCTCCGGCAGATCGGATCAAGTCAGAGTCAGCCAGGGTGAGTTTGCTAAGCTTGTCAGCAACGTGTCGAGGCTTCCAAACGTAATCATGTCTCCGGGGGAGAATTTGCTGCCGTCGACTCCGGTTGTCGAATCCATCAAGCTTGTTGAGGTTGATCTCACCGAATCCCCTACCTAGCGCGCCAACTGTCGATGTTTTACACCAGTAATATGAATATAGGGCTACTCGTCGATCAAAACTCGGTGGACTACAAAGGAACACGGGGAGTTTATACTGGTTTAGGCCCTCGATGTGAGGTAATACCCTACGTCCAGTTGTGGTGTATTCCTTTGAGGATGTATGGTGGTGGTTCTGATGAACTTGCCCTTAGGGGGCGCCCTGCCTCCCTTATGAACTTGATCCATAGAAATAAGGGATAAAGAGAAAAGAAGTGTTTTTTTTTCAAATCTATATCTCTCTCAATCCTCTCTTACAAACAAAAGACCCTTTCTTATTGCTTATTGAAAGGTGGATTATTATCTATTTTTAGCGATAAAAGCGACATACTAGTTATGCCATTCTCACTATACTCCCATACGATACGGGGGTATGTACTATATGATTCGTCTATTTCTTAGAGTAGGATAGGCGAATCTTCTTATGGTTCCATTTAAGAAAAAGTATGCCATACGCCCCGCATGGATTGTAGTTCAATTGGTCAGAGCACCGCCCTGTCAAGGCGGAAGCTGCGGGTTCGAGCCCCGTCAGTCCCGAACTAGGGGTCAATGAATGGAGAAATTCATCTTTCCTTTTTCCATGAAAAAGGGGGGGCAGGAAGCAAGATCAAATACCTACGGGGTACCTTTATTTCACTTTTTTATTTCGCGTTTCTTAGTAAAGAGGGAAGAGTATAGGAATTTTTTTATCACTACTTCTTGTTGATAGCGAAAGACATACATATCATACGTGGATTAGTATAATTTAGGATATTACTCTATCATAGAAATCTTGAAATACGCTACTCGTGAACTGAGTACCGTTGTTCGTGATGATGTGGTTAGGGACCCCGAATCGGTATAATATACTCATGATGAAGTCCTTTGCTCGTGCCGCTGTTTTGGTAGTGTCGATGTTTTACACCAGCAATATGATTATGGGGCTACTCGGCAGATGGAAACTCGATGGATTGCAAAGGAACATAGGGAGGTTTATACTAGTTCAGGCCCTCGATGTGAGGTAATATCCTACGTCCAGTTGTGGTGGTATTCCTTTGAGGATTTTTGTCGATCAATGATCTTCTGCCCTCAGGGGGCGCCCTGCCTCCCCTTATATACCGGGGGATAGGGGTACAAGGTAGGAGTCCCAGCTGGATACAGCCAAGAGATTTCCTTCTTAGAGATACATCTTATCCGACTAGGACTATATATTCCTTTTTGTATAAGGCAAAGTCTACCGGGTGTTACTATATCTCCAATTACAAGTCTCAGCCCATCCTCTATCCGAGTGGCCCATATACTTGTCATGAGGTACCCAGGGCCCATGGCCTCCACAGTAGCCCCTGAGACCTTCATAGTTGAGTCACAGCTGATGCCGAGTGCTCATCCTCCACGATGAAGATTGCTCGAGTGCATTGCTCCCGAGTACTCCTTGTCCAAATGCTTCTTCTTCCTAAATCCTGCTTCATGTCAGCTGGTGTGGGTGCCATGGGCCCCGGGTACCTCACGACAAGCATATGGGCCACTCGGATAGAGGATGGGCCTAGCCTTGTAATTAGAGATATAGCTAGATTCGGCTGACTTTGCCTTGTATAGAAAGGAATATACAGTCCTAGTCGGGTGCGTTATATCTCTAAGAGGAGATCCCTTGGCCGTAATCCGGTTGGGACTCCTACCTTGTAACCCTGTCCCCCAGTATATAAGGGGAGACAGGGCACCCCCTGAGGGCAAGAGCACACATAAGCTCGCAGGTTGAGTTGGTTCACTAGAATCACCACCGCAAATCCTCAAAGGAATAACACTACAACTGGATGTAGGGTATTACCTCACATCGAGGGCCTGAACCAGTATAAAATCTCTGCGTGTTCCTTTGCAATCCATCAAGTTTCCATCCACCGAGTAGCCCCATATATTTATTGCCGGTGTAAAACATCGACAATTGGCGCGCCAGGTAGGGGCTTCGGCGCGATCTACATCTACAAGCTCGATGGATCCAGCAACCGGAGTCGACGGCGGCGAACTCTCCCCCGGAGATACAATTGCATTCGGAAGCCTCGACTTCGTCGCCGACCAGATTGGCAATCTCACCTTGGCCGACTCGGACTCGATCCGATCTGCCAGGGAACCAGCCGACTCCGCGGCAGTCGGCCTACACGATGCTGCAGCAATCTTTCACGACATGCTGCGGCGATCTCCAATACGCCCGAGTCCAGGGACAACTCTTTCTTTCGATGTTCGACTCGGACTCGGTTTTGAGCCGGCCGAGATCGAGCCAAAAAGGAAGAGATCGTCAATTTCCCGTTCAGACTCGGCGACGCCGCGGATATCTACAATCTACATCCAACGCGGCAAACCCGATCCTCTAGAGTTCGACTTGGATACGGCCCCGAGCCGCTCGAGATCGGATCTAGGGAGGTCGGAGTCGTAATCACCCCCATCAACTATTCCGACTATGACTATCAGTCGGACTACGACTCCCAGTCGGATTCTGACTCTAAGTCGGACAGCCGTTCGGCAAGCTTCTCCCCACCACGAGAAATCTTCATGGCATCCAAAGGCTCTACTCCTACTCAGGAATCACGCTGACTACGCGAGCAGCAAGAGGAGGAAACACGCCGACTGCGAGAGCAACAAGAGGAAGAAGCAAGACGCCGGCATGACGCCCTACGCAGGGCTGGGCGGATTGCTCAGCAACAAATCCTCCAAACCCGAGCCAGCGACCATGACGTCTTCATTACTCCTCAACAGAACATCATGGCCACTGCGACTCTACTGGATACACTCCAGTTCGGGCCTGATCACTAGGCCACCCCGACGATCGCAAGGATAAAAGCCATGCTTACCGCTGCTGCATGTCAGCAGCACCAACAGTCAGGTGATACCCTCATACCGACCAACCGGTCGACATCCCCAATGGCAGTCTCATCTACCTCAAAGCGACGCCGAGCGGCTGGCTCCAGTCAGCCGCATACGGAGGCACGTCAGGCATCACTCGGCAACCCCAACGACAACCGGCGACGTCAAAGCAACCGTCGAGACGATCAGGACCTCCGAGACCGACAACGACACGACCTTTGGCAAGACATCATCGCTCGGCGCCGTGAACGAGAAAAAGATGAGCAACGCCAACTGGAAGACAAGAACAAGCATTTCGGCCTCCACCACGAGCGGTATCGCCGCCGTATTCAGAGTCGGAGCCCTCATGAAGACGAAGGCATACCGGCCTTCACCCAGGAGCTACAACAGGTCGACTGGCCGTCGGGTTTCAAGCCTACAGGCATCGACAAATACGACGGCAAGACCAATCCCGAGTCCTGGCTCACGGTCTACACTCTGGCGATCCGAGCAGCTGGAGGAAATCACAAACTCATGGCTAACTACCTCCCAGTCGCTTTAGCCGACTCAACGAGGACATGGCTAACAGGACTTCCCAAGCAATCAATCGGCTCCTGGGGAGAACTCCGAGAACGCTTCATCGCCAACTTCCAGGGAACATACGAGAGGCCATCTTCCGAGTACGACTTATATCAGTTGCATCAAAGGAAGAACGAGTCTCTTCGTGACTTCATCAAGAGGTTCTTTGAGAAGAAGAATTCTATCCCAATGATCAAGGACGAGGTCGTCATCACCGCCTTTCGAAAAGGAGTCAAAGACACCTTGTTCATCGACAAATTCACTCGGAAGCCTCCCAACTCTGTCAAGGCTTTATTCGACATGGCGAACAAGTACGCCGACTCGACTGACGCTGTGGCTGAGGCCCTCGATGACAAGAGGGCACCCTAACAAAAGAAGCGGGAGGGCACCAACGACGCGGTCCCGACTAAAGTCGGGAATCGCAAACACAAGTCGGACGGCTTCATTGTGGCAATCGGTCACAACCGTCTTCGACTTTCAACAAGTGAAGATTATCAGGACAACAAGTGACAAGCTTGGGGGCTCAAAAGCCCAAACGCAAGGATGGCATCCCCACTCCCAAATACCGAACAGCTAAGTCGCTTTCTGATAAATATTCCTTCACCCGGCTTTACCAATGCCGCAGCCGCTTACACCTAATAGGTGCACAAGCTGCACTCTTCTCTGTTTTTGCTCTTAAATGATTGCAAAAGTACTCGAGTAGCATAAATCCTGATCCGTGAAACTCTGCTCCATGAAAGACGAACTCAAGTCACCCAAAACGCGTGTCTGGGAAAGAGCCATGAGCCAACTCCCGACGCTAGGGGGCTATGACTAGTCGGGCAGAGTGCTTAAACGTAAGGGGTCAACTACTCGGGGAAATTAATATCAATAAGAGGAAGAACATGTATTTACATATATTGTAAAATTCATTTTATTTGGATGATTATTTTCATCATCAGATGCTACTCGTCCGATATCATTATATTGCAGGCCCAGCTCCGGATACGCGTGACAGGAACTCAGGGCTACGAGCCTATCTCCTACGCTCGGGGGCTGGACAAGTCTGCCAAAATACACTCGGGATGCTCCATGAGGGCTATTTACCGAGTACTTGTGCCAGTCGGGACGTCATCTTCCCCGGCTACGCTCCATGTGAGCTGACAACCGACTTCCGGCACTAGTCGGGGGTCGTATATCACTCGGCTGGGGGAGGTATGCCCCATGAGGGTCGCCGGCCGAATCCTATGCTAATGCTAGGTTCGGGTACCTTATTTGGTCACAACTCTGTCAGGTTGGGTACGCCCCATGAGGGTCGATAGCCGAATCCTATGCTAATGCAAGGTTCGGGTACCTCGCTTGGCTATAACTCTGTTGGGTAGGGTATGCCCCATGAGGGTCGCTAGCCGAATCCTATGCTAATGCAAGGTTCGGGTACCCTGCTCGGCTCTCCTGAAGTCAGAGAAGACTTACATCATCAAAGTGCATCCGGAGTTCTCATGCACTGCGTCACACCTGAGGAGGGTAAGCAGATCCTGCAATATACCTACTCAGGCTTATGTGGCAACCAGGTTGCATCCAGAACGTAAGTCGGAAAGGCTTGCGAATAAGGATTTCTCTGGCTGATTGCGGTTACCGACACCAAAAAACTCGTCCTGACATGCGATGGATGAGACTTCTATAAAGCTATGCCGGATAGGTCGGCTCAGGCCGGCTTATTTGGTAGCAGCCACCAAGATATGAGTTCCTACAGTAGCATGCTCCATGTGAGCCGCCCGCAGGCTGAGTTGAAATTATAGCGCTGGTGCTACCAACAGGAGCCGCTGAGGTAAACAGATATGCTTCATGAGAGCCTTATTGCTAAACATATATGTTTGGGTATCTGTTTTATCCACCAGGTCTCGAGGATATATCCTTACAAGGATCACAAGCTGGTCTTCATTAAAATTGGGGATGTAGGTATCTTTCTCGGGTACACCTGACCACGCCGTGGATTTATTTTCATAAAGTGATACTCGGCCTACATGCGTGGCCATCGGTTGCCATGAGCAACATTTTACCCGCTGACATGATGCGGAAGAGTCTAACTTTCGAGTAGTGCACTACTCGGGAGAGACTATAAATTTCTCATTCCCGCTGACATGACGCGGAGGAGTCTAACTTCTGGGTGGGACGCCACTCGGAAAAGACTATAAACCTCTTCTTTCCAGCTGACATGACGCTGAAGAGTCCCATATACGAGTAGTATCCTACTCGGCAAGACTATAAACACACATTCCGACTGACATGAAGTCGAAGAGTCCTACATACGAGTAGCTCCCTACTCGGCAAGACTATAAATCATATTCCGGTTGACGTGATACCAAAGAGTCTCATATACCAGTAGTAATCTACTCGGGAAAGACTTCCAGGTTAAAGATCTTTGACTTTATGTTTAATTGTTTTCACAATTAAGCACAAAGTCGGGGGCTACACCTAATAGGTGCACCTATTCGGTGCACACTATTTATACATCTACATGAAGCCCTTCATAGCCTCGCTGCGAGCTGACATGAAGCAGGACTCGGACAAAGAGTACTCGGGAGCAATGCACTCGGAAAGACTTCACCGTGGAGGATGAGCACTCGGCATCAGCTGTGACTCAACTATGAAGGTCTCAGGGGCTACTGTGGGTGCCATGGGCCCCGGGTACCTCATGACAAGCATATGGGCCACTCGGATAGAGGATGGGCCTAGCCTTGTAATTAGAGATATAGCTAGATTCAGCTGACTTTGCCTTGTATAGAAAGGAATATACAGTCCTAGTCGGATGCGTTATATCTCTAAGAGGAGATCCCTTGGCCATAATCTAGTTTGGACTCCTACCTTGTAACCCTGTCCCCCAATATATAAGGGGAGACAAGGTGCCCCCTGAGGGCAAGAGCACACATAAGCTCGCAGGTTGAGTTGGTTCACCAGAATCACCACCGCAAATCCTCAAAGGAATAACACTACAACTGGATGTAGGGTATTACCTCACATCGAGGGCCTGAACCAGTATAAAATTTCTGCGTGTTCCTTTGCAATCCATCAAGTTTCCATCCGCCGAGTAGCCCCATATATTTATTGCCAGTGTAAAACATCGACAGCTGGCAGCGAGGCTATGAAGGGCTTCATGTTGATGTATGAATAGTGTGCGCCGAATAGGCGTAGCTATTAGGTGTAGCCCCCGACTTTGTGCTTAATTGTGAAGGGAATTAAACATAAAGTCAAAGATCTTTAACCTTGTAGTCTTTCCCAGGTAGTATACTACTGGTATATGAGACTCTTCGGTATCATGTCAACCGGAATATGATTTATAGTCTTGCTGAGTAGCATGCCACTCGTATATAGGACTCTTCAGCTTCATGTCAGCTGGAAAGGGGTGTTTATAGTCTTTCCCAAGTGGTGTCCCACTCGGAAGTTAGACTCCTCAGCGTCATGTCAGCTGGAAAGAATATTTATAGTCTCTTCCGAGTAGTGCACTAGTCGGAAGTTAGACTCTTCAGCGTCATGTCAGCTAGAATAATGTTGCTCATGGCAACTGTTGGCCAAGCATGTAGGCCGAGTACCACTTTATGAAAATAAATCCATTGCATGGTCAGGTGTACTTGAGAGATACCTGCATCCCCAATGTTGATGAAGACTAGCTTGTCACCCTTGTAAGGATATATCCTCAATACCTGGTGGATAAGACAGATACCCAAATATATATGTTTAGTAATTAGGCCTTCATGAAGCATATCTGTTTACCTCATCGGTTTCTGTTGGTAGCACCTGTACTGCAATTTTAACGTAGCCAGCGAACGGCCCATATTGAGCATGCTACTGTAGAAACTCATATCTTTGTGGCCTAGTACCGACTGTGTAAGCCCAAGCCCTTGAGTCGGCATAGGAGCTATAAAGGCTGGGGAGAGAGAAAATATTCCTCATGCAACCAATCGTTTCGTCTTCCTAGCTCCACGCCGAAATTTCGCCTGCCGCTCCCCTAGGGTTCGTCATTGCTTGCTCCTCCCCATTGAAGCTCGAGCGATTCTGCTTCCCTTTGTCCATTCTGAGCCCCCGACCACATTTCCCCCAAATCTTCTTGTCCCCCAACCATGCCGAGGGCTCCAGATTTCGCTGGGGCGTTAGATGAGGCATGGCCGACCTCGGATTGCGGCCAGTCGAAGCTGGAAAATCTGGAGAAGTCGCTGTGGCTGCAAAGCCAAAACATCATCCGCTGGCGCCCGGCCGAAGGTGAATCGGTTCCAAATCCCCAAGCCGGCGAGACTGTCGTTTTTGTCTCTTTTTTTGACTGGGGTTTATTTCTTCCCTCTTCTGAATTCCTCCGCCATCTTCTTAGCTTCTACGGATTAGAGTTGGTGAATCTGAATCCCAACTTAATCTTGCAAATTTCTATATGCGTGACTCTTTGCGAGTGCTTCTTGGGTGTGGAACCGCACTTCAATTTCTTTAGACATTTATTCCACATCAAGCCCCAGCCCTCCAAGAATATGGTCCAGGTGATTGGGGGGGGGGGGGGGGGCTCTGGCCTTCGGTTGAGGAGTGAAATGAAGAAAATATATATCAATCTTCCTTTGAAATCCTCCTTGAAAGGTTGTCATAAGGAGTGGTTCTACTGTTCTGATCTAGAACCCTCCCTACCTCCATTCACCGGCTTGTCTCCGGCGGTCTCGCCCAATTGGTCATCAGATCCAACTTTCGAAGAGATGGGCCAAGTGCATTAGTTGCTGGCAAGATTGGAGAAACTGAAGAGAGCCAGTCTGACCGGCCCCTAGGTGGCTAGGCGTTTCCTGACCCGGCGCGTCCAGCCATTGAAGCTGAGGAGCGAATTCTGCTGGGATTACCAAGGGAAAAATGACCCCGACCGAGAAAGCCGAGAACTGGCTGACTAGCAAAAAGTGACTGAAACATTGTTTAGTTATTTCTCCAATGGGGTGGTCGAAACCGTGGACGCAGAGTGCTCCATTGTGGCTTATAGCCGAAACCGACCTCATCCCGAGGTAACCCTTGCTTTTCTTCTATGATGAATGCCTGTAGACATGTATCCATAATTGCCCAGCATCATGCGATGTATATTGTTGAATCGTTTGCAGTGGTGCAAGGAGTTTGATGATGACTCCCGTCCGCTGTCGGCCACGAAGTCGAAGAAGAGGCCGAGAAGTCCTTCTGCCGCCCAGCCCGATTCCAAGAGAGCGGAGAAGAAACCCATTGTAGTTCAGGGCAAGAAGGAGGTCATGAGGCTGAGTGCCGCAGCCGGGAGTCTAAAAATAAAAGGCCCCACCAATACTGCACCCAGGCCATTGAGTCCTAGACTAGGACCGGCGCGGTCGAACCCAGCATCATCAAGCCCAACACGAGCGCCGCCGAGTGCGAGGCCGACTCCAACACCGCCAAGTACCCGAGCGCCCCAGCCAGCCACACCGCGAACGGGGCCAACCAGGACAGGAATGCCGCCGCTGATTGCCTCGCCTTCCGGCCCGACAGCCAGCAGCCCTCTAGTGCCGCCCTCTGGATCTCCCAGACAAAAGCTCAAGTTCTCCAAGAGGTAGGTCGTTCTGGGTCTTCTGAAAATCATGTTCAGCATTGTAGCATCTTGATGTTTGACTCATTACGCAGGAAGCGGGCCGACATTGATCTTAAGGAGACCGCGCCGACTACCCCTGTTGTCAAGCCTGCCCCAGCCGATCCAGTGCCAGCGAGCACACCTGCTATGCCGACGGCGGCCCCAGTTGTAGAAACTGAGACTGCCCCGACTGTAGGGCCGCCAACCCCGGCCGACCAAGGGATGGTTGTTGAAGTCGCTATTCCAGCCCCTGAGCTGGCGCCCATTGTCGAAGATATCGCTGCGGCTCCTGAGCCAGCCCTCGAAGCCCCGGAGGCTGCCGAGTTGGGGGCCAGGACCCCATCGCCATCCTGGTCACCGTCGTCGTCGTCGTCATCATTGTCGTCGCCACCTTCAGAAAGGCCGAATCTCCCCACACTCGTGGCCCCTCCCCGCAAGTTCTCGAGGATGTTCCACTGGACGGCTGCCGATGGAACTACGAAAAGTTATAAGCATGATGAAGCCATGGCGGAGAAAGAACGCGAAGACCTGCTTCATGCCACAATTGCTGCGTCCCAGGGGATTCAGGTATGATTTTCGCCATATTGGGATCTTGGTAACCTTCCTTGCACGATTGTTCTGACGATTGACTTGTTTCTTCCCGAGTAGAAACTTGTGGATCGCTCGGAGAAGATGAACAAGGTTCTGACCTGGGTTGCCCCCGAGCTCCAAGAATTGGAACAACTCCAGGCCTTGAAGGCCGTATTGGAGGAGCGCCACTAGGGGAGGGAGACTTGGCTGAAGATGCCATCACCCAGCTCAGGGACGAGAATTGGGACCAAGCCAAGAAGATGAGAGGTAAACCTCCCGAATACATCTTCCTAACTGAGCCCTTAATATATTTCTCCAGCTATGTTGTTTCCCGACTGCCTAGTTGTGTCTTGACTGCAACGTTGAGTTCTTGACTATTCTATTGTGCAGCCCTCGAAGCCGAGTTGAAGACCCGAACAGAGGGAGAAAACCAGCAAAAGGAGGCCGAGAGAGCCAAAGCCGAGCTTGAAAAGGACAAGGCCGACCTGATGAGGGCCAATACCGAGCTTGAGCAAGAGAAGGCCGAGTTGGAAAAGGCCAACACCAAGCTCGAGAAAGAAAAGTTGAACTGGAGAAGGCCATAGCCAAGTGGGAGGCCAACTACAAAAGTAACTCTCTGCTCTGACAATAACCTTAGCCAATCCATTAATTACTCCATCTGCAGCTTTGCTTAACAAGTTTACTTGTCGGTGAACCCGGGTAGCTGCTAGAGCCAATTCCTAGATTCAGTTTCAGGCTTCCGAAGAGGAGATCAGGGTAGTCAAGGAGTCATGGGAAACCCTTGCTGAGTTCGTGAAAGGGCTCCTTGACTTGATGGACCCTCGCCCTGTGGGAACCAGCTTCAGCACAATCTTCCAAGTGGAGGAGCGCCTTAAAGATGCACCGAGTGCCCTGAAGAGGTACTTAGACGAGCACGTTATTGCCGGCGTGGCCCAGACCCTGGCAATGACCATGTCCATCTACCCAAGGGCAGATGTAGAAGCCATCGGGGAGGGGTTTGCCGAGGAGACGACTCCTGAGGAGGTGCTGGAGCTGATAGCCAAGGCGAGGCTAAATGCAAAGATTATCAACCGAGACCTGGGTCTGTAAAAACAGTACATCATGCAGTCGGGGTATGTGGATTTTTGTAAAGACATGTGTAAATATACGTGCAATGCCACCAAGCTTTAGAGTATTACTTAGTTGTCATTAGCTTTACTTGACCATATAGCCTACACCGAGTTAATCTATAGGAACTTAATATAAATGTTCACCGCAGAAAGCTGTACTCGGGCAGACATGGGAAAGTCATAGTAAAACTTCATAACTTAAGTAACACAGGCTTGTATATTATTAACAGAGCACATATAATACATGCAGTCCCCCGACTCACTACTCGATTGAAACAAGCGGCGTAGTGAGTCAAAGAAAAACTATACACATGGGAAAGTATAAAACTCAGGTATAGAAAGGACGTAGTTGTTCTATATTCCATGAGTTGCTGATGAGGGCACCATCTTCGGTCTTCAGTCGGTAGGCGCCTGGCCGAGTAACCTCCACGATAATGAACGGCCCTTCCCAGATTGGGGATAGTTTATGCCTGTCTTTGGTGGTTTGTATTTTTCTCAAGACGAGATCTCCAACCAAAAAGGCACGGCCACGGTCATTACAATTGTGATAACGACGCAGGCCTTGAAGATACCTTGCCAATTGGATTATTGCGATGTCCCTTGCTTCTTCCAACTGATCTAGTTCGACCAATCTGGTGTTGTTTGATGTGTCTTCTGAGTAAGCCCGAACTCGCGGAGAGTTGAACTCTAACTCGGTTGGTAGCATAGCCTCAGCACCGTAGACCAGAAAGAAAGGGGATTGCCTACTTGCTTGACTAACCGTGGTTCTGAGAGACCAGAGAACAGATGGGAGCTCTTGAACCCACCTACCCGCGTATGGTTGTAGTTGGTCGAATATCCTGGCTTTGATACCTTATAAGACCATACTGTTGGCGCATTCAACCTGCCCATTGCTCCATGGGTGTGCCATAGATGCATAGCAGATCTTGATGCTGAAGTCGTCACAGAAATCTTGAAACACGCCACCCATGAACTTAGTACCATTGTCGGTGATGATGCGGTTAGGGACACCGAATCGGTATAATATACTCATGATGAAGTCCTTTGCACATGCCGCTGTTATGGTAGCAATAGGTTTAGCCTCAATCTACTTGGTGAATTTATCCACTGCGACGAACAACTGTGTGAACCCTCCTGGCGCTTTCTTAAAAGGCCCGACCATATCAAGCCCCCATACTGCAAAGGGCCAAGAGATTGGGATTGTTTGGAGTTCCTAGGCTGGGAGATTGGTTTGTCTTGCGCAGAACTAGCAACCCTCGCATGTGCGAACAATGTCTTTGGCATCTGTTGTTGTTGTTGGCCAGAAAAATCCCTACGGGTAAGCCTTTCCGACTAACATCCTGGATGCAGCATGGTTGCCACGATTAACTGTAGATCTGCTTGCCCTCCTTGGTGGTGACGTAGCGCATGAGGACACCAGATGCACTTCTTCGTTACAGGTCTTCTCCGACAACTAGGAAACTCTTGCTTCGACGTTTGATTTGTTCGGCTTGGCCGCGGTCTTCTGGGAGTTCATCGTCCAGTAGGTATTTGAGAACAGGAGTCCGCCAATCTTGACATATGTGCAGCACCTCGTCTGTTGCCGGGGTAGGTTCGGCTCCCGACTGCTCTGGCACTGGTTTCTTCTTGACTGATGGCTCCATAAGTTGCTCGACAAAGATCCCTACGGGACTGCCTGTCGTTTGGATCCCATGTTTTCCAATTCATCTGTAGCATCATTGTATTGTCGTAGGACATGTGTTATCTCCAGCCTATCGAACTTGCATTCCAGCTTGCAGACCTCCTGACAGTATGCCACCATGGTGTCATCAAGACATGTGCAGTCTTTCATAACTTGGTTTACCACAAGTTGAGAGTCTCCACACACAACCAATCGACGAATGCCGAGTGATATAGCGATGTAGAGCCCGTGGATGAGTGCCTCATACTCGGTGACGTTGTGGGAAGCCGGGAGGTGGATTTGTAGAACGTACTTCAGTTTTTCACTGGTGGGGGACATCAGTACGATGCCAGCCCCGGCGCCGCCAATCCGTAGAGAACTGTCAAAGTACATTGTCCAATACTCTAGCTTCGCTGTTGATGTAGGTATTTGAACTTCTGTCCACTCGGCCACGAAGATGGCTAGAGCTTGTGATTTGATTGCTGTCCGTGGCTGAAAGGTGATATCGAACGCCATCAACTCGAGTGCCCATTTAGCGATTCGGCCGATGGCCTTGCGGTTATGTAGGACGTCCCCGAGTGGAAACGATGTGACCACCGTGACTTGATGTGCTTGGAAATAGTGCACCAGCTTCCGGACAGTGATTGAGTAGGCCATAGAGAGCTTTTGGACCTACGGATATCTTGTTTTTTGAGTCAGCAAGGACTCGCTGACAAAGTAGACTGGCATTGAACTTTTTGGATGTGACCCTGTCGGATCGCTCAACCCACCAACACTGTGCTGACTACCTGAGTTGTTGCCACTAGGTTATAGCATTAGCGGTTCTTGGGGCATGGGTGATGCCAACATGGGGGATGATGTGAGAAATTTCATAAAGTCTTCGAAGGCTTGCTGGGCTTCGGGAGTCCATTGGAAATTGTCTATTTTCTTCAGTAGCTTAAAAAGGGCATGCCCCGTTCGCCCAGTCGGGAAATAAACCGGTTGAGTGCCACCATGCAGCCTGTCAGCTTCTGGACATCCTTCTGGGTAGTCGGGGGAGCCATGTTCATAATTGCATTGACTTTCTCCGGGTTGGCCTCGATGCCGCGATGCGAGACGATGAAGCCGAGTAGCTTGCTGGATGGCACACTGAAGGCGCACATTTCCGGGTTCAACTTCATCTTGAATCTTTAAAGATTTTGGAAGGTTTCTTCTAGGTCAGCGAATGAGGTCTTCTTTGGACTTGGTCTTATAATCACCATGTCGTCGATATAGGCCTCCACGTTGCGCCCAATCTGAGTGTGTAGACACCGTGCTGAAATTGCCCGTTGAATATGTTGCTCTAACCGCGTTTTTCAAACCGAACGGCATAGTGATGTAAGCAGTACGCTCCAAACAGCGTGATAAAAGACATCTTAGGCGGTCTTTGCCTCCTTTAGGCTGATTTGGTGGTATCCCGACCGTAGAGCAGTCGAGAAAACTAAGAAGGTCGACCCTGCAGTGAATCCACCACCTTCGATCTATTCTCGGTGAGACAAATGGATCTTTGGGCCAAGCCTTGTTGAGATCGGTGTAGTTGACGCACATGCGCCCCCCCCCCCGCCGTCACCCCCCGCCCCGCGCCCAAATTTACCGTTTTCTTCCAGATCAGAACTGGGGTTTGCCAGCCAATCCGGGTGATTAAACCTCATCTTTGATGAAACCCCGGCTGGCGAGAAGCTTGGTTATCTCCTCCCGAATAGCATCTTTACAATCTTGAGCGAAGCGCTACAGCCATTGCTTGACTGGCTTGGTGTCTGTCGTCATGTTTTGGGGCGTTGGGGGTCGATACTCTCCCTGTGGTACGCCGGCATGTGCAGTACGGTTTTCCCTCGCAAAAGATATCCTTGTTGGCTTGGAGGAAGTGACCTGAGCGGTCTTCCTATTTGGGGTCGAGTTAGGTCCCGACTAGAGCAGTCTTGGAGGGGTCGGAAGGGTCCAGGGGATCTTCTTAATGTCAGAGTCCGCTGAAATTCCCGACTTCACTGCTTTTTTGGGCCGGAGCTGGATCTCCTCGACTTTGGTTGTGACGGTTGCGAATGCTATTGCGCCGACTACCGCCTCTTGTGATTGAGCAATTCGCAACTCTCCTTGTCGCAGGTGAAGGCTTGCTTTTGACATCGCTGCGGAGGGAGAGGATCCTACTGGCCCTTGCCCCATCTTATTTAAGGCACCATGTATGTATTCAGTGCGGTACCGTGTGCCCTTCTCTTGCTCCCTTCCGTACCGCCCATGAATTTGGTCGAGCGCTGGTTGTCCGAGTATCGACGTGGTACGCGGTCTTGAAGTGGCGACCTCGAAGCAGATGTTTTTTGTGCGAAAATTATCCCGCCGCGAGAGTGCCGAAGGTGACCGCAAGTTTATTTCTCCCGAGTAGAGTTTGATATAGGCCGGGAATTATCCCGTGGAAGGGCGCCGTACTTGGCCGCAGATCTAAACGAAGAACAATCTTCATTCTCGTCCAGGTCTTGGCGCAAAAAGACTTATTTGAGCTCTAGATGGCGCCTGCCTCCGTCTATGAGAACTTCTTCAAACTTGATGTTCTTGACAACCAGGTCCCAGGATAAGTGATAGCGTCCCCGGGTAGTGCGAAACCTGTCTGGATTGAGCGGGCCCGGCGCGGCGTAACGTGATGACGGTCTCTTGACGGCAGCGCAAATATTGGTGGGGCGTTGCTGTGAGTATGTGTTGACGTCACGTGTGTTACTTCTGCTTGCGGCTTAGACTCATACGCAGAGGCCCTCCTGAAATGTGATTGAGCTCGGCCTCTTAGAGGGATTTTGAAAAATTCGTGCGCCGGAGTCCCTGATTCTGGCTTTGTTTGCCTCTTGTTGGTGCTAGATATGAAGCTTGCTCAAAAGCAAACCTTTTCTTAGAGCATCGAAAGCAGTCTTTTGGCCGCTGTGCTTGCCTTTGGGGTGGAAGGGGAATGGCCCGTCATGACCTTCTATAATCGTTGTCTTCACTCTAGAATATACTTGTTCCGTTTGGGCCCGGCGACCGAGTTTCACATCACTGGTTGCGTTGTCGACTTCCGCAGCTTGCGTTGCCAGAATCTTGTAGGTTTCTGTGTGATGTGGCATCATGTTGGTCGGCTATTCCCCCACGCGATTTGCCGTGTTCCTGGTCGCTTCCCTCCCTGTCGGGACTTA
>RYFJ01003974.1:0-87331 GCA_003991445.1 Oryza meyeriana var. granulata
CCCAGAGAAGAGATGCCAAAATGGAAAATTTGAAGCTATAGAAGACTCGACTTGGCTGTGTCGCTGATTTGTAAGGCACAATCGTCAAAGAATTCGTAACTGACGGATGAAACCGGAATCGGGAAGGAGCCGTGAAGACCGTGTACTTGGATTATTACTGGTATCTATTGTTAGGAGGTGTTTAATCTTGGGAAACTGATCGGTTCGTCAAGGATTGTTAGCGTTTTTGTCTATATGATAGGAAGTATGTCGTTCCTATAGGATATGTAACTGGGTATTATATGAGGTGCTGTAAAAACAAACATAGCAATAAAATTTGGCCTCGTCTCTTGCGAGTTCGCGAGCCGGGTGATCGGTTATGAGAACGCGAGAGGTAAGGGTTAACCGTTATCGTAGGATTGTCTGTTAGGTCGAATCAGTGGTTTGTTGTCGGCTTCTTACGATGTTTACTTTTCTTGTGATAGTTAGTTCGACTCTCATAGATTGATTAGGTATAGTATCATTCAGCGGGCATAGATTGTATGGCTCTGGGAGTCGTTTTAATATGTTGGCGCTCGGTTAGGTCCACTATGAAATGCTATTGATAATCGGTTTGCTACCATGCTTTGTGGAGTTTTATTGATGTCATAGCGGATTAAGTTTTTTCACACGATTCGATTTATTTTTGCCATTGTGGTAGCGTATCATGTTGGTCCTGGTGAAGCGGTTGGTCGATTACTTAATCTGATCATGCTTTACTCTTGATGATTCGATGGTGGTTGTGCTGATGTGTTATCCGGGCGTTGTCTAGCATTCGAGACATGTCTGCTGTGGTGATGTATAGTTAAAGCAAGGCTCAACATTTATTGTTTCTATATTTTCCGAGAGTGTAACCACTCCGTCTGTTCGAGTAGTGTCCGGCTCTTCAGTGTTATGTATATGTTATGTTATGATGATTATAGTATTTGCTGTAGTATGTGTTACATATGGCTAAGGGATTTACGGATAGGTTTTTATTCTGCCGATCAAGTAAGATAGACGAAGGCAGGTTTCCACTGGGACGAACGCCAGGTGAGTGGTCGGGTCACGATCTTGGTAAGGACGAGTGATACGGGCTGCGCGTGATCAGCGAGTGAGAGCGGGAGTCAATGATTATAGCATAGGTGCCGGGGCCAAGGCATGATTTCGATGGGCAAAAGTAACACTACTATGATCGCTATGGATTATGTTGATTTATTTACTTGATGATTATAGCTTTTATTTTACTAAGTAAGAGGGATTTTGAGTATCTCTTCGATGACGTAGACAGATCTATGTTTTTATTAGCAGTAGTTGCTGCCACGATGGTCTAACCGATGTAGTAGTATGCTAACGTGAGTATCCGGCCATGCTGGATGATGAGATGAGTCAAGCCGGCTTCCCCACCGTTGGCTTGCGAATTTAAGCATTTCTTTCTCCTTTTCATGTACAGGTCAAATTGATTGGCACGCTAGAACTCAAGACTGTTAGGTCCTGGGAGCTAAGGGATCTCCAGGCCTTTTCGTGTGTCACAACCGACCGCAGCGCCGAACAGAGATCCCGGCGATTTTGGCGTCAACAGGGCGTCAAATTGACTGGCAGCTACGAACCTCAAATTTAGGACACTGCATGGGAGAAGAGCAGTCTCAGGCCTTCGCGCGTGTCAGTGCACCAAATATATCTATCGGCTGTTCTCGCAACGCCGCCGGGTGATTTTCGTGTAACTAGGCGTGACGAAGACGTGGTGTGTCTGGGCTCTGGTTTGGGAGGATTTGTTGCTGAGTGGGTTCGCCCAGCCTCCGTAGCTCATTGAGTATGCGAGCGTCGTGCTGCGGCTCCTGTTGTTTTGTCATAGTCGGCGAGCCTCCTGCTCTGTTGCTCGCGTATTCGGCGCGCTCTTTTGAGGGCGGTAGAGGCCTTGGATCGCCATGATACTTCGCGGGGCTAGGAAAAGCTTGCCAAACTCCATCCGAACTGCTAGAATGCATATTTCAAACTGCTGGTCCGAGTCTTGGAGATCGGAGTCGAGGTAGTTGATCGGGTTGTAATTACGACTTCGATTTCCTGGATCCAATCGTCGAATGGTCTAGGCCTTGTCTGAATTGAACGTAGGGGATCAGGTCAGGTTGCCGCGTGTGAATTGTAGATTGTATATATCCGGCGTTGCCGAGTCTGCACGGGAGATTGACGATCTCCTCCTCCTTCGATTGCTCAGCCGGCTGAGGCCGAGTCCAAGTCGAACACGAAGGGAAGAGTTTTCCCCTAAAACCCGGACATGTAGAAGATTGCGCAGCAAGTGCGATGATGATCGCTGCCGATCATGTGTGCTGGACTGGCACGGAGTCGGACGTTTCCAGACAGATCGGATCAAGTCTGTGAGTCGGCCAGGGTGAGTTTGCCGAACTTGGTCGACGACGAAGTGTTTGACGCCGAAAACCCGCCGGGGGCCGTCCGGCGTCTGGGAGACACACGAAGGCCTGGGAGATCTGCTTAGCTCCAGTGCAGGTCCTAAAATATTGAGGTTCGCAAGCGTGGCTAAGTCAATTGACCGCAATTGACAAGGAGAAAAAGTTAGATCAGTAAACCGATTGGCCAGTAATAATCCTGATCAGCCGATAGCCAATAGTAGACTGCACATCGGCTAGAAGCCGAGTGATGATATAAGTGCAGAAGTAAACCAGCCGATTGCGAATGTGATAATTCGCCGGTGATAAAGTAAACAGGCATCCATGCGGGCCCTGCTGTGCCCGCGCCGGAGTCATCACTCATGCGGCCTTGGTCGTGCCCTGCGCCCGGTACTATCTGTGCTCGTGCCCGGTCCTTGGTCGTGCCCGCGCCGGGTCCTTGTCGTGTCCGCGCCCGGAGTCTCGCTCGTGCCGTCCCAGGTACTTGCCGACTACTAGTAGCATTGCCACATCGCCAGGAAGCCGATGGTAGGCATGGATGATACTAAAAACAGATAATAAACCAGCATCGGCTAAGGAGCGATGATAGAGTAGATGATAATATAAACAAACAATAAGCTAGCCGACTGCAAGTATATATGTGCATGCCGGAAAGCCGATGATAGAGAGGATAAAATAGTAATACTGTCATCGGCCGATAATGATATTGACCAAAGTAATTGAACATCGAACTGGAAGCCGATGATGGGTATGGACAGGTAACATAAATGATAAGCAATTGATAAGCCAGCCGACTACGAACAAAATACATGGGCATCGGCTAGAACCGATGATAAAAATAGATAGGCAGAATAATAAATAAAGTAGTCGGCTTTTAAAGATAATTACGCTAGAGACGCTCAGATAAACATCACATAAACACCATTCGGCTTATCAAGGACAAATCTATTATTATCAATCTAGTAGTTCAACTTAATGATGCAGCACAGATTGATAATAATAAAAGAACCTCAATGAGCTGATAGATCTAATGCAACTGTGATGTAAAATATGATAACTTATGGCTATGCATTCCGATAAGACGCTTGCACAAATCTATCACCAAAGTAGCAGAATAATTTATCAGGCAGTTTAGTAGGGTCAGACCAACGTGCAGCACAAACTGATGATAAACTACACTAGTAAGCGATAAAAACTATGCACGCGTGATGTGATATATTCTACCCGGCTAAAAGATCAACTTAATCTGATGCACCGTAGACAGAATAGATACACCTGGGTAAGGGGTGACGAGTCTTACCCTCTCGCAGGAGTTCGGACCTAACCGATGCGGTGCCGGCTCGAGAAGCAAGAAGCCCGTCGAAAAGGGTGCGATGGCGCCTGAATTGTATTGATCGTTCAGATCATTTACAAGGTACCCGGGCATACATATTATACCCGGCTTCCCGAGTTTACACAGTCTAATTTCGGACACGAAACAGGAGTTTCCTATCTATAAAAGTAAAATTAACAAACCCCGATCGGACACGAGATTAGGTTTTTCTAAAGATTATTAAAACTACCTAATTAACAGATAAGGTAATTAACCACCATAGCGTGGTCTTCACGATCCCTTCTCATACTCGGTCACTTCCAGATAAATCTTCATTGGTTGAACATAGTCCTTTCCTTAACCGAACATGACAGAAATCCGTGCCAAATTTTGGCGTTAACACGAAGTCAAGGCTTCCGAACGTGATCATGTCTCCAGGGGAGAAACTGGTGCCGTCGACTCCGGTTATCGAATCCATCGAGTTTGTTGGGGTTGATCTTGCCGAAGCCCCTACTTGGCACGCCAGCTGTCGATATTTTATACCGGCAATAAATATATAGGGCTACTCGTCGGATCGAAACTCGGTGGACTGCAAAGGAACATGAAGAGTTTATACTGGTTCAGGCCCTCGATGTGAGGTAATACCCTACGTCCAGTTGTGGTGTATTTCCTTTGAGGATGTATGGTCGTGGTTCTAATGAACTTCCGATGTCTTGCCCTCAGGGGGCGCCCTGCCTCTCCTTATATACTAGGGGACAGGGTTACAAAGTAGGAGTCCCAGTAGGACTACGACCAAGAGATCTCCTTCTAGAGATATAACATGCCCGACTAGAACTGTATTTTCCCTGTCATACAAGGTTAAGTCTGCCGAGTTCCATCATATCCCTAATTAAAAGGCTAGGCCCATCCTTTGTCCAAGTGGCCCATATGCTTGTCATGAGGTACCCCGGGCCCATGGCACCGACAATGACTGATTTTCTTTTGTTATGTGACAAGATAGGACAGCACTATGTTCAACATTCATGTGCAAATTTATCTTTTGGGTAAATCATGTACTACAATTTAGAAGTGCCATCTTCTCTCTTAGTCAGAAAAAATTTGCAGTACTGATCTCCAGTTGGTCAACTTCCCGGTGCTTGGCTCTGCTGTTGTTATCTCCCGAGCTAACCAAGGATTTTGTTGAACAGACTGATTTGCATTATTCGTTATCTGCTCTTGAGGTTGCTGCCGCCAAGGTGACCGAAATATATTTTCTCCTCTTGCCTGTTCGAAATACTTTTTCACCACTTGTTCTTACTATTTGTTTTCCTTCACAGACACTTGGCCTCGCTCACTTGCAAAAAGCAGTCATCACCAAGACCTTGAATGATATTTGCAATCGTTCAAAGAGCAGTGGAGATCGGATCACCAAGCTAGACAGAGATAGAATTAAGCTTTCCGAACCATCGACGATCTTGAAGACAGAAATAAGAGCTTAAATGAGTCTCGAAAAAGGCTCAAGACCGAATTGAATGAAGCTCGGGACAAAGCAGCTAAGGCTATCAATGAGCTTCAACGTGCTATTGCCACCAATAGCAGCCTTTTGAAGGAAAAATCTGCTTTGGAGACCGAACTGGAGAATTTGAAGAGAAAATATGCAAAACGGACAAGAGGGCTGGAGGCCAAGAAAGCTGTTCTCGAAGAGGCCCATGCTAACTTGTTTTCGGGCTGTTGTGTTATCAGAGATACTCTCGAAAGCTTGGGTACCGAACCCAATCCTCCAGCCTCTGATAGCAGCCTCGCTGATCTGACCGAGTGGGTTGCCGGCGCCGCCACCGGGATTTCACAAGTGGTGGTGCGCTTTGCTTTGAGATGTTCTCGAATATCTGCTGAGGCCCTGTGCGCTGCTGTCGACGAAATGGGACAGGGGGTCCCACGTGCCCTGGGGACGCGTGGGTCATCGGCCACGTCAGTTCCCCGGGGCGTCATCGCCATCGGCCCCGGGCTCGTCCCCGGGGCGCCGTAGCCATCGGCCCCGGGCTCGTCCCCGGGGCGCCGTTTCCAGCGGCTACGCTCCTGGGCCCGGGCATCGATACCCCGGTTCCGGGTGCCGATCCCCCGGTCCCGGATGCCGATGCTCGGGCCCGAGGCCGATCGACTCGACCTCAGGTGCCGATCGCCATGGCTCTAGGGGCCGATCCACCCGAAGAACTCGGTTGACCAGCTCCCCAAATATTCGCATTGATGGTGAAGTGACAGGGCGCCTCCCGCCTGTCTCCCGACAGCATCTCCATGATCAGATCGCCCGACAAGAAACCGACCAGACAGCCGCCTGCAGCAGCCATGCGGCGAGATGACCAGACATGCTCTGCACAGCCGCCCGCAGCAGCAGAGCCAGGCGGCGACTAGACAACTCTCCGGCGCAGCGCCGTGGGCGCGGCAGGCGGCGGCATGCGTACGAAGCGACAAGATGTAGTATAGCTCTCGCTCTCTCCATGTACTGGCACTGTGGACTCCCCTGATTCTATAAAGGAGGATCCAAGCCACCGGGAACTAGAAGGCCGAACGGGAGAGGAGCCTTCCCCGTCTTCCGACTCGCTAGCTACTGCTCTTCTTCTCCAGCTCCGGCCGCGGGCTAGGCTCACCTTGTAACACAGCAAACCACATTCATCCACCTCATAGCCAAACACACACAGGAGTAGGGTATTACGCTCCGGCGGCCCGAACCTGTCTAAATCCTCCTGTCTCCTCTGTGAGCAACTGTTGATCGTCTTCCCGGACGCCCCGTGCGATTACCACGGTTCGGACGGTCCGTTCCCGAAACGGACGGTCCGAACCCCTCTGTCTCCCAGCTCGGGCCCCTGGTTCCCGAGCGCCGTTTCTTCCTTCGTTCGATCCTTCTTCCACCGGACGCCGGCTTCACCTGAGAACTACTCCCCTGGCCGAATCTCAAAGGAGGGTCTCCTGACTTCCCGCCGTCGATGTTTCATCCTCCGACAGCTGCCCTGTATTCAAGCGGCTGCAAACATTTGCAGAATCTCAAAGATGGCCTCACTAATCTTCTACCTAACCGAGCTCTTTTCCAGAGCCGCCGAGAAACTGTTTGCCCCTACGCCAAGGTTCATCAAGCTCTTTACTGGTCGAAACAAGGATATGAAGATACTGTGTCTTCTCTTCGAGAGACGCTTGCGCAAACTGCCAATCAAGCGCAAGGTGGGGGCGAAAAGAATTCCCACGATGAGCAGGGTAACCCTAGGGGTGAACCATCTGCTCCCTAGGTGTGAAAAAATGTTCTCGACTTTTGCTTACTCGAAAACTCAAACACTGTCGATGGTTGTAATTAATTGTGATGAAATTCAGTTTGTGTCCCCCTTTTGCTGCTACTTGTTGCCTTTTATTTATGTTTGTTACTAGGGGTGCAAGTTGACTTCGGGTAGAAATCGACTGCTGGTCGATCGAAAAATGATTTCAACTTCTCATTGAAGCACATTTCTCACCGATCGTTCGAGAAGCTCTATTATGACGCCCATATGTCCGATGAAGACATTGGCGATGTACACTACGACGATTCATGTATTTTTTTCCTATAGATTCTTGTCTTGGTATAGGAAACACGCCGGCGCTAACCTACGAGATTTCGTTCTAGATTTTTGCCAGCGTCGGTCCATGCATTTTTTCGATAGTTTGACGTTCTGGAAGGACTTTAGGCCTTCTCGCCGGCAAATTAGAATTCGAAATAACCAACACCTTGTCATGCCTGGGGAAGACATTTCTCCCACGGGCACTACTATTAAGGTAGAAAGCCCATTGTACTTGTTGTAGACTGATGTTATATGAATAAAAGTTCTTGCTTTTTAACTTAGAGAATTCACTCAACAACAAGCACTCCTACATTTCGAAATATCTTCTTTTATCGCAAAATAATTTGTAATTGCCGTCCCCTTACCTCGAAAAGGGGCAGCAAAATATGATATCAAAGTTGAGAAGTTTTTGCCGCGTCGAAATCTAACCCGAAAACGACTTAGGCGCGTAGGCCACGTAGCTGGCCGGAGCTCGCCGACCCCCTTACCTTGAAAAGAGGCGGCAAAATATGATCTCGAAGTCGAGATGTTTTGTTGCGTCGAAATCGAACCCGAAATCGACTTAGGCGCGTAGGCCGCGTAACTGATCAGAGCTCGCCGTCCCCCTTACCTCGAAAAGGGGTAGCAAAATGTGATCTCGAAGTCGAGAAGTTTTTGGCGCGTCAAAATCGAACCCGAAAACGACAGGCGGAGCTCACCGTCCCCCTTACCTCGAAAAGGGGTGGCAAAATGTTATCTCGAAGTCAAGATGTTTTGTCGCGTCGAAATAGAACCCAAAATCGACTTAGGCGCGTAGGCTGTGTGGCTGGCCGGAGCTCGCCGTCTCCCTTACCTTGAAAAAGGGGCGGGAAAATGTGATCTCGAAGTCGAGATGTTTTGTCGTGTCGAAATCGACTTAGGAGCATAGGCCGCATAGCTAGCCTGAGCTCGCCATTCCCCCTACCTCGAAAAGGGGCGGCAAAATGTGATCTCGAAGTTAAGATGTTTTGTCACGTCGAAATTGAACCCGAAATCGACTTAGACGCGTAGACCGCGTAGCTAGCCGTCCCCCTTACCTCAAAAAGGGGCGGCAAAATGTGAGATTACAGAAATACCCCTAGGGACCGCTAACCCTAAGGGCAAATTAGACATTACATACCAGACTTATGGTCCCCTCAGGGATAGCTGTCCGGAGTGGTCCAGACTGGTCCCCACACCACGTGGAGGTATATTCTCTCCTTGGCATGCATCCTAAGTTTCTTTTTTGACCCTGTTATTTCTTCTCCTCGAAAGTAAAAATGTTCTCGAACTCCATCTTGACGAAATGTTCTCCCCTCCAGACGAATTAAATGATTCCTGTTAACTCTATTCCTGACAAGCAAGATTGTTAGTATTTGTTCTAGTTTCGGTCGAATTGAGGGCGCGGCGTCTAGTTCTCCTCCAACACTAGCCACTCGCGGGCACGTGTCGTCTTCCCTCCCACTTCCCACCTCTCATGTACGCGTGCTGACATCTACACCGTTTACCTCCCCAGCCGCCGCGTAAGCCATGGCCGGCCGCGTCCTCTGAGAAACTCTGTTCGGTTTGTGTCGAACGCTGCAGCCCTTTTCTCGGTTCAGGGAGGGTAACGTTTGTATTGCTGTAAGCATGACGTTTCCATGCCTTATTCTGAATGTAGTTGAAAGGTAGGCCAACTCGGGACAACTCCAGTTACACCATTAACATGATCACTACATGGCATGAAATCTGCCTTTCGTGAAGCTGCGATATTAGATACTAATCGGGAAATGCTAGACAATAAAATATCTCTAGAAGCCTTTTCAGAAACACATGCATCCATTAAAACTTCTCAACAACAGTACCACGATTGCGAAATGACGATTAGTGCTCAACAACAGTGACACGATAGCGAAATAACGTTCACATAAACTCCTTTCGTCTCAAATAAATCAACTATTAAAATTCAAACTTTATCCAAAATAAATCAATTTTTTACTTTCTCATCTATTTTCGGTCCATAAAATTAAGTAATTTTATTTTTTTTAATTCTTTCTTAACTACCCATCTATCAATACAATATTCATATTAATAAAGGACATTATAATTTTTTTTTCTCACCTTAACGCTGCCTCAATGTGAGAGGGTTAGATTTTTTTTTTTTACAAGGGAGTAAATAGTACTAGTACTGTGGGCCTGGCTGGTTGGGACGGCTGCTTACAAAGCACGCTGTGTTGGCAGAAGTTTCCCAGCCAATAGGACGAGCGCCTCAAACGGACCCCCACACTTGGCCAATGCCAAGTCAGATCGAACACGCCAACAAAAACGAATTTTCCTTCGCCACACGACAATTTCCCCGTCTCTTCCCTGCCTTAAAATTTGGCCTCCACGGAAGCACCAACGTCGCCCCACGCGCCGTCATCCAGGACGTACTCGCGCACACGCCACGCAATTGCCACGCTCCTAACCTCCTCCTACTACTACTCCTATTCACAATTCAAGTCGTCGCGACCCCTTTTTTTTCACGGGGTCTGGGCACCGGTGTGGACTATACATTAATCGCCAACCTTTTCTTGTGGTGTCGGTCAAAACTCCAACACGCGGCATCGCTACTATACTTCCGGCATCTTCCAGCCTTGCCGTGAAGCTTCGAAATTAACTCTTCCCGCGTAGACGGCCGCATATTTATATACACGCATGGTTCGTTCACCACCATTCGCAGCAACGTACGTACAAGTAGTAATCCATTTTAGCGAAGAAGGCAACCCAGAAAACACATCCGTTTAAGGATCAGATCAGGTCGATCGATCGATCGATAATGGTTGTTGCATCGCCGTGCGAGCCCAGCGCTTTGTTCGCCGCGTTCGACCATGACGGCGACGGGAAGATCTCCGCGGCGGAGCTGCGGCTGTGCATGAAGGCGACGCTCGGCGAGGAGGTGTCGGGCGAGGAGGCGGAGCAGCTGGTGTGCTCGGTGGACGCCGACGGCGACGGGCTGCTGTGCGAGGCGGAGTTCGTGCGGCTGGTGCAGGCGGCGGAGGTGGTGGTGGAGGAGGAGGAGCGGAGCAGTGGGCTGAGGGAGGCGTTCAGCATGTACGAGATGGAAGGGCAAGGGTGCATCACGCCGACGAGCCTGAAGCGGATGCTGCGCAGGCTGGGGTCGGAGCAGGACATCGACGACTGCCGCGCCATGATCTGCAGGTTCGATCTCAACGGCGACGGCGTGCTCAGCTTCGACGAGTTCAAGATCATGATGAACGCCTGAAGCAGCTACCTACCGATCGCTCCACTCCATCAGAGCATCCATCTGTACTACTAGTGTTCTTGCAGGGGTTCGTATGTATAAAGCAGTTCACTTGATTGGTGTTAGGTGTATATACAAAGTTTGTTCATTCATTGCGTTTGTTAATTTTTTAGATAATGATTGCATTTGTTAATAACGGGATTTATGCATAGTAAGTTCATTCATTTGTTGATGGGATCTATATAGTACATAGTTTGTTCGCTGACTCCTTTTTTTAACAAAGAGAGGGAAAAAAAATCTCATTTCCATTATCAGAAATGGCATGTCTAGAACAGTTACCAAAACAACCAACAGAAGTTGCAGGTGAAGATTGGTATCACCACCTTCCCCTTGGATGTGCCCAGCACAACTAACTGAGAACAAACAAACACAAAACAATGCCTTCCAAGGCTTTCAAAAATCTAGCTACATTACTTGCCAAAGTCTACATCCACTTTCGCAACTGTCCTAAACTTCTTGTCCTGAAGCGCCAGCCTTGCCTTACATTGAAGACTTCATTTATGATTTGCTTTAGAAGATTGGCCCCCTCTTTCAGATTTCTAGCTCCTTCCTCCTGGTTCTATAAAATTGCCCAAGATTTTATTGGGTTAGCAATACAGTGCATAATTTCCACTGGAACCTTTGGTAATTCGTTTAAAAAAATGCTCTATTTCTTATCTTCCAAACAGACCACAGAACTACATAAATGTCCACCACTATCATTTTCTTATTCTTTTTATCAAACTATTTCAGCCAAGGACCAAACAGATCTTTTAAATTAGTAAACTCTCTAAAATTAAAAGCATAACGGACAATATTCCATACAAATCTCGCCAAACTGCAATGTACAAAAAGATGATTCACTATTTCCTCTCTATTACAGAACTAACATTATTTTGTTCCGTTCCTTCAGCCTCTTTTGAATAGATTATCCTTAGTCAGAATTTTATTTTCTAAGGAAAGCCACACAAATATTTTCACCTTCAGTGGTATTTTCAACTTCCAAAGATGTATGAAAGGATATTTGATTGCCTGGAGTTTCAAGATTCTGTAGAAGGATTTCACTGAAAAATTTTCATCTTTTGTCAAGTTCCAAACTATTTTGTCTCTTTCATCATTTAATATCAACTTCTGACTCTCATTTTTAATTTTGTTCCATTGGATGAATCTCTCCCCTTTTACCTCTCTCCTAAATTTAAAGATTTCCCAACAAGACCTGAGCACTTTCTCAATTGTGACATTTCTGGTAAAAGTGATATTATATAAACCTGGAAATTGTCCAGCTAAGGGCTTCCCCCCACACCAATTATCCTCCCAAAAGAGAGTATTTTTTTTTCCATTTTCCACATTTTTACTGCAAAATTTGAGAAAATTTTCTTTTATTTCTAGTAACCCAGTCAAGAAATGAGAGTCCCCTATCGTGTGTGTGTTTTTTTTTTGGATCAGTGTTTTCCTACTTAGTTATTTGTTTCTCAGAATTTGTTGCCAAAATCATTCTTCATTCTCTAGTCTCCATAACCACTTCCCCAATAGAGCAATATTCATAGTTTCCGAGACTAATACCCCCATCCCTCCCCAGTCTTTTGGCCTGCAAATTACTGGCCATTGCACAAGGTGGTATTTCCTAATCTCTTGATCTTCTTGTCATAATAGTCTGGTTCAAAAAAAATCCATTCTTTTTCTTCACACCTTTGGGGATTCTGTAAAATGAGAGCATGTATAATGGAATACTGCTCAAACTGAAATTTAGTAATGTCACTGTCACACCCCGATCTGGCACCGTCGTACAACGGCACCAACTAGAGCGTGCCGCAGAAAAATAGCGCGAACTACTTCCCCGCAGAACCGAGATACCAATACCAGTCCCAGGACGCAGCGCTGGTATCCACGGAAATCAGTCATGCATTATTGCAGTACCTTAAATAATTAAATAGATATATACCTTAACTTACGTTGCAGCTTTGGAGCAAGCCGGAAACAACAAGGAACAGCACAGAGACAGCGGCAGCAACGGAACAGCGGACTAACTCCCAACACACAGGCAACGGCTAGGAACCAGGACGAAACCCTAGTCATCACTTCACTGCAACTCCAGTTTCAGCTCCAGGCGGAGAACTATATATATAGAGTGTAATGGTTGCATTTTATTTTTGTTAAGGCTATTTTAAATAAAAATCTAAATTCAAAATGGTCCTTTATTTTAGTTTGGAATTTTGTGCCTATGTGAGATCTCAAAAATTTCTCCAAAAATCAGCCCTAGAACCTCTGCAAAATTCCTCAAATTTTTGCAAAAATTAAAAACCCTATTCAAATTAATTTCCAAAATTCAAATCCCCAAAACCCATTTAAATCAATCCCTGGAAAAAAGGTTAAATGGCACTGTGCAGTCAGGCCACTCTTTCCCCTTTCAGCCCACCTCCTCTCTCCTCCCCGCACGGCCTGCTCGGCCCAGCCACAGCCGCGCGCGGGATTAGATCCCCGCAGGCCCCACCTGTCAGCGGCACTACTCCGGCTCTCCCCTGCAGATGCCCGATTGAACACGTGGACGGCTCCAATCGACACTGTCGCGCGAGCCCACATGTCAGCCTCGACAACACAGTCGTTGTCTTCCTCCCGCCGCCAGCCCTCTCTCTCTCTTCTCTCGCTCTCTCTCGAGCTCGCTCTGTTCTCTCGTTGTGCATGCCCATACCGGCCGGTCGCTGCTATAAATCGCGCGGAGCCCCTTTGTCAACCCTCGTCGTCCCGTCTCGACGAGAAAACCCGCTTCGCCATCCCGTCCCGTATGTACGACGTCACCAACGCCATGGCCACCGCAGCTTTTCTCCTCAGCGAGCCCCCGAAGTCAAACCGCACGCGTGAGCCCTCTGTCCTGTCGCTTCGCTATCATCTCCCTGTTCCATTTCTCACCTTTGCCATGCGTGACGCAAGCCACAGTGAGCCCCGCCATTGTCGAGTCTTGTGGGCCAAGCTCGAGCTTATCCCCGGCTTCCACTGCCTCTGTCTGCCGTCCTCTAGCACCCAAGCTCCGCTATATATAGGGCAACATCCCCTCCCATTCCGGTCACCAAGACGAGCACCCGAGCTAGCTCGCCGCCGTGCCTCTCCCTCCGCCATGTTCTGACCCAAGCGCCGCCACCGTTCCAGAACCTCTCCAGACGAACCACCGCCACCGTTGAGATCCCCAAACCACCAGGAAGCCTCTCCGCCCCTCGCCACCGTCGATTAGCCTCGGAATCAGAAACGCCCAATTCCCTCCTCCGTCGTCCGCCATAGTCACCAACTCAATTTCTCCTCCATTATTCAGGTAAAGCCCAAATAACCCCTCCCCTAGCTTCCTCGCGAGACACCGCACTCACACAACCAAAACCCGAGCCAACCGCTGTCCAAATGGTCACCGACAACGACCTTTTCCCTCCACCGCCGCCGTCGGTTTGGGACAACCGTCGCCGACCATCTTTCGTCGCCCATCAGGCCAATCCGAACCATTCACGAGTGTCCCCGTCTCCTCCGCTCTCGGCCAATGTCGGCCGCTCACCGTGGTTCGCCGCCGCCGGCGAGATCAACTCCGGCGATCGTTGGCCGTCGATTCCCCGCCGTGTCAACCCCGTCGGATCCTTGCCGACATGGCATAACCACGTGGACACCGCGTCAGCCGGCGTGGCCCGCCTCTTGGACCGGGCCCCACCTGTCGGCGTCCCCGTTCCCCTCTGACCCACCGGGCCCACACAACAGCGACCCCTTCCTCTCTCTCTCTCTTGACAAAGCCGGCCCCACCCATCAGCGCACCCCTCTCTCTCTCTCTGCCACCTCGGTCCCACCTGCCAGCCTCTGTCTCCTCTCTCTTTACTGTTGCACCGGCCCCACATGTCAGCCTCAGTACTTTTCCCTCTCTCCTAACCCGAGGACCCTACCTGTCAGCCTCTGGATTCCTTCTTATATTTTCTTTTATTTCTTTTCTGAAATAATATTAATCCTTTTTAATTCAAGAAAATGACTCAAACTTTGAAAATCCATAACTTTTAAACCGTAACTCCGTTTGAGCCCATTCAACTCCCAAAATTTTTCTAAAAATGAGATCTACACATTGGTACTATTAGTTG
The DNA here is from genome assembly GCA_003991445.1 of Oryza meyeriana var. granulata. NCBI lineage: Eukaryota > Viridiplantae > Streptophyta > Magnoliopsida > Poales > Poaceae > Oryza > Oryza meyeriana. The sequence goes on from RYFJ01003974.1 coordinate 14,634, forward strand.
TATGAGATAGGTTCTAATTCTTGGTGTTTTTGCCTGTTTTCTTTTTGCGACGCGTAAAGACCGTTTCCGAGGAGTCGCCAAAGGAAGTTTTTGTCAAAGACTCGCAAGACCTTGAGCAAGGCAAGTCACCCTTGACCATATTGAACCCATGATTTAAAATTTATTTTAATTTCTAAAAACTTGCATAATTAGGAACACGACTGTTATCGGCCGCGATTCGTAATCGAATCCGTCAGGCCTAACCTATTTGCTGCATTTGACCCTGCCTTGAATAAATTGTTGCCCTATCCTTCGAACCCTGTCATCTTGATATTCGTACTTATGTACGGATATCGATGACCCCTTTTAACCTAAACTAAAAATATGACAATGGGAAAATCAGGGTTTTAAATAAAATGACTTTTAAACCTTGACACCCTTGGTCGAGCGTTTGCGAAATAAAATAGTTTTACAAAAATTGGTCATGAGTCATCACTACCTATGTGGCTCCGACTTCACATGACATTTAAGGACCATGTCCTTGAGGAATTGCACTGAGCATATAACAATGTGACCACACGGGTGGAATGGGACACCCCTGGCCGAGTAACTAGTGTTTCCAAGATGGTTTTCGGTTGCTAATAAATGTGGGAGCGGTTGGGTGCCAAGAGGGCGATATACCCCCATCCCTGAGTACAGGAAATAAGTTCCTGGTACTTGGTTGAGAGAACCCATTTATAGGGCAACATGCTGTCCTGGGAAGGCTCTGGAAAGGCCTTGTCACGAACCTCCCCGCTTGGCCAGTTTGGGAGTAAGCTCGCGTCGTGTAGGAAAAGCGTAGACCCTTTGCAAAGGTCTATGAACTGTTCGAACAGCCGTGCCCACGGTTATGGGCGGATGTGAAGTGATTTCTCTAGCGTAGATTTATTTTATGAATATCTGTGCAATTGTTTTGCGGGTTGAGAACTGTTACCAGAATCGGTCTGTGTGACTGATGTATGGCCTGTGTGGCCTGAAACGGGCCTGTGTGACCCGGGGTGTTGAATGACACCATAGTTAAGTTGTCTGAGTTAAGTGACAAGTTTTAAAATAAAGAAATCCACATAAATGGAGGTACTGGAGGATGGTACGCTTTGAATTGGAATTTATGACAAGTCTCCGACTTGTCACATGGGTTGAGACGCGAGTCTCTTCCCGACTAACTTAATTGTGGTGAGTTGTTGCAAAGCAACTCACGGAATGGATTGAAGCGTGAGCTTCTTTTCGACAACTCAAAGAGCACACTTAGACTTTTAAAACCACAAAATCTTTGAAAACTACTTTTGCGAAATAACCCTAACATTCCTTTCTAAACCTTGCATGCCACATAAATTCCGTGACTTGCTGAGTACCTCGTGTACTCACCCTTGCTTATTTCCTCTCAGAAGTCTATGAAGATAAAGACCCCACCCTCAGCCAATACTATCAGGATCAAGTCGAGTACGAAGAGTTTTAGGGTTTCGGTCTAGGTCCCCAAGCCTTGCTTGTGGGTATAGGTCTACCCGTGTTTTTCCGCTGCTTACTTTTGTAATGTATCGTTGCATGTCTCAGGTTCTGCCCAAGGCTGCAACTTATGTAAGGACTATGTATATTAAATAAAGCAGATTTGGCTGTGATCCACCGATGTCCTGTATGTACCAGCTGGTCTCCTGGGACTGGTACAGGTATTACAGGTAATGGCGTTCCTCCTCTGTTAACCTATACATGTTAACGGGAGAGAGGCGTTACATAGAGCAAGGGTGAGTACTTAGTACTCAACAAGCCAGGGGAACATAGGTGGTTGTTGCAGGCTTCAAAGAGTTGCTGGATATTTTATAATCTATTTTATTGAAATCTTTTAAATCTGCTAAAGTGTGCTTCTCAACAATTAGGGCGAGATGGAGTCTCTCCCAATCGGAGTGAAAGGTGCATCACTCTTTATTTTCTCCAGTTTTCACAATCTCAAGAATTCGCATCAAATCCGGCTTCCCGTGCCAAAACGTTTTCTCCAAACTTCCTGAGTCCTGCTGTCCACGACAGCCAAGCCGACATCATCGGACGACCTACGTCCTTGACGGCACATCCTTCTCGTAGTTCCCAAACCACACACACGTTTTGCAAACAGGGGTAAAATAAAACTATGCTAAAGAATCACCTCACATCCGCCCATGACCGTGGACACGGCTGTTCAAACAATTTAGACCTCTGCAGAGGGGGTACACTTTACCCACACGACGTGACTCACTCTAGCTACTGGCTCACACTGATCAGGCACGATCGGCGGCCTAAAGGTTGTCGCTACAAGGCATTTCCCAAGCCCACCCAGGTTACCCCATGTCGGGTCCACGACCAACCATAGGGTAGGTTCCAAACCATACTATGCCAGGAACTCAGGAGGCCTTCCCCGATGCCCTCCCGTCAATCCACAGTCCAATGACACACAAGGCATCCCTGGGCGACTGTTACTCAGCCAGGGGCTTTCCATTCACCCATGTGGTTGTACTGTCATATGTTCGGATGAAATTCCGAAGGAATCGGTTCGTAAAGCGACCACACAGGCATCCCACACACCGGACCGGCCTTGTATTGCGAATCTCTATTTTTGAAACTCATTTTTCTTTTACAAAGCACCGACCCAGGTGTCGGGATTTCCAAATGTTTCGTAAAACCACATTTTACCCAAGAGTTCTCTCAAATTTTAAGTTAAAAAGGGCGACCGTCAGTACTCGTACAATAGTGCACGAATACCAAGGCGCGACAATGGTGGTTACAAGGGAATAGGGTATAACAATCACCAAGGAAGGATTTAAATGCAGTAAGTTTAGGAAGGTCCGCCGATCTGACTCGCAAACGGGACCACACAGATCAGTGCACGCCTATCGATACAAGTTTCGCAATCAAAATAATTTAAATTTCAATTATAGGCTTAATTTATCAAAGGTGACTTGTCTTGCTCTAGGTCTTCACGAGTCTTCGAGAAATCTCTGCGAAAACCACTCCGAAACGAATTTCCGACGACCGGTTACTATGCGCAAATACATAAAAATCTACACAAAGACCAGTAAAAAGATTCTATTTAGTACTACTAATACTGCCATTAGATAGATCTCAATTTTAGAAAATTACTTGAGTTGGAACGGAGTCAATCAAAGTTACGGATCAAAAGTTACGGATTTTCGAAGTTTATTTGAATTTTAGGTAAAGGAAAAAAGTTAAATGAATTTCCAAAGGAGAATTTTCAAGGGAATATTCCCACAGTGTCTGTGACATTTGGGGCCCACTGACAGGCCTAACCCACAGTCAGTGAGGAGGGAAGGACTCAAGGGACAGTGGGCCTAGGTGGCTCACATGTCATTGGTTCACAGGGGGGGTGATTCACCGGTGATCGGGGCCCATCTGGTAGCCACTCAGAGGCGCACGGTGCTAGACCAGGGTGGACCAAGGAAGAGGGGCCCACCCGTCGGCAGGGTATGGTCCATGGGCCAAGTGCAAGGAGAGGGGGAGGTGGGACGGTGCACGGGGACGGTGTATGGTGCACCGGGAGGACACGGGCCCACATGTCGGCGACGGGAATTGCGAAGGTCGTGTGCATGGCTTGGGTGAAACAGGGGCGACGTGGCGCTCGCGTGTCGTCCTCTAGGACGGCCACGTCGTCTCCTTCCTCAGTGCTCACAGGAGCGAGGAGCTGGGCATGGGTTGGACGGTGTCGCCGCGGCGGGAGGTCACCAGCGAGCAACGGCGGTTTGCGGCCAAGGGACTTCACCGGCGGGGGAGGTAGGGGTGAGGAACTTAATAGCCGGTTGGGATTGGGGAGATATTGTGCGAGGCGGCTGCCAACGAGAGACAGAGGACGGGGAGAGAGAGAAGAGCGGCGACGTTCAGCGCTCTAGCGAGCGGTGAGGAAAGACCGGGGAGACCTACAACATCGTGAGTTGAGGCAGAGGGAGGGATTCGCCCTATGCTCACCGGCGGGGAGCGGCGTCGACGATGGCTGGGCGGTGGGGAGAAGGGATGTGACGCCTCCCCGACAAGGTGGAAGGCCACCATGTGCATACGGCACACGATCCCAGGATCAGTAGTCGGGTACGCACAACAATGATACAACTCAGAGTTACAATAAATACATAACAAAGTACACATATAAATACAAGGAGATCCATCCAGGACAAACCCAGGATGGGCAAAAATAATCAACAGGTAAACTAGCGAAACAGTAGAAACAGGGCGGAAGCTGGACAAAAACTACACCACAGGCTCGGTTGGGAACTAGGCCCGAAACCTTCAGAAGTCTTCGTAGTCGGCCTGGTCTTGGAGGAACTCGGCAGCAGTCGGATCTTCGTCTTCATCTCCAAAACCTACTATACATATATATGAACAAGGTGAGTACTTTCGTACTCAGCAAGCCGGGAATGATGCCATGTCGGTCAGACAAAAAGGGCTAAGGGTTTCATTTGCGAAAAACTGCCTTTATAAACTCTTTTCTTTACAAACACTAGTGAACTCAAATTTTAGTTGTCGGAAAGAGGCTCACGCCTCGATCCATTCCGCAAGTTGCTTTTCAACAACTCGCCACTTAATGAATCAAGCATAATCATACATGTTCTTATCATCTTTTACTTAGCATTTGCTGGTCTTGTATCTCCCGAGTAGCTACAACCACTCGTTGACCCTGAGACTCGGCTACAACCAAATCTCAGCCGCCGCCCTGGCTACAACCCGGGGGCGCAACTCGCTATCTTGCTTCCCTGGCTACAACCCGGGAGCTCAAGCTTGCTCAACTGGCTTCCCTGGCTACAACCCGGGAGCTTGATCAATCCGTCTTCTGGCTACAACCCGAAGACATCTGTACAACTGCCACCCTGGCTACAACCCGGGGGCTTGAGTTTGCTGCCCTGGCTACAACCCGGGAGCATGATCTTCATCCTGTTTACTTTTCACACACTTGATTATGGTGCTTAACACCCCGGATCACACAGATCCGTTTCTGGCCACACAGGCCTTCCGTTTGCTCACTCGGCAAACTCTGGTTACGGTTCTCTTTCCATCAAACACTTTCACAAATCACTGGCAAACAAATCTACGCTATGGGAATCACCTTGCATCGCCCTTAACCGTGGGCACGGCTGTTCGAACAGTTCTGCTAAACTCTGCAGAGGGTGTGCGCTTTACCCATCCGACACGAAAATTACACCGAGTACTGGCCTGTACCCAGAAATTCGTGACAAGGCCATTTCCAAAGCCAGTCTAGAGTCATCCAATGCCAGCCGAAAGATCCACACAGGATTCAGTGGTCGGCACTGAACTTCCCTAAACCTACTATTTACTCGACCAGGGGCATCCCATAATACCCGTCTGGTCGCACTGTAAGATGCTCGGATGGAATCCCCAAAGGAAACGGTCCTTAATGATAATACATAGCCAAGCCACACAGGCACTGTCTCTGTATATCAAGATTTTCACAACTTTATTTTTTTCGCAAACACGCCGATACACCGAGTACCAGGTTTTTCAATCAGTTTGGTAAAACCCAATGTTTTTCCCAACGACAAACAACATTGCAGAGCTAAGCCATTCTACTCGGCATCATATCCTCAAATAGGATGCTGGCGTGCCATTTGTGGAGCTCTCAAGGAAGAAATATATCAACATCTTACCAATATAAGTGCTACTACTGGGTAGGTCCATCGGTTGCGCTTGCAAACCGAGGCCAACAGTTTAAAAAGGTGTAAACTAAGCATGCATATATTTTCCAAACAACATAGTTTTGCATATATGTGAAACAATATGTTCAAAGAGGCTTGCCTTGTTCCAAGGAGGGGTCTTCTTCGGCGAAGGCGGCTTCTGGATCGTCCACCGGTTCAGGCTCTGAACAAGCAGAAAGAAACACTGATAAGCAGGAGGGTTAAAACACCAAGAAAAGGATCAAGAAGTAGTCGGCTGCAGAAAAGGTGGCAGTCGGTTGAACCAGGCTTGCGAACCAGGCGACAGAGCTCCAAAGCTTGAGAGGATGAAAACTTAGCAGAGCTGGAGCTGGCCGGTTTGCAAAACAAGGGAAAGAGGAGGCACGGTTGGCCATATATATAGCCGACGTGCAAGGTTGAGGCACGGTGGAGCTGGGCAATGGGTGGAGCAAGGAAGTCAAGATGAACTGACAGGGATATGACAGGGAGTGACTTTGGAGTCCAACTGGTCAGAGGAGTTGGCAGGCACTGTAGCTGCGAGGAGACATTAAGGTCAAGGCTAGGACAGGTTGGAGAAATCTCACTGACAGGGCTTCGGACTGACCACTGGTCTAAGCGATGCTGCAGGTTATTGTCCATCGGTCCAAGCAGTGCTGAGGGCAGGTGAAGACTGATTCTTCTCTACTTCGGTAGTCGGCGTCCAACGGGCGGGTGCAACTCGGGGGACAAGGAAACAGCTGGTCTCAACAAGGTAGTCGGCCACTTCACAAGGCTTACTCGGCAGCAAGGAGGTCCGAGTAAGACAAAGGAAAGGGCAGGATACAAGGACTGAGTAGCAATCTACTCGGCTCAAGGGATAAGGTAGTCGGCTGGCCGGGGAGAAAAACTGGGGCACAGCTGACAGGATAGGAAGGGAGCTCGGGAAAAGCGAAGACTAGCGGGAAAAGAAAAACAGGTCGTTACAAACCTCCCCCACTTAACAGAATCTCGTCCCGAGATTCCGTTACTCGGAGAAGAGCTCCGGGTACTCAGCTTGAAGGCGATCTTCTCGTTCCCATGTAGCTTCATCCTCCGAATGGTTACTCCATTGCACCTTGCAGAATCTGATTGTCTTTTGTCTTGTGCATCTGTCCCTTGTCTCCAAAATCCGAATAGGGCGTTCCTTGTAGGTGAGGTTGCGTTGTACGTCGATCTCTTCCAACGGAACTTGCTCTTCTGGGATGCGAAGACATTTCTTCAACTGGGACACATGAAACACGTCGTGGACGTCGGAGAGTTCTTCGGGTAACCTCAGTTGATACGCCACTACTCCACGTTTGTCAACGATAGAGTAAGGTCCGATGTAGCGAGGCGCTAGCTTTCCACTCATTCCGAATCTCTTGGTTCCTCGTAGGGGTGATACTCGGAGATACACATGGTCTCCTATCTGAAACTCGAGCTCTCGTCTCCTATTATCTGCATAGTTCTTCTGTCGGGTTTGGGCTGTCTTCAAGCGCTCTCGGATAACCTTAACTCGCTCTTCTGCCTCTTTCAAAATGTCTGATCCAAAAACCATCTTTTCTCCTACGTCTGTCCAACAGAGTGGAGTTCTACACTTACGTCCATATAGAGCTTCATTGGGGGCCATCTGGATACTGGCTTGATAGCTGTTGTTGTAGGAGAATTCGGCATAAGGCAGACAGAGATCCCAGGTTCCTTCAAAATCCAGGGCACATGCTCTCAGCATATCTTCCACGATCTGGTTTACTCTCTCGGTCTGTCCATCCGTCTGGGGGTGATATGCAGTACTGAAATTGAGATTAGTGCCCATTGCCTCATGCAACTTTTGCCAAAAGTGGGAGGTGAACTGAGCTCCTCGGTCAGACACTATCTTCCTTGGGACTCCATGTTGGCAGATAACCTTGGTCAGATACAACTCAGCTAACTTCTTAGTCGGGTAGGTGGTCTTGACGGGGATAAAGTGGGCGACTTTGGTCAGTCGGTCCACTATTACCCAGATGGAATCATGTCCTGCCGGGGTCTTAGGTAATCCAACGATGAAATCCATTCCTATCTCTTCCCATTTCCACTCGGGTATCCTTAAGGGCTGAAGCAATCCTGCTGGCTTCTGATGCTCTGCTTTAACCCTTTGACAAATGTCACAAACCGCGACATACTCGGCAATATCTCGCTTCATTCCAGGCCACCAGTAATGATCCTTTATATCCTTGTACATCTTGGTACTTCCTGGGTGGATGGAATAAGCGGACTCATGGGCTTCTCTCAAGATTAAGTTTCGGATTTCCTTTCTGCCGGGCACGCAAATGCGTTTCCCAAACCAAACAGTTCCTTTGCTATCAACGGAGAACTCGGGGGCCTTTCCTCTGGCCAAGCTTTCCTTAATAGACACAATCTTTTCATCTACTTTTTGAGCTTCTCTGATCTGGTCCTCCAAGGTAGGCTGAATCAGCAAAGTCGCCAGCGTTCCTGGCTTGACCATATTTATCCTTAGCTTTTCCAGCTCTCGACTTAGCTCGGGTTGAAGGGGCGGGGTCAAGATGGCATTACAATGGACTTTCCGACTGAGGGCATCGGCAACAACATTTGCCTTGCCAGGGTGGTAATGTATTCCAAGGTCGTAATCCTTAATCAACTCAAGCCATCTTCTTTGTCTGAGATTAAGCTCGGTCTGAGTGAAGATGTACTTCAGGCTTTTATGGTCAGTGTATACTTCACACCAATTTCCGACTAGGTAGTGTCGCCATATCTTCAAGGCATGCACTACTGCTGACAACTCTAGGTCATGGGTCGGGTAGTTCAGCTCATGGGGTCTTAACTGTCTTGAGGCATACGCAACCACTCTTCCTTCCTGCATAAGCACATAGCCTATGCCTAGTCGGGATGCATCACAGTATACCTCAAAGTCTTTCCTGATATCCGGAAGGATCAACACAGGTGGTGTAGTCAGCCTTTTCCTTAATTCCAGGAAACTTTTCTCACAGGCGTCACTCCATTCAAACTTCTTTTCCTTCTTTAGCAATTATGTCATGGGTTTGGCAATCCTTGAAAATCCTTCAATGAATCTCCGATAGTATCCAGCCAAACCTAGGAAACTTCTCACTTCCGTGACCGTAGTCGGGGATTTCCAAGAAAGCACGTCTCTCACTTTCTCCGGGTCCACTTCTACTCCTTGGGCAGTGACCACATGCCCGAGAAAAGCAACTCGGTCTAGCCAGAAGTCACACTTCGAGTACTTGGCAAACAACTGGTGCTCTCTTAGCTTTCCGAGAACCATTCTCAATTGTCCAACATGTTCTTGCTCGTCCTTGGAGAAGATTAAGATATCATCCATGAATACCACGACAAACTTGTCGAGATATTCCATGAATACCTTATTCATAAGACTCATGAAGAAAGCTGGGGCATTAGTGAGTCCGAAGGACATCACTGTATACTCATATAATCCATAACGGGTCAGGAAAGCTGTCTTGGGTATATCCTCAAGTCTGATCTTCAACTGGTGGTATCCTGATCTCAAGTCAACCTTAGAGAAAACTTTAGCTCCTTGCAGCTGGTCGAACAGGTCATCAATCCTTGGTAGAGGATACTTATTCTTGATGGTTACTCCATTCAGTGCGCGATAATCAACGCACATCCTCTTGGCCTTATCCTTCTTTTCCACTAGGAGCACTGGAGCTCCCCAAGGTGATGTGCTAGGTCGCACAAAACCTAGGCTCTCAAGTTCTTCTATCTGTTTCTTCACTTCAGCTAACTCATTAGCCGCCATTCTATAGGGTCTCTTGGATATGGGTGTTGTGCCGGGTAGCAACTCTATAGAGAACTCAATCTCTCTATCAGGGGGCATTCCGGGTAGACTGTCTGGGAAGACATCAGGGTACTCATTGATCACCGGCACTTCTTCCAAAGGGACTACTTGCACAGAGCTCAGGAGGGGTCGGTTCTTAGGGTTTCCAGGGGAGGCAAACTTTACTTCTTGTCCAAAAGGGCACTGCAGGGTTATGGTGCTAGTTGCACAGTCTATTCGGCCTTTGTGCTTAGCTAACCAGTCCATGCCTAGAATCAAATCCAAGCCTTGTGATTCCAGGACAATGGGGTTGGCTGAGAAACTAACTCCTTTAATTACCAGGTTAACTCCAGGGCAAGACTGGTCTGACCTAAACTCCTTACCAGGGGAGTGTATGACCATAGGTATCCTAAGACCTTGAACATCCCAACCATACTTATCCACAAAATATTGAGAAATAAAGGAATGCGATGCTCCAGAATCAAACAGAACAACTGCAGGTACGGAGTTGACAAGAAACGTACCCATTACCACATCTGAAGCTTCTCGAGCTGTCTCCGACTGGATATGATTGACTCGGCCACGTCCAAGGGCCGGAGGGGCACGGGAGGCAGATCCACTAACATGTGTAGTCGGCTGTCCTCGACTAAACACAGGGGCTCTTGAAGTGCTGGCGTTGGGGCGCCCAGAGGCTGCAGGGTCTTGCTTCTGGGGGCAGTGACGGGCGAAGTGACCCAACTCGTTGCAGTTGTAGCATCGGCTTCCTGGGGCACTCGGGATACTCCTCTGCTGTAGGCCGGCTAGGGTAGGGCGACTTGCACCGGTACTTGCACTGAGGGGTCGGGATTGAACAGAAGAAGCCGGGCGAGAAACAGATGGGCGAAACACCCGCTCTTGAAACTGGGATGGGGCAAACTGACGGGAAGGACTGGGGAGATAGGGCCTGGTACTCGGACCACTACGAGACTGCATCTGGGAGGCCTTGCGCTTGCGAAAAGCTTTGATCTCCTTCCTCGCGTTTTCAACTACTAGGGCTCTGTTGACCATGTGCTGGAAAGTAGGGAAGTCATGGGCAATAAGCTGGATCTTCATTGCCACATTCAACCCTTTCAGAAACCTTCTGATTTTCTTCTTATCCGTGTTCACGTCCTCTGGTGCATAGCGAGCTAGATGGTTGAACCTGCTCAGGTACTCGCTGATGCTAGAATGTCCCTGCTTGAGGTTGTTGAATTCTTCTCTCTTAATGTCTATTACTACTTCTGGGACATGTGCAGCTCTAAAGGCTTCAACAAACTCGGGCCAGGCGATGTTGGCGGCATCTTGATGGGCAGCACAGTAGTTCTCCCACCAGTCGGCTGCAGGACCACGAAGTTGATGTGCAGCAAACTGGGTTTTCTCCACAGGTGTGCACTGCACTAGGTTCAGCTTTCTGTCCATATCCTTTAGCCAGTCGTCAGCCTCTACTGGCTCAGCAGGCTGCGAAAACTCGGCTGGACGGGACCTCATGAAGTCGGCGAGCTTGGAGCGTCCATGAGCTTGTGCTGGTGGAGCTTGATGGAGAAGAGGCTGCATTGCGGCCAAGTTCTGAGCAATGCCTTGCAAGATCTGGGTCTGGATGGCCATAAGCTGCTGGGGGTCTGCTGGAAGGTGAGGAGGTTGAGGCAATCCTCCAGGGTTTGCTGCTGCAGCGTCAAAGGTACCAAGGCCGGCTGCACGGCCATTTCCGGACATCCGATCATGAGTCTGCTCCACTTCTTGTTCCTCCGCGGCGGTAAGCAGGTTGTTGCGGACTAGACCTTGGTCTTCAAAACCCAGGCGAGCTGGAGCACGAACATTCCGGCGCTGACGTTCTGCCATCTGGTCCTAGAAAAGGGTAACCAAGGGAGAAAGGTTCAGCAAGGTTATCGGCAGCCAAACCGATGGAACAGATGAGGGAGCAACAAGATCAGCAAGATGGATTCAAGCAGCAGAACAAGGAACACACTCGAGAACCCAGCCACAACGAAAAGACGACAGATAGGGCACTGGAACCTAAGGGCTGATACCAAAGATCCACGCAGGAGCCAAGGTAGGGAGATAGCCAAGAGTTTAGAAACTTTTCCAAAATTCTACAAAGCAGAGAGAAAGATACTCAGACAAGTCCTAGATTTTTGCAAATAGTATAGTTTTCAAAATAAGATCCTCAAAGACATCTACACGCATAGGGTTTCGCTCCTAGGGCCAACCTTTCGCTCTGATACCATTCCTGTGACGCCTCCCCGACTAGGTGGAAGGCCACCATGTGCATACGGCACCCGATCCCAGGATCAGTAGTCAGGCACGCACAACAATGATACAACTCAGAGTTACAATAAATACATAACAGAGTACACATATAAATACAAGGAGATCCATCTAGGACAAACCCGGGATGGGCACAAATAATCAACAGGTAAACTAGCGAAACAGTAGAAACAGGGCGGAAGCTGGACAAAAACTACACCACAGGCTCGGTTGGGAACTAGGCCCGAAACCTTCAGAAGTCTTCGTAGTCGGCTTGGTCTTGGAGGAACTCGGCAGCAGTCGGATCTTCGTCTTCATCTCCAAAACCTACTATACATATATATGAACAAGGTGAGTACTTTCGTACTCAGCAAGCCGGGAATGATGCCATGTCGGTCAGACAAAAAGGGCTAAGGGTTTCATTTGTGAAAAACTGCCTTTATAAACTCTTTTCTTTACAAACACTAGTGAACTCAAATTTTAGTTGTCGGAAAGAGGCTCACGCCTCGATCCATTCCGCAAGTTGCTTTTCAACAACTCACCACTTAATGAATCAAGCATAATCATACATGTTCTTATCATCTTTTACTTAGCATTTGCTGGTCTTGTATCTCCCGAGTAGCTACAACCACTCGTTGACCCTGAGACTCGGCTACAACCAAATCTCAGCCGCCGCCCTGGCTACAACCCGGGGGCGCAACTCGCTATCTTGCTTCCCTGGCTACAACCCGGGAGCTCAAGCTTGCTCAACTGGCTTCCTTGGCTACAACCCGGGAGCTTGATCAATCCGTCTTCTGGCTACAACCCGAAGACATCTGTACAACTGCCGCCCTGGCTACAACCCGGGGGCTTGAGTTTGCTGCCCTGGCTACAACCCGGGAGCATGATCTTCATCCTGTTTACTTTTCACACACTTGATTATGGTGCTTAACACCCCGGATCACACAGATCCGTTTCTGGCCACACAGGCCTTCCGTTTGCTCACTCGGCAAACTCTGGTCACGGTTCCCTTTCCATCAAACACTTTCACAAATCACTGGCAAACAAATCTACGCTATGGGAATCACCTTGCATCGCCCTTAACCGTGGGCACGGCTGTTCGAACAGTTCTGCTAAACTCTGCAGAGGGTGTGCGCTTTACCCATCCGACACGAAAATTACACCGAGTACTGGCCTATACCCAAAAATTCGTGACAAGGCCATTTCCAAAGCCAGTCTAGAGTCATCCAATGCCAGCCGAAAGATCCACACAGGATTCAGTGGTCGGCACTGAACTTCCCTAAATCTACTATTTACTCGACCAGGGGCATCCCATAATACCCGTCTGGTCGCACTGTAAGATGCTCGGATGGAATCCCCAAAGGAAACGGTCCTTAATGATAATACATAGCCAAGCCACACAGGCACTGTCTCTGTATATCAAGATTTTCACAACTTTATTTTTTTCGCAAACACGCCGATACACCGAGTACCGGGTTTTTCAATCAGTTTGGTAAAACCCAATGTTTTTCCCAACGACAAACAACGTTGCAGAGCTAAGCCATTCTACTCGGCATCATATCCTCAGATAGGATGCTGGCGTGCCATTTGTGGAGCTCTCAAGGAAGAAATATATCAACATCTTACCAATATAAGTGCTACTACTGGGTAGGTCCATCGGTTGCGCTTGCAAACCGAGGCCAACAGTTTAAAAAGGTGTAAACTAAGCATGCATATATTTTCCAAACAACATAGTTTTGCATATATGGGAAACAATATATTCAAAGAGGCTTGCCTTGTTCCAAGGAGGGGTCTTCTTCGGCGAAGGCGGCTTCTGGATCGTCCACCAGTTCAGGCTCTGAACAAGCAGAAAGAAACACTGATAAGCAGGAGGGTTAAAACACCAAGAAAAGGATCAAGAAGTAGTCGGCTGCAGAAAAGGTGGCAGTCGGCTGAACCAGGCTTGCGAACCAGGCGACAGAGCTCCAAAGCTTGAGAGGATGAAAACTTAGCAGAGCTGGAGCTGGCCGGTTTGCAAAACAAGGGAAAGAGGAGGCACGGTTGGCCATATATATAGCCGACGTGCAAGGTTGAGGCACGGTGGAGCTGGGCAACGGGTGGAGCAAGGAAGTCAAGATGAACTGACAGGGATATGACAGGGAGTGACTTTGGAGTCCAACTGGTCAGAGGAGTTGGCAGGCACTGTAGCTGCGAGGAGACATTAAGGTCAAGGCTAGGACAGGTTGGAGAAATCTCACTGACAGGGCTTCGGACTGACCACTGGTCTAAGCGATGCTGCAGGTTATTGTCCATCGGTCCAAGCGGTGCTGAGGGCAGGTGAAGACTGATTCTTCTCTACTTCGGTAGTCAGCGTCCAACGGGCGGGTGCAACTCGGGGGACAAGGAAACAGCTGGTCTCAATAAGGTAGTCGGCCACTTCACAAGGCTTACTCGGCAGCAAGGAGGTCCGAGTAAGACAAAGGAAAGGGCAGGATACAAGGACTGAGTAGCAATCTACTCGGCTCAAGGGATAAGATAGTCGGCTAGCCGGGGAGAAAAACTGGGGCACAGCTGACAGGATAGGAAGGGAGCTCGGGAAAAGCGAAGACTAGCGGGAAAAGAAAAACAGGTCATTACAAGGGAGGAGGCCGCGAACTCCGATGGCGGGTGTTCGGTGAGGCGTTCAGGCTCCTGGAACCGGCGATGAAGGGCGTCGCGCACCGTGGTAAGGCGGGCTCCGGTCAATGTCAAGCGAGCGGCCAGGCGGCATTGCGGTGGCGGGGAGCGGCCAGGCTTCGGGGAGTCGTGCACCGCTCAAGACCGCCGAAGCAAGAGAGGGAAATGGGGGACTCGAAGAGGATTTTATAGGGGTGGAGCTCGGGTTAGGGGTTCGGCTCAGGCTCCAATAATGGAGGGGAGAGAGAGACGGGAGGATTGGCATGGTAGCGAAATCTCACGCAGGCGGTGAAATTCAAATGGGTGGTTGGGATCCAAGGGCAACGGAGGCTTTGAATCGTGTTGCCACATTTGGACTCCTCGCGCGGGCTAGATCAGTGCGGGGTGCGGGCGAATGGAGGCCAGCGCGGGCAGAATGATTGAGGGAGAGAAGGCAAGGTCGCACGAGGCCATGCCGATGCGATGCCCGGTCAAAAGGAGGAGAGGGAAAGGGGAAGCATAGGGGCGGCAACGGCGATGAACGTTTTCCGCTTCTTGGCGGATAGCGGCACGTCACAGCGGGGCCCGGAGGGGACCAGCGTGGCGCGGGCGGGGCGTGGGGCATTTGACCGAAGGTGTTGTGGGAGTGAACGGAACGAAACGGCGGTGATGGGAGGAAGAAGATGTAGTGTTGGGGGGAAACGGACAGCTACGCGGCGGGCAGGCCACGCGGCGCGCATTTGGTGACTCGGTGAGGCTCACGCGCGGCGCAGGCGTGCGAGGAGATCGAGCAGAAAAATATTGCACATGCAAGAAAAAATAAACCCAAATAATGCTTCCAAGGAGGGTCACTAGACTAGGTGATTACACATTTTTATGGAAGCATATTAACCTAGAATCATATCTTGATTATATAGTTGGAGTTGCATCGAATTTAAAAGCAAATAAATGCTTAAAAATACCATCAATGGTTATTAACGAGTTCTAGGACTCACATGCAAGAAACCAACTAAAGAAAGGTCTACATAACAAGTTTACAACCACTAAACATAAATTGATATAATTTCTGGTAAATTAAGGGTTCAAACTGTAAATATTATATGAACAGTGAACTGTCGGCGTAAAAATCAATATTTCCAGGGACTTAAATGTAAATTATAAATAAAACTGAATTTAATAGGGCCGAAAACGCCGTCGGGCCGTGATCTTATTGGGCCGCGCGCACAGAACATGGTCCAAATGCCAAATGGGCCGAATTCCGAATTCAAGACCTATCTATGGTTTCGGATTTTTATTAATTTGTGTGTGGGCTGGTCAGTACTGTTGGGCCAAAAGCGGTCGGGCGATGGCAAGCCGGCCTAGCCGGCCCGCCTAAATGACCAAGAGAGGGGAAAAGGGCAAAATAGGGTTTCCCCTATCCCCACCAGCACCCGCGGCGCCCATCGCCCAGTGCGCCGGCTGGACGGGCACAGCGGTGACGATGGAGAATGCCGACTGTCAGTGGCAGTGGAGATAGAGGCAGCGCACGGAGAGGAGGCTGGCTGGCGACCCGTCGACTGCCCGGTGGCAAGACGGCAACAACTGCTTCGCTCCCATGCGGCAATCGGTGCGGCGATGGCTCGGCGTTGTGCGGCAGAGCTTCGCCACGACCCACACATCCTCAAGACGGCGGCGAGGCAGAGCTTAACGTTGACAACCGAAGCTCTAGTGATGGCTACCGATTCGCATCCAACCACGGCGTCTCGACGGATCCCAATCCAAGGTTGGCGGCCGTTCGTCCCATCGACCTCCCACCACGGCTCCAAAGCGCGTTGGTGAGAAATTGATGGCGGCGGCAACCCGTCCTTGTTATCAGGTCCTGCGGCAGTGGCGTCATGGAGGTATTCCGGCCACGGTGTCCTGGTGGAGTCTCGATCCTCTGGCGGCGGCCAGTCGTCCCATCGTCCTCTGACCACGGCTCAACGGTGGCATCGATGAGAGTTCAATGACGGTGGCTGCCCTGCCTCGGCATCGAAAAACGAGCGGCAGCGACAACGTGGGTTTAAGGCTTCCTCCGCTGATGGCGGTCTCCCGCAGCGGCACCGGCGGCAAGTGCTGGTGGCGCTTCTAGCAGCGACGGCGAGCGGCAGCCATGAGCGTAGATCAACCCAGCAGCGCGGGCGATTCCACGGCGGCGGCTCCCGGCATGGCATCCATCGGAGAGAGAGAGAACAGAGAGATACGGAGAGATATACAGGGGGAACGTGAGGAAGATGACCGGTTCGGCCCAGTCAAACCAGGTTCGCTTCCAGAACAGGGAAAAACCGATCAAATACAATTTATTACACACGGTTTTACTCTAGTTTTCTCCGGTTATCAACGTATGCAATTATAGAGTAAAAGCAAAAAATAAATCTACTGCTAATAACAGATCTACTACAAAACATGCATCTAAAAAACCAAAGAACAAGCATCCACCAGTCTAAAATCAATTTACAAATTGATAAACAACCAATTTTATTATCATAGATTGATTGGAGCGAGAGAATTCGATGTCAGCCCAGCTGTTAGAGCTGCTAATAACGTATTGTAGAACGGCTACGTCGACGGATCGTTTAGATCCACTCCCTGCAGATGAGTCGTCCAGAGATATAGAAGACCGTATCCCTTTCCACACAATCATACCACAAAAAAAGACAATAAACACAAGAGACACAGATATAGGGGTATTATTCTTTATTAATCAATGATCAATATGTACAATGAAGTCACCCCTGCCTCTTTATTTATAGATAAAGAAAGCTATCTCTAACTAATTCGAATTAATTAATAAGAAAAAATTTTATCACCCGGATACGGACGGAAAAAGAATTCGAGGTTGACATGCCACCAACTGGAGTAATGTAACATCATCTTGTATAATATACCGTGGCCCACAAGATAAAATGCCTAACAGCTATAGCTTTGCTTTGCGAAGCCTTTATGCAAAGATATAGGAGTTATACAGTAAATTGACAACGATTGGTTCGCGGCTTCTTGTTGCATATCATGCGTATCGATGATTCTTTTTAGCCAGGAAATCGTATCGATGGTGGATCGTTATTTCTCGTTGCATGTTTTGGAGAACAGCCAACACACGTATAGCAGCCGGGCACGGCACAGCACGGATGGGTCCTGCACGGACGTACCGTTTCTGCTGATCACTACCAAGGGCCCACATCCAGTCAAACAGCAGATTAACGCGCACGCAAAGGATCTAGGAAGAAAAAATATCTATATCTCGCGCTCATATAATAATCATCCATTTTTCGGTGAACCGACTCATCTACTAACCTGGGAAGAGGGAATTAAGAATGCACTTGCATTGCCTAAGAGATAGGAGTAATAATCATCCATTTTCTTTCCTTCGGCATGCAGCTGGGAGCCTAATTCTATATCCCCTTTTACTACTACTACTTGATCAAATTCAAATCATCTGATTAAGTACTGAACCGTCGCAGTAAAACAGTTGATTTGAAGAAAACTGGCCTGGTTTAGCATGGCCACCAGATACTTTCGGATCTATCCCAAGGAAGCAGCTGCAGCACGCATGGCTGGCTGCTTGTATGCATGGGCGTGGCTTTATTCGGCAGCGGCTACCTGACTCTGACGAAAGCAGCACACATGTTCCCACTTGATAGTCCCAAGGAACAGACCACCTACAAACATGACCAACTCATTCTGATTTCTGAACATCGTGCATGCACCACCACGTCCATCCCTTCTCATCTTCCCCCGTTCCCACCGCCTTCGCCGCTTGCTGAACAATGGCCGATAAATAAATTAAAGCAAAGTAAAATACTAGTGCTCTGTTTAACAACAAAACTGCACAAAGTTCATGGCATAAAAAGACAATACCCCGTAAAAAATATTTTTGTAATTAACTTAGGGATGCCTATACCCAAAACAAATTGTTTTATTCGGTGCTAGAGTACTATGTTGATGAATTTAGTGTTGCCGAAATAAAATATTTGATAAAAAAATTATATAACCCTTCATTTATTCCGACTGACTTTAATATTAGCTTACGATGATACACAGGAGGAGCAGGATATTACATGTAATGGTGCTATATTTTTAGAATCGGTTGCCAAGAGTCTCTTATTCTGTTATAGATGACGTAACATATATATGCTTACTCGTTAGAATATTTATGGTTATATTTGCCTTTCAGGTATTTTTTACTAAGGGTGGTTGGGGATCTGTCCTATCACTCTTTATTATTTTTTTAATTTTTATTAAAAACATATTAGTTGTGTGTCGGAGCTCAGGGATGTAAAACATTTATATTATCTAAAAAATTAAAAAAATAAAAATACAATACCGCATGTGTTTATATGTAGAAATGTGTAGATTCTTTTTTTTTTTTGCAAGGAGAGGCAATGTGTAACCTTTTTAAGAAGGAGAAATGTTAATTGATTATATGATCTCATCGTAGCAATTATAAATGTGCTCTTTGAAATAACTGCAAAATATTTTAAAACGGCGATACTCTGCAAGTATTTAATTTCTTCATGGTTGGCTTGTGATCAGATAAGGAGGAATTGATGAAGAATAACTTTTGCTACATATAGATAGATGGGTGATTCTAATTTCTATCACGACTACAGAACGCATGGTGGACTGAGTCCATGGCGGTCCACAGCAAGACAACATCCACCCAATAAAAGGCCACGCCACGCCACCAACGGGGAGCGGGCGGGGTCCATCACGAGCTCCCCACGCACCACCACACTCCCCAGTCCGACCGCCTCTCGCCACTCTCCACTACGAGAAAGCAAGCTAGCTAGCTAGGAATCAATGGCGGTTCTTTGCCGCCTCCGGCGACTCGGCCTCCTCGCCGCCGTGCTGCTCCTCGTGGCAGCGCGGCCGAGCCTGGCGGCGAGCCCGATAAAGACGGTGGTGGTGGTGGTGATGGAGAACCGGTCGTTCGACCACATGCTGGGGTGGATGAAGCGGCTCAACCCGGAGATCGACGGCGTGACGGGCACCGAGTGGAACCCGGCCAACGCCAGCGACCCGTCGGCCGGGCGCGTCTACTTCGGCGAGGGCGCGGCGTACGTGGACCCGGACCCGGGCCACTCGTTCCAGGAGATCCGGCAGCAGATATTCGGGTCGGACGACGCGTCGGGCCCGGCGAGGATGGACGGCTTCGTGCAGCAGGCGCGGTCGCTGGGGGGCAACATGACGGAGGCCGTCATGAACGGCTTCTCGCCGGACAGTGTCGCCGTGTACCGCGAGCTCGTCAGGGAGTTCGCGGTGTTCGACCGGTGGTTCGCGTCCGTGCCGTCGTCCACGCAGCCCAACCGACTGTTCGTGCACTCCGGCACATCCGGCGGCGCCACCAGTAACAACCCAGAGTACGTGCATTATTAACCTCCCTGCTCTTCTAATTCCGCGTGATAGTATATCTCTAGCTTTAATATTCCATATCTTGGGCTGGCCATGATGACAATGCGTTCCGATTCGATCGTTGCGTGTGGACTTACGTGATCGAGCTATCGTAGCAGTATACTCCCTCCGTCTCAGAATACATTAATTTATACTATTTTTTAAAAAAATTAAGATTAGGCTAAAAAAATGATTGTGATTAGTTAGGATGAGAAATTAAATAAAGAAATTAAATGAGAAAAGATTATGATTGATTAAGATGAAAGATAGGTTGAGAAACAGTAGTATTATGAGATAAATTTGAATCCTAGAAATAATATTATTTTGAGACGGAGGGAGTAGTAATTATTTCAATCTGATTGCGTCGGTTGCTTTGCCAAAATTATTGCTGCATGGTGTTCACACCCAGAGGAGTCAGGGGCTGTTAGTGGTGCACACTAAGATATGCACAAACTGAATGCGGCCAGCACAGTAGTAAGAATTTACTCAGAGCTACTTTGAATCAAGCAGATGCCATGTTTTGCTTAGACTTCAATTTTGGATGCTAGTAGTAATAGTTCTGCTAGTACTATAGTGCACCTTCTAGAATTTCAATTGCGCTAATGTAGTACAATAGTAGTACGAGTAGTATCTGAATTTTGAAATGTGCTCACGAAGTTCAGGTATCAGTTGTCAACTAGCGGTCAAATTGCACCGCTTTTGTCAAACCCACGTGGCGATTTTACGCCAATGCCGCTACACGTAATTAAGGGGATTCTCTGCTGCAGGCAGAAGCTAGCTTCTGCTGACGTACAGTAGAAACAATGCCAAAGAGTTCTCTTCTCTCTGTCGTATTCCTTTACCTTCACAAATGGGTACACTAGAATATGGAGTTATACAGAGTAGTCACTGTACACACCTGTTTTGAGCGGTGCTTTCTCCTTTCCTGTACAAAATCTGAAAGAGAAGGATTTAGACAGGAAGCTGCCTACCATCCTGAAGATGCACAAAGAGTAGAACAAGGATTTAACTAATCTGGTGGTCGCTCAACGTTCTACTAGATTGCACCTACCATGCACTGATGCACAAAGATGATGGTGTCCAAATCTTTTTCAAAATGAAAATAGGTCAGATGCATCATTTTTCCGTAGATGAGTATCCAGATTTAGGACCCAACCAACACCCATCCTATCTGCCAAGGTGACCTAATCAACTTGTGTTAGCTGAACAATTCATCAAAAGGATCATTAGAAGCACTGCAAGAGCTCCAACATCAGTCTCCTGTCAGCATCGCAAAGATAGAGCGATGCCAAATATGCCACCGCCATCATCGCAAGACAATGCCTGGGTCTGTAGGGAAAATAAACTCATTATGCCAATCCAGTTGTCATTAGACAGTACGGTACTACGTAAAAAACACTAGCACTAGCACGGATTTAAAATCGGGGTATGTCGCAGGCAGCCTTTCAACCTTTGCTTAGTTAATTTTCTGATGAGCCGTGCGTTGATTACTTGCTTTTGCCTTTCACTTTTGCTGTCGCGTGCTCCAGACAACGATCAGGTTAGCGCATTACGGCGAACATGGATTAAATTACTAGTACTTAATCTCAAAGGTTCGATTGCTCGATCCACCGTCCATGTGAAAGGAGGAGTCGAGGGAAGGAGCAGGGTTAGCTAAACCACCGGTAATCACCTGGTTACCGGGTTATCACGGTTACCATCCAAATTGTTGGGTACCGACAATTTGGTTTAAACAAATTTCATTCAAATTCAATTTTTAAAAAAATCTAAAAAAATTCTAATAAATAGTACTTAAATTATGGATCACTATGATCACCATGGTGAAGAAAGTTTATGAAAATAACAAAGTTTATATTTTGGAGCTTCATTAAAATTAAAAAAAGTAATGGATTGGAATATAATTTCTACTTTATTTAAATATAAAAACGATAGCAAGAGTTATGAAAAAAATTATGCAATATTACACAATTTTTTTCTAAACTTTTTATAATTTTTTTGAATTTTTAATACGTTTTATAATTTTTTCTGTAATTTTTTTTAGTTTCAACGTAACGTGGTTTACCATGCACGACCTATAATGAGATTTAAAAATTTTGAATTTAAATTTTTAAAAATAAAATTTATATAATTTTGAACGGTTAACCATTGAACCGTAGAGGACGATAACCGCAAAACGATGAACACTCGGAAGAAGGCACGCAACGTGGAGAGAGTGGTCCCCTTTCGATCCAGGGATGACACTGCTCATCGCCTCGCTGCTAAATCACGGGCTACAAATTGAATGGGCTACAAATTGAATGGCCCCACCTGTCAGTGAATATAGTTTTTTTAAGACAAGTCAGTAATTATAGTTAGTGGCAAGCAGCGGATGGATGAGAATACGTGTCAGGATTCAGGACACACACCTGGCCTTCTGGCCATGATAGGAAAAAAAAAATAAGTGCATAGTACAGTACAATAGTTAGGTGACAGCACCAACCCCAACTTTTGTCGGTGCGTGGGGTCAGGTGAGTCATGAGAAACCGAGAAAATTCCCTGATTCCACCGAGTTCATGCGGTGTCAGGCAAAATTATGCTAGTGCCTCTGATCATAATGGGGCTAACGGACTAAAACAATTGGGCTACATCTCGTTTGGTCTGGCAAGAGAAGAAAATAGTTTGGGCCGTTACACGGATTCGGCCCAATTTGGGGTGCTCCGATTTAATGATCAATCAGCTGGTGTGTCGTGGTCGTGCAGGTTGCTGGCGAAGGGCTACCCGCAACGGACCATCTTCGACAACGTGCATGACGCCGGTCTGTCGTTCGGCGTCTACTACCAGGACGTGCCGGCGGTGCTTTTCTACCGCAACCTCCGCAAGCTCAAGTACCTGACAAAATTCCACCCGTTCCACAACGCGTTCCGCGACCACGCCAGCCGGGGCGCCCTCCCAAACTACGCCGTGGTGGAGCAGCACTACATGGACTCCAAGTCCCAGCCGGCCAACGACGACCACCCGTCGCACGACGTCTTCCAGGGCCAGATGCTCGTCAAGGAGATCTACGAGACGCTCCGCGCGAGCCCGCAGTGGAACCAGACGCTCATGATCATCACCTACGACGAGCACGGTGGGTTCTTCGACCATGTACCCACCCCCGTCAAAGGCGTCCCCAGCCCCGACGGCATCGTCGGCCCGCCGCCGTATAACTTCGCCTTTGATCGCCTCGGCGTCCGCGTCCCCACCATCGTCATCTCCCCCTGGATCGACAAGGGCACAGGTCAGTGAATGCTTGTTACTGTACCTAATTAATCAAGCTTGAGTACTTACTTAGTGTTCGTTTAACTGACAAATGCCGTTGTTTTCAGTTGTTCATGGACCGAACGGAAGTCCAACCCCGACGTCGGAGTACGAGCACTCGTCGATCCCAGCGACCGTGAAGAAACTCTTCGATCTGCCACAGGATTTCCTGACTAAAAGGGACGCCTGGGCTGGAACCTTTGAGAGCGTCGTGCAAGCCAGAACTGAGCCAAGGACTGATTGCCCAGGTAAGACGCCATGCAGGACTCAATTGTTGCATACTGCGAATGCATGTATCTTTTTCAGAAGGTGTTCACTAGCCACTGCCATCCATCATTGACGCAGAGCAACTTCCAATGCCGACGAGGATACGGCTGACGGAGGCGAACGAGGAGGCGAAGCTGAGTGAGTTCCAGCAGGAGCTCGTGCAGCTCGCGTCGGTGCTCAACGGGGACTACCAGCTGAGCAGCCTGCAGGACATGATCAGGGACAGGATGATCGTTAGGGAAGGCATCGCGTACATGCGGGGCGCTGTAAAGCGCTTCTTCGAGGCTGGCATGTCAGCCAAGAGGATGGGCGTCGACGACGAACAGATCGTCAAGATGAGGCCATCGCTCACCACCAGGACATCCAATGAGATCGAGCAACCATAGAAAGAGCAAAACAAGAAAATAAGCATACAGATTTATATTTGCTGAAAATCATAGTGCTTGCATATAGAAGAGCCAGCTGCAAGGAGTGCTTGTGCTAGAATTAGTCGAGACTTCTCATGGATCGATTTATATACATGGCCGTGCTGTACAAATTAATGAAACGTTAACTATTGGCTTAGTATAAAGATCGATCTATTCGCAGTGTCCTTGGATTGGCGATGTTCTCTCTTTCACTCTGTACTCTGTAGTCTCTACTTTGCCTGGCCACTTCGGCTAGTCTGGAGTCCGGTCTCTGGACCGAATGACGGATGTTGCATGCACTCCTGTCAAGAAAACGGAGATCAATTCCATCCACAAGGACCCTGACAATGCCATGACACTAGCCTACTACACCTTTCTCCGAAGAACTGGAGACACATAACAAGTCACAGTTGTAAATAAAACGTATTTCCTCCTTCTAAACATAACTGCCGGTTTTAACTTTTGAGTTGACAAGCGTATTTCCGCCACTCCCGTGACCAATCCGACTGGTGCCCAAATCGAGAAGATGAGATTTCAGAAAGTCCTTACAGGCCGCAGCCGGTTAATAAATATTTGGGCCAGTCAAAGTTGGGAATCGAACAGCCTCACTTTCCTCGTTCCGAATCTTACAGTTTTATTCAACGATTAGCATATTCGATTCACAGAATCCAAAACTTAAAGGTTTGATCAATAACAAATCTGTTTAACTTTAAGTTGATAAGCTTTAACCAACCAATATATTTTAAATAACTTAATTATTTAATATCAAGGTCGTATCATTAGATATGTAGTCGAAAGCTCTTTCCGAATGTATTATGTTAAAACCCGTTCTTTCTGTTGTTGCTTGGAAATCGTTCAGTTACTCCCGGTCAAAACCGATATGCATTTGTATAAATCAAAGAATTTAGAATACGGTCCTAGAAGTATCTTCTGTGCGTAGAATGATTCTGTCATCGTTGGAGTGCACATTCCAATGCATCAATGCATGGATCGTCCATGTGCTCTGCTTGAGCAGAACACAGCAGCATCCATAGCTAGCAAGCAGCATCTCGTCGCATGCATGCAGCACTACGGCACTAGCTCCTGCCTCCCGCAAAGCCCCCATCGATCCCACTACCCCAATCCCAACCACCAACACCATGGAGTACGTACAGTTTGTGCAGGTGACACTCGCCCACCACAAACGAGGCAAGTGCGCAGCAGCCACATGATCTGGAAGAGACGGTCTGGATCGAGAGCTTACCGAGATCATAGCATGCAAGTCTTCTCGCCATGATCGTAGCGGTGATGTATGTGGGTCATCGTCGATCACCGCTAGCATGCAAAAGCTACATACATCAAGGACCCACGCGGCATCGCAACAATTTCCCTTCAGAATCTGGGTACGCTTGGAATGCATTTTTTTTAAGCTACAACTTACCGGCCGAAAATACGTGACCAATACAATGGGAAATAATTTTAGGTCAGGATTTCTACATTTATACCTTTTATTATGGTACAAAAGCTAAGCCTAAATGGCAAAAATGAAAAAATAAATTAATTCTAAAATTAAGTTCTGAAATTCAAACAAACAGGCCAACTGTAAAATTAAGAATCTATTGAAGTGATCCATGTATGTCCGGCTATTGCGTCATGCAATTTTCAGCATTAGTTGGACCTTTTTCTAGGAAACTCTAGCAATTTTTAGAAAAAAAAACAGTGCATTATTTACGTATCACCACATGACAGTTTCTTTACTTCTTTGATCACATACGAGCACACACAGTTGAGAAAAGGTGTATAATTTTCCTCCTGGCTTCATTAGCTTTTGGTTGGAGTATACAGTGGTAAGGGAGTAACTTGAAGCATCCCAAAAGGGCACAGCATATTCAGGACAGATGCCTGATTTATTGACATGGATATTTCTCTTTCTAACCACTCAGTTACAAAGTATTTTTTATTGAGATTTACAATAAAAGAGTCAAATTGGATAGGTAGGATCATCTCGTTCCATACACGTCTCATAGGAACTGCTATATATACAACACCATCTCCAAGCCAGCTCCTTGCACCACACTTGAAACCCTCCATTTCTCACACAAGAAGAAACCATGTCGTTCGTTGCATTACCACTTCTTCTGGTCTTCTCGTCGACGTTCTTCACTTCTGCAACGGCAGTGCGCAGCACCACGCTGCTGCTGGCACGTTCTCACTCGGTGACGCCCAATGCCGGGGCACCGCTCAGCGCATGGGCCGCCTCCGTAGCTGCCCAGTCGGCGGCGGACACGGCGCGCGTCGTCAGCATGCTGACAGTCACAGCGGGGCCTCTGGCCAAAACCAAACCACCCAAGAACAAGAACAAGGGCAACACACCCGTGCCGATCGCGCCGGGCCGTCAGATCCTCAGCATCCCCAACTACATCGCCCGCGCGGGCCTCGGCACGCCGGCGCAGACGCTCCTCGTAGCCATCGACCCCAGCAACGACGCGGCGTGGGTGCCATGCAGCGCCTGCGCGGGCTGCGTCTCGTCGGCGTCCTTCTCCCCGACGCAGTCGTCCACGTACCGCACCGTGCCCTGCGGCTCGCCGCAGTGCGCGCAGGTTCCCAGCCCTTCCTGCCCCGCCGGCGTCGGCTCGTCGTGCGGTTTCAACCTCACCTACGCGGCGTCCGCGTTCCAGGCCGTGCTTGGGCAGGACTCGCTGGCCCTCGAGAACAACGTCGTCGTGTCATACACTTTCGGGTGCCTCCGTGTCGTCACCGGCAACTCTGTGCCGCCGCAGGGGCTCATCGGCTTCGGACGCGGGCCGCTCTCCTTCTTGTCGCAGACCAAAGACACGTACGGTTCCGTGTTCTCCTACTGCCTTCCTAACTACAGGTCATCCAACTTCTCCGGCACACTAAAGCTCGGCCCCTTGGGGCAACCCAAGAGGATCAAGACGACGCCGTTGCTCTACAACCCTCATCGTCCTTCCCTCTACTACGTCAACATGATCGGAATCCGCGTCGGCAGCAAGGCCGTGTCGGTACCGCAATCAAATCTCGCGTTCGACCCGGTTACCGGCCGCGGCACCATCATCGACGCCGGCACAATGTTCACGCGGCTGGCTGCCCCGGTGTACGCCGGCGTGCGCGACGCATTCCGGAGCAGAGTACGCACGCCGGTGGCGGCGCCGCTCGGTGGGTTCGACACGTGCTACAACGTGACCGTCTCGGTGCCAACCATCACGTTCATGTTCGCCGCGGGGGTCACCGTGACGCTGCCGGAGGAGAACGTGATGATACACAGCTCGTCGGGCGGCATAGCGTGCCTGGCAATGGCCGCGGGACCCTCGGACGGCGTGAATGCTGCACTCAATGTGCTGGCCAGCATGCAGCAGCAGAACCACCGTGTGCTGTTCGACGTCGCCAACGGCCGTGTCGGATTCTCGCGCGAGCTTTGCACGGCCTGATCCCTGTGCAAACTGCCCATTGTATTGTATACGTACTAGCTTGTCCGTCAGGCGTTCTGACTTTTGGCTTACCATTCGTGAGTTCGTGCTACAATTTATCTATGCTATCGTTAAGCCACTGAGTTCATAATTAAGGATTGTAATAGTATGTGATTTCGTGTCAGTTAAATCAATGATAATTAGAATTCGCTTGATCATGTGTGTTATATAACTGGATTGTTTGCTCCTCTCCTCGATTATGAAGAAGAAAGCATCGGAAAAAAAAAAAACCTGCCCGTCTAGCTCAGTCGGTAGAGCGCAAGGCTCTTAACCTTGTGGTCGTTGGTTCTCGAGCCCCACGGTGAGCGAACTTTGCTTTTTTGCTGTTACCCCTTTTGACGGCACAGGCCCAAAAGCCTTTGAAGGAGAGAGTTCGGCACAAGCCCGAGAGTTGTAGACATACTGAATAGACACTCTAGTAGAGCTTAGGTTTGGTCAGCGCTAAACTAGTATCAGTAGGCAAAAACATACTTTATGTAAGCAGTAAGAGCATCTTAAAAAACCATCTATTTAACTTGTCCAACTAAAATCTAACAATTTCTTAGAAAAACAGGGCTTCAAATGTCTTGCCATTTGGCTTGCCAAGCCATCTGGTCGGTCACATGGGTTCTCTAGCTGGCCAAATCTGGTCAGCCAAAAGGGTTGGCCACTTGTGAGATCCACTGGCTGCCTTCCCCACTCGCCCCTGTCCTGGCCGCCTCCCCCATGCGCCTGTCGCTGGATTGCTGCGCCTCCTCTCGGCTCGCCGTCGGGCCACCGCGCCTCCGACCGGGCGCCAGCCCCAGCTGGGCACAACTCCTCTCGGCCTGCCGCCGGCCACGAGCCAAGGGGAGTCGCGCCCAGCGGGGGCTGGCACCCGCCACGCCTCCTTGGGCCTGCCGCCGGCCACGCGTCTGACAGTGAAAGAAGAGAGATGGTATAATAGGTACTGATATGTGAGATCTATAAAATTTGGAGAGTATGATATGAAAAGGTTTTTGGAGTAAATAGAAAATTTGAAAAGAAAATATTATGGCTAGCTAACTATATGGTCATTTGGAGAGCTATATTTGAATAGACTTTTAAAGTTGCTCTAACATATCAACTGAATAGATACAACAGAGCTTCGGTTCTATCAGCGCTAAATCAGTAGGCAAAAAATTCTTCTCTCGGTTCTGATCGAGTGATTTTTGTTCCACCCATTGAACGACCTGTAGTCCAGCTAGCTAAGCTGGTCGCCTAAGATGACGCAGGTGCTAAACATCGCCTACCCCACTAAACGAAAAGTTAAGTCTCGATCGTGTTAGTTAAAGCTCAGTTCTTCGGACAGTCCACGTGGATCCCTATAATATGTCTCAAAATTCCATGCAACGGCTTTTGAACTACTCGATTTGGTGAAGAGATCACTGGTCGGCATTTGTCAACATCTGCTGCAACATTGAAGAAGACGTACGAACAATGGAGAATAGTAGAATACCACTGCAAATCTATAAGTCCGCAGATGCACCCCGATCGAATTATCAAGAAACGGAAGTTGCAATGATAGAATTATGAGCAACATTAGCTTTCGCAGACAGTAATAGCAGCATAGATCAATGATATACCGAACCAAACCAAAACTTGCAAGGGCTAAATCGTGGAGAGGCAATAAATTCAGATGTAGTGTACAACGCAAAAACAGCCCAGTTATCGTTAAGCCATGGTTCGAAGGCCCAAACGATGTCCGTGGCACCCTGGTCTCCCGTCTCCGGCCCAAAATAATGCGCCCATGGCTGAGGCTAATCGGAAGCTGATGAGATGGGCCGACACTACTCTACTTGTAGTTGGGCTAGGTTAGGTCGGCTGGGAGTGTAACGCCATGCGAACATCGGATAATCCAGATATTGCTCCAGCACACTGCCATGCGCTCCTCGCTGTATACTGCAGCTCAGATATAGATTCATGATAATAATAATAAGATGTGTCATATCCAATAGTAGGTTTTTTTATTTTAAGACGAAGAGAGTATATTTCTTATGTAGTAGTAACTGCCCTTTTTTCCGGTATAAACCAACCCACAAGCAGATCACATCCATCACATTGATACAGCTCCTGCCTCCTGCCAAGGCGCGGCGCTCCCATGATACTCCTACTCAGTTGGGTTGGTCCATGGTGCACGCCGTTTAGCACGTGAGAGGAGACAGGCGACTGAGGCAGGGTCTTGATGGTGAAGGGCAATGGGCCAGCCTCGCCGTACCGTACGGTGCACGCAGACCGGCATAGTGATACTCCTCAATCCGACGCATGCAGGCCCAGCCCGTTAACCAGCCCGGTGCATCCCCACTGACACACACCCACACCCGATTCGATCGCCTTTCCGTGCACCTGCTTTAAAATCGTCGCGTACGGCCTCGGGTATCGGTCCTCCCCCTCTCTGTCCGAAGCCCAAGGCCGCGGAGGCGTCGGATCGCCCTGCGCGAGATCGGATCGGATCCTTCCGTCCGATCGATTAGCTAGCTGGTGCCACGTAAATTGTCGTCGCTTTCTTCCATGACGGCTTTATTAGCGCAAGTCGATCGATCGTTTGACTCGAGAAGACACAGCAACTAGCAGCGGGGGGTTCGAGTCGAAAGCAAATGTGTGACGCGGCTGCTTTTTCTGCGTGAGAGAGAGAGAGAGATACCGGGGGTCACGTGAGTGAGAGACTCGAGCAACGCGATGCATGCGACGATGCTGGGCGGAAGAGGCGAGAGCGTATCGCAAGTGGGGGACGGCGGGGACGTGTCGGCGTTGAGGGAGGCGACGGATGAGACGGCTGCGGTTGGACCGGAGGCCGGCTGGTGCAGCGCAGCGCAGTGCAGTGCAGGCTTTAATAAGGCAGGGGCACGGCGGGGGGCTGGGCCTGCGCGTCCACTGACTTTTTGCAGGGTTTAGTTATTGTGGTCGTTGTCAGGACGCGCGGCGTGTAGATAAAACAAAAGAAAAGAAAGGCAAAGGTGGCAGAGGGAGGGAGAAGAGAGCCGGCTGCTGATGCGCCTGCCACGGCCTGGTCCGGTCCCCTCCTGCTCCTGCCCGCGCGGGGCTCGAGGCGCCCATCCGCCGCGCGCCGCACAGTCTCTCTCTCTCTCTCGCCACGCCGCGCCGCGCACTCTCCTCGGGAACCGCCGCGCCAAAGCCCTCCTCCTCGCCGCGCGCTCGACCAGCTTCCACCTGCGCCTGCACCTCCCACCGCGCGCCAGCAGTGGTGCGCCCTGCGCCGAAAGTTTCTTTCCCCACGCCCCCCCGGTGATGCCCAGCAGGGCCACCACATCGCGTCTCCGACTCCGCGTGCAATGCACGTATACTCCGCTCGATCGGCTACTGTACCAGCTGATATGCGGTGGATTGATTCCATAATGTGAGCGCAAATACCGGCAGTTTTCGACTTGCTAGATCACCTCTAAAACACTAGCTAATTTCGGTTCTTTAAATAGCCACCATGTAGCTAGTTAGTCAAAATCAATAATTTCTTTATATCGTACTCTCTAAATTTATTAGATCTTATATATCAATATCAATACTTTTATTTTTCTTCTCTCTTTCTCTCTTTTTTTTTCTCTCTGTAGCCCAAGCCGGAGTCAGACGCGTGGGGTGCGTGGAGCCAGGGAGGCGCAGTGGCAGGCGGTGGGGAGGCGCGGCGGCCGGTGGCAGGCGGCTGGGAGGCACAACGGGCGGGCGGCAGATGGCCGGGAGAACGGCAGACGACACAGGGGAGCGTGAGGAAGATAGGAGGAGAAGAGAGAACATGGGACCCATATTTGGCTAGTGGAGATGGCTGGCTATTTGGCCAGCCGAGGACCTGGTTTGACCAAGCCTGATGGCATGGTCAGTCGGATAGCAAGTCTTTTGGAGCACATTTTTTTTTGTGTTTACCATATTTTAGTCTGATCAGTTAGATAGTAACTCTTTTGGAGTTGCTCTTAATACAGCCCGGTCCCGGTTGGTTTTAGCTTGCTGATCCAACGCTAGAACTATACGTAGAATTTTTATTATTCTTTTAACCTTTTTATTATTTTATTTTAAAACTAAACTCTCGTGAATATTTTTTTCAAATCTAAACCTTATAGCCACGCTACCTTATCTGATGTAGCCAAACAACACGATCACATCATGAGTAGTGGCGTGGTAGCATTGGTCCAAAAGTTCCGATCTGGAAATAAATTTTGGAAGGATCTATTTTAAAAAATAAAAAGGGTCACCAAATAAAAAAATTCCTATACGTAACGGTAGTACTATATGATAACGTTGATTCGTGCAAGTATTACACTTTGCTGCTGCTTCACTAACTTGCTATTTTATGCGATGAAAGGTTGTTTCTCCGGTTGTGCACAAGTGTTGGCCGTATCTTTAGTTCTTTACACAGGCAAGAAAATGTTTAATGTGGAAGCAGCTGGAACGTCAAAACATTCACATGCAACTGTACAAGTATACCATACATGATTCCTTGATGCAAATGTGTTAATTCCAGTGCAAACAAAGTAAAAAGTCTGATACTAGTACGTATCGGTATCATGCTACCGTATGTGTTCAGTCGTAAGCATCCGATTCTACTCCTAAGATTTCCGATTTCCATACGATGTGTAAAAGCCTGTCGCCTCGTCGGCCGAAACGGCCCAAGTAGAAGGTGACCGACGCCTGGCAGGCCTGCCACATGCAGCGATGAGAACTTGCGATGCAGCTCGCACACATCTCCAACCCACTTTCCACAGCCATCGCTCCGACGGCGACACTTGTACAACATCCTTTTACTCCCATGACTGAACCGATTCATTTCTGGCATCCGTTCGATCCGGACAGGAAAAAGGAAAACGATGGCAAGAAAAAGAGAGACTCTCTTCAGTCCATCCCTCAAAAGAAAAAAAGTCTTCAGTCCTGTGCCTGCTGGCTACTGCAGGGCGCCACCGGTGTTGAGCACTTCAGCGTTAGTGAATAGCACGTCATTAACAATGGCGATTGCGCCACAAGTTGCCGATTAATTAAGCCGAGCCGTACGCGGTTTACCGCCCGATCGAGCGGCGCGCCACCAGCTCAGCGATTCGTTTCTTTCTCATTTTTATTTTCACCCTGCGGCTCGTGACGAGCACGGAACGTGACGGGTTTTTACTCTAGTTTTAATAGGGCGCGAGCTAGTACTAGTTGCTTCTGTGTCCGACACTGATCGGGCTCTGTCTTTCCTGACTGAGCTTTAACAGGGACCAATGAGCAGCGGAATGATGGGATTAAGCGGGCAGGAAGGCTCGTGATCTGCGTTGCAGGCTGGGAAATATTACCCACTACAGTGTTGAAGTTACTACAGGTACCGATGGATACATGCTGCAGTATTACAGAACCTCTCAGTCTCTCACCAGTTGTTACTAATCTGCACACTAGTTGCTCACCTCTCTGTAAAGCTAGTCAGAAGTTTATATAGGAGTACAACATTATGTTACACGCTATTGTCCTTAAATTATATACTCCTATTTACACCCGTCAATATTTTAGACTTAAATAACACGCTTTAACAAGATATTGATCTGCGTTTTTATTGTTTAGAGACCTAGACGATACAAGTCGACTTTAATTTTTATAAGTTGACTGCATGCATCATATTCAAATGCATAGATATATACTCCTAGTGAGCTAGGGAGGCGACTGTCGCCTTGATTTTTTTAGTATTCTGAAACATAAGCAAATCAGTGGTTATTTTTGTAAATAAAAATTCTCATGCAACAGTCCTCACCACAACATATTGTCCGAAAAGCTAACCTAGTAGAAACAAGCTATATTAATGAGTCGATTTTGAATTCAACATATAAAAAGCAATCCTCTTTGTCCCTCTTTAATCTCACTGTTAATTTCATTTTCTGTGTTTGAGATCCATAAAATATTCCGACCTGATGGCAAAGATATACAGCGTGGCATAGTTGAGGTACATGCCATAACATGTGCCATGGTGCTTTAATTAGTATTGTAGTTGTACGTTGGATACACTGGCCTGATGTTACTTGGCAAAGGTTGAGAATTAAGATGTTGGCTAGTATGATACATTTTCAAGCTTGAGATACTAATTATGATACATGGGCACGGTTGAGATGCAAATGTCAATGCAGTACTACAAGTCTGCACTTCACATTTTGGGACGATATACTAATACCTCTATCTCAAAATATAAGAATTTTTGGAATGAACATGGTTATTAAAAAAGTATGTGGAATTAAATCGAAGAAGGCTGTGATTGGATGAGAAAAAAATTAGGTGAAGAAATCAAAAGATGGAAGATTGTGATTGGTTGAGAAAAGATCGAAGGCGAATAAATTGTTATATTTTGAGAAAATTTAAATCTTATAAGTTATTATATTTTGTGACGGAGGGACTACAACAGTAGGAGAATGCCTCATTTAAACAATGTATTCCATTATTTCCAGGGGCGGATCCAAGTGTATTCACTGGGGTCAAATGACACCAACGACTTTTTGCTAATCTCCTTATAAGTGCTCTTTACAACTAGCAAATTTGTTTGATAATCAAACATTGACACCGTCTATTTGATTGATGACACCGGTGACATTTTTCTCTGGATCCGCCCCTGATTATTTCGATAGGGCGAATGGCTTGTTAAGGGATTCACGGCTAAGACACCGTTTGAAGGAGCTTATAGCTTAGACTTATTAGTCGCACGTGAAATGAAATGAATCATTAGCACACAATTAATTGGGTATTAACTATTTTAAACTTGAAAATAGATTTATTTTTTTAAAAAAAGTTCTATATAGAAAGTAATGGTAAAAGACACACCGTTTATTAGCTTAAAAAACGTGTTAAAAAAAAGAAAATAAACTTAAGTTATAAGCTAATTCAATTGATGTCTAAAAGATTCCAGTTTCCACGCTATCATGAACCACACATTGCCAGAGAGAGAAAACGAAAAGGAAAAGAGCAATGCATGCAGTGTCAACCAGATACAGTAAAAGGCCCCCGATATAATGCCTGCTGCGTCGTCAGTGGAGGCGGTGCAGAAAGGAAAGGCCTCTGTTACGATCGACAGTGCATCGAGATCGTCCATTTGCCTTCTCGACAAAGCAATTCTCTCTGCGCACGCGCCGTGAAAATTAGCCCGAAGCTCAACAGCGGCGCCGTGCTCTTTGTGCACACAAATTGCCGCACCGCGCGCTTGTACAGGCAGGCACTTTTGGGCGAGTGAGACAGGACAAGGAAACTTTGGTTCAAAGAAGGGTAAACGTTGGCAAGACAGGGGTACTCTTCCTCCGGTACGAGAAGTGTCAATTCTGGTGCTGGAACAATACCACCAAGTAGTACACCGCGCGGATCTTGAAGCCCACCAAGTCCAACTTGGTTTGGTATGTCAACCACGGCGCATGCAATAAATCGACCAGTGGGATTATGTGTGTGTGTGTGTGTGAGAGAGAGAGAGAGAGTGTGTGTGACAGGGTCGCTGGCAAGGACCACGGATTCAGACGCGGCTCATCAAGCTGCATTGCAGCATCGATCGATCAATGGATCGGCACGGTGCTCTAGAATTCCATCGCAATTCGCGACAGCAGTGCACTCGGCTGGCCAGGATGGAATCGTGAAGAGGAAACCGGCTACCTCGGTCAGAAGAACCCAATGCCCAACAGACTAGCAGTACGTGTCATGAGAGGTCAGATGAGTAAGGCCAGAGAAAGAGATAGGGGATGACATATGCATGGAGGGAGTCGTTGAAATGAAGATGGATAGTTGGCGAGCGACAAGCCGGGCTAAATTCACGGAGGTTGGTGGTGGGGGGCCCTTGTACTGCAATGCACGTACGGACTGTGCAGTGCGGCCGAGATCTCCAATAATTGGCGTGCCATCCGCTTTAGCGCAACGCGGTGGAAGTGGAACCAAATGGCACCGAGGCAGGCACGCGGCCGGGGAAGAATAACGGCGCGCTTCACTGTGTATGATCCGCCTGTTAAATCGAGCTAACAAATACGGTGCACTAACTACTGGATGCAATCATCCGACGGTCCATCAGGCTATGGAAGTGTTCGAGCTATAAATCACACGTAAAACAAAAAAACATCATTAACGTACTATTAATTAAGTATTAATTATTATAAATTTAAAAATAAATTTATTTGATTTTTTAAATATACTTTTATATATAAAGTTTTTTTATGAAAAAACACACCGTTCTACGTTTTGTAAAACGTGCTAACAAAAACTGAGATAGAAACCAGAAGCAATAAGTTAAATCAAACGTGCTTTATAGCTCATCGACAGGGATAAATGCATTGAACAACTTTCACATCCCTATTATGCTCCTGCAGCAAACATCTACTCCTGCAGCGTATGTTCATGCCACCTGCTGTTCTGCCGCTTTCCTCATTGTGTATAGACAGCAACGCGGTGGAAGTGAAACCAAACGGCACCGAGGCAGGCACGCGGGCGCGCAAGAATCACGGCACGCTTTGTTATGTATGATCCGCCTGTTGAATCGAGGCAACAAACATGGTGGACTAACTACTGGACGTAATCATTGACAGTCCATCGGGCTATAGCTCGTCGACAGGGATAAACGCGTTGAACAACCTTCACACCCCTACTAGTAAATGGCAGTAAAATCAAAGGAGTGCAATGCATGTTATAGCCATGTGTCCTATGGCGACCCGTCTATTATGCAATTGTAGAAAGCA
Source organism: Oryza meyeriana var. granulata (assembly GCA_003991445.1). NCBI lineage: Eukaryota > Viridiplantae > Streptophyta > Magnoliopsida > Poales > Poaceae > Oryza > Oryza meyeriana. Next base: position 50,472 of record RYFJ01003974.1, read on the forward strand.
TCTAATCCTACGGTGTACCTGCGTATGTTCCTGCCACCTGTTATTCTGCGGCTTTCCTCATTGTGTATAGACAGCAACGCTTATATTATGCTTCTACTCCAGTTCCTATAGTACAGGCTATACCCATGGATATGGCACGCTGCTAACTCCAGCATCAAACAGTTCGTTTCGTCCTGAGTACATACCGGTAGTATGGCGGCCTACGGCCTGTGTGCCCAACATTGGCATGCGCGTGCATGCATGCTGCTGTTCATGGCGCCGGAGTTCGATTCGCCGGAACTCCAACTCCGGTCCGTCCGGCCGGCCGGACATACTGTTTCCGATCGAGCTGATGAGGCCGTTATTAGGCATCCAGGCAGCTGGCAGCTGCCTGATCGAGGCAGTAATCACACGCCACTAGCATCCAAAAGCACGCGGTCCCGTCCTGTGCAGGCCTTACTACTGCCTTGCTTACCCGTACAGCTCCAATAATTTCCACTTTGTATGGTAACGCCATTGGCACCATTCACCTCGAGTTTGATAAGTTTGTGTGGTTTTTTTTTCGGGGTTTTGTTTGGTTTGTTATAATATACTCCTTCCATTCTGAAATATAAGTATGTATAGAATTTAAATCTTATTTTATAATTTAATTATTTTTATCACTAATCATAGTACTGCTTGTCTCATAAATCACTTTCTATTTAAATTTTTTACTCCCTCAAGATATCTAGGATTTAAATTTTGTTTTACAATATAATGATTTTTAACACTTTTTATAGTACTACTTGTTCTATCAATCACTTCTCATTTAAATTTCTTTCTATCTTACCCTCGTTTACCCTTTCACCTTCATTCATTTCATATTTATTAAGTAACACCAAAATCATTTTTATTTACCTTAATCTCTGCTAAACTACATAAAAATTCTTATATTTTGAAATTGAGAGAGTGCTACGTACTCCCAATTATCCCTCACTTATCAAAAAGCACCAAAGTCTTTTCTCCTGAATCTTAATATCTATAAAATAACATAGAAATATTTAATATAGTAAATTCCTCATTTATTGATGGCACCAAAATATTTTTTTCTCAACCTTAATCTCTATTAAACAATTTATAAATGCTTATATTTTAGAATGAATATAGTAAATTTTATTGGGTTTGCCAAAAAAAATTGTAGGGGCTCATTTGATTATCAATCCAAACACAGGACCCAAGTACACTCAAATTTTTAACGACGGATCGGACAAGCATCGTAGCTGCTTTGTGGAGCTTGCAGTGGACGGCAGCGTGGACGCTTTCCTTAACCTTGCCCCTTTTGGTACGGACTGTTTATTTAATCACGGCGATGGCGCGAGAATATATGATCAGCTAGCAAGCTATACCTAAGGTTCCCGCTGCACTAATCTTCCGGAGCTGATCGTATAGTTTAATCCGCGTAGCGTGCCCATCATTTGCCCAATCGGTTCTACTAGTTTATTGCCGACGTCGGAGCGGAAAGACGAAATGGTTGTCTCGTTTAGCTTTGTTTAATCAATCGTGCTGGGGGAGCAAACTGGCGGAGAATCTCACTCGGCTTTTTACCTCTCGCCGCGGGATGCTCCCTCCTCGTCGTACACGAACACCATTTCTCAGGGCTTCATCATATATTTACTTTACATATACAGTGAATCTCTAAGAAAAGACATTGTGCTGGCTAATTAACTTTACTATTAGTCGATAACCCACGTGATTTGAAATTATTAAAAGGGAATTTCCATGATTTAATAATTCTGAATTTTCTAATTAATAAATATCAAGTTGTACTTGGTTTGGGGTCTTAGTTGTAGGTTTTTTATGTCTTGATAAGTTTAGAATTTGGAACCAACAAAATATGACTAAATCTGAATTGAATTCAATTCGATGTCTCAATTCCCACAACGTGCATAGTAAATGGGTCCCACAATGTTAAATGCAGATTTGCGGTCATAATAATACAATCCATCTAATCAGTTCTCTGTTCTTAGCATGGAAGCTTCTAAAAAAGTCCAATTAGCATAAAAATAGATAGATTAAGGTCTTTTATGTTCCACTTTATACTGTCTATTAAGTGGTGAACTGTAATACCCTGAAATTATCCCTATATAAAATATTATGAAAAAAGAATTTTAGAAATTAAATTAAAAGTCTCAAGGAGTGAAAAGAATAAAATCAGAGGAAATTCTAAAGAAAAATGGGCTTGAAAATAATTTTATAAAATTTTTTGCTTAATTATTTAATTTCTAGAATTTTCTGGGAATTAATTGATTAGGGGAAGTATTTTTGGCAAAATAAACAAACTCACAGCATTAAAATAAAAAGAAAAAAGGTTTTAAAAACCTCTCCACAGTCTCTGGGCCATTTCCAGCCCATTATTGTGCGCAGCCCATCTCCCTCGCTCGCGCGCGTGTCGGCCTGCGGCCGCTCACGTCGCCCACAGCCACCGACAGGTGGGGCTCGCCTGTCAGGTCGTCGCCTACCTCCAGCCGAGCGGCACTATTGTACCCGCGCGCCGCCGTCACAAATCCCGCCTAATCCGCTCACTTCGGACTCGATCTCTCCAAATTGGTTGAGGGAAAACCAAGCCCCTATCCTCTTTTACCTAATCCCCAAGAAACCGGAGTCAAATCGCGCGTGGAGTGGAGACCCGAAGCTTCCCGAGTCGGACCTCCAATCCCTAACCGGCGCCGCCGCAAAACCCGTCGAGCCCGAGCCGGAGTCCGCCTCTCTTCGCCTTAAATAGCGATCTCGGAACCCCTAGGATCGTTTTCGCCCTTTAGATCGAGCTCTAGCTAGCCCCAGCCGCCTCTCTGCGTCTCGCGCCTGTGCCGCCGTCGTCGCCGAGCTCCGTTCGCGCGCCGTCGTCGCCCCAACCGCTGTTCAAGCCCGCTGCCGCCTTGGTTAGATTCGCTGGAGCCCGTAGAAGCCAGGCCGCCGCCTTTTAGCCCTCGAAAGCCGCCGGAACCCCGCCGTCGACGAAGACCCGAAGCCTTCCGCCGCCTTAAGCTCGCCGCCAGCCGTCTCCGTCGCCGTTCTTCGCGGTTTCACCCTCGGTAACGATCGCCTCGACCTCCTTTACCCTTTCCCGCTCTCCCCGTGCGTTGCCGCGCCGCCGATCGCCGTCGACCATCGGATCTAGTGCCGCCGCCGTCGCTATAGCCGCCATGGCCGTCGACGTGGTCGCCGTGTAGGCACCAGCTCGGCGCCACCTCAGCGCCGTTAGCCGATCCGGTCGGGATCGATGTCAGCCGTCGGATCTTCGCGGTTAGATCCCATCCGTCCGATCGTAGTGAGATCATCTTGACACGTGGCAAGATCGTGGCCATCCGATCCAAACCCTAGAACCCTAGCCGTCGGATTCCCCTCGTGGACCACGGTGGACTCGGTCCACCATGGACCCGATGCCTCTCTCTCACCGACAGTGGGCCCCACTGGTCAGCCGAGAGCCTCCCCTCTCCTGTGACGTCATAAATCCCTTTTCCCGAATAAAATAAATTCAATTATGACGCAATAAATCAGTTAATTCTTTTAAATAGGCTATAAAAGGGTTAAAAATTCCAAAAATCATAACTAATTCATACGAACTCGGATTGAGGTTGTTCAAGTCTCTAATTTCTCTAAAAATCATGAACTATCCATTAAAAATATAATATTGTACTGTCCATCTGTGTTGATGTACTGTTTTTGCTTGTTTTGTTTATTGCCTATAGCTACCGACGTTCAGGAGGTGACGCAGTTTGTCGAGGTAGGTATCGAAGACTATGTAGAGCTGCAAGGCAAGTCACATAGATCCCCTTTTTCCCGTTGAACATGTTGCTCCTATGATTAAAGCTATGTTTTTATTCAACACTGCATTTATTTTGGAATGTCATCGGGACAGGGAAACCCAAACTTTTGTTTATGGCCCTTTTGATTTGATTACTTGACCTTGTACCTATGGGATAATTTTGACTAGCTACCTTTATTTACTGGTTAGCTAGAATAACTCTAGGACCCTGCTTAGCCATGCCTAGCAAATAATAGAATAATTTATGGGTTGGCACAGTAACTCCTATGCTACTATTCGGTCACATGAAATGATGTTCCATTTACGATGGTGGTCGTACGAGGACATTTTAATGATTCACTAAAACTTGAATAAAAGGTGGGTTGTGAGCACCAGGGTTGGAATGTTGCTAGCGGTGCTCATGACAGTTAAGGACCGGTTCGCGGACTACCCGTTGCGAAGCAATACTCGTGCTAACCACAAGCTAATATGGGTAATGGTGGGATCCAAAGTGTAGTACGTTCAACCGGGGTCCACCATGGTGTGTTGTGGCTATGTCAATAAGACCACCATGGCTGCGTCAATAAGTCCATGTCTTGGGCGTTGGGCCGTCTCCCAGACTAGGTATCCGATCAATCCTACCGGAGACTGGTGGTCCAGCGGGTGGCTCCCTTGTTGTGTGGGTTACATAGAGGATCTTATTACAATTCCTTACCGAGATATCGTGGTGGTATCAAGGGGCACAGTGATGTGCTGTGAAGTTGTGTGTTGTGGGTAAATTGGTATACCACTGGCCAGAGTAAAACTATTTAAATAGCCGTGCCCACGATTAAGGGCGGCCTAGCAATATTTTCTGTGATTAGTCCCACACTATTTAAACTTAATGGTTGAATAGTGGAACAGTGTAGCTCCAGGTTGGAGTGGTTGGGCCTATACCGATATGGTGAGCGGTATAGTGTTGATTAATATTGCTATTTAATTAATGTTTTATTACTCTCTCAAATATTTTATTACATGCTTTTACGCAACCTTGAGCCATATTATGTCCTCCTTTGTTATCCCGTGCACTTGCATATTTGCTGGATGGCTTGCGGAGTATTTTATGTACTCACCTTGCAATCAACAATCATTCAGAGGAGGACTACAGTAATGAGGACTACTTGGAGAACTGAGCGGGAGTCCGGTCAAGTGGGTGGAGTGGGAATCGTCACATTGTTATTTATTTATCCGCTGTTTGAACCTTATTGTTTTAAGAGGTATCATTCGCCTCTGTAATAAATGCTTACGCTTTGTAAACAATTACTTTGATTATCAATTTTGTCTTGTGTGCCTTGGTTGATTCCTGGACGAGGGTTTACACACAATAAAACTCTAGAATTTTGGATGAAAATTCTGGGCGTGACATGAACATAGAAATATATTAGAGCCAAATAAAAATAGAGATGAATAGTCACCAACATCAATGAACAATATTACTCCCTCCATTCCAAAATATAACAATTTCTAATATTCAAAATTTGTTTCAAAATATAGCAACTTATCTATCTACTCTCTCATCTCAAATAATCACAGCCATGTCTTATTTAATTTCTCTACCAAGGTTGTCCATCCCTATCTACATGTACTTATATGCAAATGTGATTTGGTAGGAATATATTGACAAAACTAATATCTATGAGTCGACTCATTAACCTTGGATTAGGGAACCAGGTAGAGGGTGGAGTAGGGGATGGGGAGGAAGTGGGAAGGAGAACTCACTGACTTTCGACCTTAGGGAGAGGCCTTGGGTGGTGCAATCCTAGTGGAGGCCCAATGTCGCCAATGGAGGCTACTCATTAGAGTGGTTAGGAGGCCACAGATCCAATGGTGTGTGAGCCATGGGAGACGGGGAAGGAGGGGAGGGGCAGGAGAAGCCTGTTCGAGATGAGAAAGAGGAGAAGAAGAGGTGGAAGCAGCAACAGTGAGGGAGGGCAAGGCCGGCAAGGTTGGGGGTGGCGGTGCATGCAAGTTTGGGGGGTAGGCAGCGGCTATTGAGAGTCATATTGGGGGATGGGGATGAATCGAAAAGAGATTAGCTTGTCTATATACATGTGTCTGAATCTTAAAGTAATTCAGACATACAAAAGTGACCGATAGAAGAGAAAATCCTACAGCTAACAAATAGACGATCCCATATATTGGGGGGCCATGTGTTCTAAAGACTTTGTGTTAAATGGGATACATTCATTAGTGTACTCATAATGGTTTGTATATGTTTTTTCACATGAGTAAAACAACTGAACCAAAAATATACAAGCGCCAGAAATAAATCCTTAGTTTGTGACAATTCAACTTAGGCACCGTTCTTAAAGAGCTTATGTTTAAGTTACTATTTCGTTTTTCGTAAGCACGTTTTCTAAACTACTAAATAGTTTGTTTTTTTAAAAAAAACTTTCTATATAGGAATTTTTTAAAAAATCAAATAAATCTATTTTTACATTTGCAATTGTTAATACTCAATTAAACTCATCTCGATTTACATGTCATTAATAAAAAGATGTTGAGAAGGGTGTCTAAGAGCAAGTATAATAGCCAGCTATAAGCATATAAGCATATGTGGAGGAGAGAGAGAGAAAGAAAAATAAGGAGTGTTGGCTCTCATCCAAGAGCCAGATTTACACATGCTATCTAGATGCATTAAATAAATAAGTAAAAGAGAGGAAAAAAATAGAGCTAATTTTATAGCTAATCTATTAAATAAAAAAGAGAGTACATGTTAGCTCTAATACTATTTTTAAATGAGTTTATAGCTTGTACTAATTAGCTTTATCTAAGCTCGTAATTGTTCGGAGTTCGGATGCCCATGATACAAATCGTTTCACGTGTTGGCGTAGCGGAGTAAATGTCGGCTGGCCGCAAAGCTGCCGACGCTCCACCAATAATCGGGTCATCACGAGTAAGAGGACAGAGAGAACGAAACCGGCACGTTTACCTTGTTTTGCTCGATCTATCGCGAGCAACAAAAGCTGATGCGGCGCCAGAGAGATATATGTCATGCGAGGAGTTCACCGATCGATCGAAAAGCTCTTTGCGTCGCACGTTGGGTCCCCGCGCGACCCGACCCCATCATCGCCGGTTTGTCCTCACATCCACCATGCCCCAGAGATTGCTTTGCCAGCTTTTGCTCGTCTCGGCAAGTTTGGTTGGCGTGCTACTATATAGCTTAGCGTGTGAGATTATGCAAGCAGCTAAGCGTAACCTTTTCGCCGGATGATGCATGCGCGATATACCTATTTATGAGCTACTGTTTCTACTACCATTTGCGGCGTTTTCCTTTGGTGAGGAAAGCAAAAGGGGAAGCAAAGAAAGAGGCGGTGGTGCGCACGGCGGTCGATCGATTGACGGAACGGTGAATTTGTCCGTCCTGTGCCGAGCCGTGGGGGCCGGCGCATGTGCTCGATCGATCGCTTTGCGGCCTAATCGCACAGCTTCGGTCCAGTGGATTGGCTTTGGCCCGTTAGGACTCGTGTTTCTGCTGTTCATGTCATCATTTATGTGCTTAAGATGTCGGAATAGGCTGCGTTGGTTTCAACAGGGGACCGCTAGATGCTGTATACGTAGTTGTATCTATCAGAAGATATCTAAAGATTGCTTGGATTTGGACGTTACTATACTGGCCGTACCAGTGGCATGGATGCAGGCATGTTTTATGCTTGAACGCACATCGGTCGCCAAACCGTGAGGGACCTCAATTATTCATTGACGTCCATGGATCTGTACAATGATTGCCATGAAAACAACTGGAAGTGTCTATTCCTCTCCTGCTCTATCACACACCACAAACCCGGCCTCACGGAAAAATGCCTCCTATTTTCATCACATTACCTACTATACCTTCCAACGCTACCAATTTCATGTTGGCAATCAAAATGCCTAACTCCTTTTCTAATGAAGCATCGTCCTGACTCCTGAGCTGACATGGAAACTGGAAAGCCATAATGGAACAAAACGCGAGAGGAGGAGAGCCCACGGCGGACAGTGAAATGAAAAGAGTCATTCGTGCCTGCCTCCAATCATAGACCATGCTGCTGCTGTGAAGAGCAGAGTGCAAGGAGATACACAGTGCGTTACTGCTGCTACTCCCCTCCTACCCAATGGAGAAAAGCCCGGAGGGGGAGAACGCACCGGATGAGCGCTGGACGCCAGGACTACAATGTGGACTTGTACCTATATACGTGCTCAAAACGGATGCAGTGCAACATGCGTCTTTTTATTTGTTTAGTTAAAGAATGTACATTTTGTTGATAAAGCAGTACTACCGTCATCCCACGATAAGTACCATTCTAGTATTTAAATTTTATCTTATAATAAGTGCACCTGTCTGTAGTACCTTGAACTTGTCCCATTGATCACGCGCGGTCACTGGCGGTGGCGTGTTGGCATGCCAGCAACAATCCAACAAATGATGGATTGGAAAAGGCGTTCCCTTACAGCAAAAGACTGTTTTGTGTGAAAAACAAGCTAGCAGTGAATATGTTGATAAAACATTCGCCAAAAGTATATAAATTATCATACAGTTTTTATCTACTCCTTTAGTCCCAAAATATATCAACTAATACTAGATTAGACACTACCTAGTACTATAAATTTAGACAAGGGATATAGCAACCTAGTACTAAATTAGATACCACTTAGTATTACGAATATGGATAGACCTCATGTCTAGGTTCGTAATACTAGGTGGCGTCTAATACAGTATTAGATGGTAAGAGATAGAGTTAGCGTTGGATTCTATAACCCGATAACCCTTTAAATAAAGAGAGGGCGTCATATGTAACCACGGTGACGATAATATAGCGCAGGTGTGAAAAGATGTCGGCGAGGCCATAGACTCATAGCGGCTACGTGTGCTATATTGATTGGGAAGTAGAGCCCATAATCAGAGTCCCGGGATTAGATTTCGACTAAATCTCATTAATAAATATTGTGTGTTGTATTATCACCATCTAGCGTGTTTGAGTTGATCTATGATTGAAAAAATATGTTAGTCATCGTTTCGTTTTATCGTCTAACTTTTATAATATTTTGATAGCCGTGTTGATTTACACGGAGCAAAAAACTGGTAATGTTGGAACATAGAGATACAAGAAAGCATAGTTCTGAAAATATTGATTTACACGAGAAATTAAATCACATAAATTATCTGAAATATATGTTTGGATAGCTCACACAAAGTCGAGCGTTTGGAAGTAGCCCTTCCAGAAGAGCGGTAAAAGTTCGAACGGGGCATCTCAGATTCGAGATGAGAATGGCTTACAAAAGCCAATGGGAATAGGGAGGTTTTGTCACTTGTGCGTGTGGGGATGCGCGAGTTTTACATTGATACCGATCTTGGTAGCCACCAGACTAGAATCTAGATCCACGCCTCGCTATAGCTTTTAACGCAGAGCCGCAGCAGCAGAAGCAGAAGCAGCCGCAGTGGCAGCGGCAGAAGAAGCTCGTCAGGCTGCTGCTGCAGAGAAAGCGAGAGAGAGAGAGAGAGAGAGGGAGGGTTGTGTGGTGTGGTGTGTGTACCGTCCATACCAGCACACTCGTATCCTAGTGTATGTGTGCGTTTTCTGAGGCATGGAGTGCAAAAAAGAAGAGTAGCGGCCAAAGCGATGGCCAATAAAAGGCCCTCCCACCGCCAAAGATAGATCACCGATAGGGAGTGATCGAGAAGATCTCCCAGAGGAATTTCAGAGTCCCCACCCCCCACGCCACCACCACTTCTACTCCTCTCTCCTTCTCTTTTCTTTCGTTGCAGCCTCTCTTCCCTTCTCTTCTCTGGCTGGCTGCTCCTCCAACTATTGGAGTGACCCTCCCACACAACACTCTCCTACCAGCTTCTGCCTGCTAGCCTCCCTAGCCGCTACTACACACAAATCCCTCTCAAATGTGCAGCCAAGTGACAAAAAGGAAAGGAAAAAGGAGGAAGTTCCCCACTTACTTGATTGCTAGTAGTAGTACTAGGCCTCTTGGAGATAGCGAGCTGGAGTTGCAGCAGCAGCAGCAAGCAGGCAGCTAGAGGGAGATAGAGACAGGGCAGTCTAGTGCACTACGGGATCGAGGAGACTTCTCAGACTTGAGGCTCAGCTCACCTCAGCTGCGTGAGTAGCGGAGATTTTTATTCTGCCTTCTCCTCTCCTCTCCTCTTCTCTCCTTTTCTTTCTTTTACGAGTACTTGCTTCTTTCTCTTCTCTTTCTTTTAGTTTAAGCTTTGATTTGTTTTTGTTTTTACTCTCCGGGTCTCTCATGCCGGCTGCGGCTGCTTGAGAGAGAGGGGAGGAGTAGCCGAGTAGCACGGTAGCTTTAGGGAAAGAAATCTAGGCTCTAGTGCGGAAATTAAGCCGTATTTTTATCGTTTGCAGCTGCGAAATCACGCGGATATAAGTGTGGCTTCGGGACGGCGCTTCCCATCCGACACCGGCGCCTTCGCGGACTGGGTCGCCTCCTCCGCGGCGGCGGCGGCGGCCGCGGGCCGAGGCGACGATCTCTCCCTTGGCTTCAATGCCAGCGCCGCGGCTGCGGCCGCCTCCGGCGCCTCGCTGGGCGCGGGGCTATGGGGCCCGGCCTCCTCCGCCGCCTCGCGCCAGGCCGCCGCCCTGAACTACGGGATGGCCGACGTCGGGATGGTGGTCGTCACGCCCGCGGCCTCGTTCCACCACACGCACCACCATCACCACCACCACGAGGCAGCCGCGGCGGCGGCGGCCGCCGATCCTATCTTCCCGCTGCTCTCCGCCGGCCCCTGCGTGCTTGATCCGGATAGGTCGGCCTCCGCCGCGGCGGCCAGCAGCGCGATCCAATTTTGGCAGTCGCAGCCGCCGCAGTCGCCGTCATCGGCGGCGGGTGGTAACCCTAACCCTAGCGCCAGCGCCTTCCCATACCTCAAGAAGCCCCTCCCGATGCTGGACACCGGCGGCGGGTCGTCCGGCGCCGGCGCGACCACGTGCCAGGACTGCGGAAACCAAGCGAAGAAAGACTGCGGCCATCAGCGATGCCGCACGTGCTGCAAGAGCCGCGGCTACGATTGCTCCACCCACGTCAAGAGCACCTGGGTGCCCGCCGCTCGCCGCCGTGAGCGCCAGCAGCTCGCCGGCTCAGGCTCCGCATCGTCTTCCCCAGCAACCGCCTCCACGGCCGCCGCCGCCTCCGCCTCGAAGAAGCCTCGCCTTCTCACCTCCCAAACGACGACCTCGCACACCTCCACCTCCAACGCCACCACTCCTCGCAGCTTCGACACCACCTCCAGCCATCAAGGTAAATGCCGTTGATACGATCATAAATACGTATGCGCAATTCGATGTCGCCTACTACGAATCTACGAGTAGGAAAGTAAATTTAGCTCGTGTCATTGCAGATGCGTCGTTCAGGGAGAGCTTGCCTAGGCAAGTGCGCGCGCCGGCGGTGTTCAGGTGCGTGCGCGTGACGTCCATCGACGACGGCGAGGACGAGTACGCGTACCAGGCGACGGTGACCATCAATGGTCACGTGTTCAAGGGGTTCCTATACGATCAGGGCGTCGACGACGGCCGCCTCGCGGCCACGAGCAATGACGACTCGATGGCCGGCGTGCCCAACATCTCCGAGCTCCACCTCGGCGGGGCCTCCGTTTCCGGCCCCGGTGGCCACGCCATCAGGGAAGGCGGGTCCTCCATGGTGCCCTCGGACTTGTACGGTGGCGGGAGCGGCGGCAGCGGAGGCCCGCACATTCTTGGCGGGTCGAGCTATGGTAACACCATGAACTGATCTTCTAATAGAAGAGTTAAGGTTACACCATTACTGCCATTCTTTTACCATCTTATTGCTGGTACAATTCTCTCTTTCTCGTCGTGTGCCCGTACCATCACGCAGGGCATCAACGCATGCTGTTTGTTCTACTACACTTATCTCTTCGGTGGTGTTAGAGTTGTCGTTGTTGTAGTATAATAACATCGAAGAATTGTTGTTAGCTGTACCTTAGCAGTAGCTGTTTTTTTTTCCATTGGAGTAGAGATTAATAATTTGTTAGGAAGAATTCCAAAGAAGTTAATGCAAGATTAAATCAGTAAGCATAAGATATTGCCTTTTGGTTCTTGGGCTTTTGGTCTTGTGGTTCATGTTCCCGATGCCTGGTGTTTTTCCTTATATGGGGATGGTGCTAAGGGGGTGCAAGCCATACAGGCCGTGGGGGTCACTTCGAGTCGAGCAGCAGCTAGAGGCGTGCACTGTTCGGGCTCGTGATAGAGATACTATTGTGAGAGTGAAGTAGAGTAGTAGCATTTCGAGCTGAAAAGTTTGACTCTTGCTTGGCCTTCACTCCTTTGCGTGCTTAACTTGGCCTCCAATGGCTTGTTTGTCTGCACTGCACCCTCTTTGTCTTTGTTTTACTCTTATCGATTTTTCTATGGGTAGGTAAGGGAGGCGTGGGTTCTTGGCCTGGCTTTGTTCTCACTAGAGCATCTTCTACATGCATTGGAACTTGTATCCGTGACGACAATGTGCAATGCATGTGATTAGAGCATTCTTGCCCATATTATAGGCATCTTATTGTTGTTAAACTATGTTAGCGAGATTGTTGCTGCCTCTTCTTCTTTTGACATGTTGAGGGTAAGGGGAGGCAGGATCATGGTGGTTTCCTGCTCCCTTCACTTCATTTTTTTTGTTCGAGTCCCCATATTTATTCCTTGTGCCGGATCCCATCGAGGATGACAAGATGTGAAAAGAAAGAAAGGTGTGGTAAAAGCATAGCCATGCACTGGTTACACAAAGACACATGCTTTTTTGTTTACGGGTGTTTCTTTGGTTCCTTTACTCCCTTGTCTTGGATTGCTGGACGCTGTACTGTATTTTCATTTGGTTTGTCCCTGTGAATTTTGGTCGGCCTGCTTAGTACGCTGGGACAAGTTAACTGCACATGGCTCGTCTAGGCAGTCATGAGCTGTGATGAACTTTTCAATATTTTGGATTGACGTGGTTGGGCTATCATGTCATCATCAAATTGTTGTTATCTCATGTATGTGATCTAGGCGTTGGTCCATTTGGCCCTGTCGACTGCTGCCAGCATATGGCACAAGGTTATGTTCAGCTTGCTTCTTTATTTGATGCATCAGAAAGTATTCATAGGTCCTAGCTCGACGAATTTTGTTACCAGTTTCCAGGAAAAATGTTATCGCTTGACTAATTTATCAGTTTTTTAGCTATGCTGATGGGTTTAACCCTATAAAACGGCTTTATCTTTTTAATGAGGCACAGTTCATTTGTCATCATAGGACGTTTTTCAGTACTGGTGTTTCTTAACTGTCGCAAATACTGAGACTTAGGATTCATGCGTATTCATGAGAACTGTACAAGCAGTTTCTTACCAACAGGCATACATAGTTTCTTTTGGGTTATCCATTTACAGATCACAGGACTTTGTTGAGCAACCTCATGTTGCGGCTGTTAATCAGTGGGTCCGTTTTTCTTGCAATGTGGTTATGCATCTACATCGTCACGTGCATTATTTTAGCCGGCATACTTCTACTTCACTCGTTAATAAATTAGGCGTACCTTGTAATGTGGACTTCTGCTTCTTGTCTTTTGTGATGATGGTGATCCATTTGACTTCCAGCTTTCGTTTCAGCTTATTTGATTTCCAGTTGCTTTGTTTATTTGAACAAATCTTTTCTATCCGGTGATTCTTCTCAGTTTATTTCTTACATGAGGCGAAGTGAAATTCTACCTAGTTTGTGAGGTATTTATACTCTAGGGATTCAAATTTGTCGTAAGCAAGTGGTTTTCAAAAACTGCTGCTTATCACAGATCAACCACACTTCTATTATCATTCTTTGTCTCACTTCTATTATCATTTTACTACGAGAACTCACATTTAGGAATCCACTTACGCTGAATAATGGTGTAATGTAATCCTAAAAGTTTAGTTGGCTGTCTAGAAGTAATTTGTAGTTATGCTGTTGCACAATATAACTTTCCGAATTTTATTGGAGTTTTGTGAAACATACTAAAGAAACAATAGTTTTGCCCGTTGTATATGCAAGGTTGTTTCAATATCGTGGTGTTCATTACTATAATCTGAATTATCTTTTGGAACTATATTATCTTTTTTTTATTTTTTTTTGTATTACACCATATTATGAACACTTGGCGACTTGGCTTTTGTTCCTGAACTGAGGACTCTTAATGGGTTCAAATGAGATAAATGTTTGTTTGGAATTGTTGTGTTGGTTGGCTATTTGTTGCAAGTGGGAAAATGGTGATGAAATTGTGGATTCTTGGGAAAGTTGTCACGACTAGGACTAAATAATTGTAAATGGGTAAAGTTTGTTATTCATTCTCTTGCGATTACATTTTTTAACAGTTCTAAATGGTGTTGCACATAGTGTAGTGCTTATTTTCTTGTGTAATTACAATATTGCGTATGTTTGTTTAGTGTTTATGTTTCCACTGTAGGGAGTGGATGATGTAGGTTTGCATAATTCCATTAACAGTTAAATGGAAATTGGATGAAAGGTATGTAGATAGCTTTAGTAATCTTATTTTGATTATAACTTTGATTTGTTAGAGCACGGTTCGTTTAACATTAGTACATGCTCCTTGCATTTTTGTGTAGGTAGCCTAATTGGATTTCTTGAATGGGAAGTTTTGTTAATCTTGCCTTTGTTCATGAATATGAGGATACAGTTTTCTGTTATCATTATTGTCCTATTTTTTGCCATCCTGATGGCAAATTATTTATCTTTACTTGATAATTGGCTATGGTCTTCTTTTAGGTAATCTGAGCTACGTTAGATCTGATTATTCTCGTTGAGGATCGGGTGGTTTCTATATAGTGCTTGCAGTAACAGGTGTAGTGAAATCATCTCACTGTCTGATCTTGGCTATTAACTTGTTTGCACAACGCATCCTGTTGCACTAACTGTTGGAAAATTTTCGATAATTACTAGGCTCGCAATGTTCAGTAATGGAACTGAATTACTCCCACTGGTTATTATTATCTGACGATGGCAGTACTGAAGTTAGCATTTGCAGTGTCAAATAATCCACTGGAGGGAACATAATGTTTTCGAGTGGGTAACATATGTTCTTTTGATGGTCTAGGATTTAAGCTTTGTGTTTTGATATAGGAGTATGATGTAGGTTGGTTGCAGAGTTCAGTGGTGTGAATCTGGATTCGTATAAACACATTGCTAGGCGAACGCCTGTTTTGCTTGATATCGGAATTTTGGTTCTGCTTTGCTTGTTATCGGAATTTTGGTTTGTTTCGTACAGGGAAGCTTGTGGGGATTTTAAGTATTTTGTTCCTTCAGATCCATATTTATCAGTTTGTCATGAATTATTTGTACCTAGACCTATGCTAGTCATATCAATGTTATTTTACCACTCGTCATTTCAACCGGCATATTGCACTTGTATTTATGAAGTTGTAGAGGGCTAAAATTCCTAGATCTCTACTGTGCAGTAAAGTGGACTTCTCTTCCTTAGCTAAAGCCAAATGATCCCTAATATGACGCTTGCAACATTAATTGACGTCTCTTGTACGGCACATAAACCAGAATTGGACAAAGGCTCCGCCTTCTCTCCAGATTTATTGGTTTAACGGTACTGTTTATGTTCTAGTAATGCCGTAGTACGTGTTATGATTGCAGGGTCTTTAGTAGTACTAATATTTCTTTCTTGGCATCATGACAAGCCGCCGCTTTTCTTGCACTGAAATGTAAAGAAGAATAGATCTGTGCGTGCATGAGTGCATGTCGGAGATACTGTCTCATGTGATCGTACGTACGAGCTATTTTTGTGTTTGGATCCAAGGACATTTTTTTCGAAACGCCGGGATGCAAATTGACGATGGTACCTTTGCTTGTGTCCGAGCTGCTTGTCTTGTTGATTTCACCTTCGCTTTTATTTTCTCGCGACTTCTTTTGCTATGTTGCAGTCACTTTGCTAGATGCTGCCATCCAGTCGGGTTCTGATTTCTGAGTTTGAAGTGACGGTAGAAATTGCAGAACCAAAAGAAATGTGCCAACTGCCAATTTACAATGACAAAGTTTCCGTCTGAAGGTCCCCTTTCTTTTTGGAACGATTAAGGGCTCTTTCAAACGAGGATTCTTAAAACACAGAAATAAAAAACACATAAATAAAATGTTACGTCTTAAAAATCTTAAGGAATAAAAAACATAGAAAACTACATATGCAATCATTTGAATTGAGCGAAGAAAAACATAGGGTTTAGAAAAGAGAGATACACATAAAGTAAATTTTCTAAGAGGTTTGAGCTTATGTTAGTAATCCTCTAAAATTACCATGAAACATGCCATTTCATAGGAATTTGAAAGGAATTCTTGAGACCTAATACTCTGATCTAGAGGGTCTTATAGAAATTTTTCCTATAGGATTTAAATCCTCTAAAAATTTTTTAATTTTCGTTTGTTCCAAAGGAGCTCTAAAGGTTCTGCCGTTGAAACAGATTGTTAGCCGTGGCATGGAAATCTGCATAACCGCAATCCATCAACATCTTGCACATTTTTGTTTTGTTTATTTTGGGACTCTCCATTTTGTTAGTAAATTGAATAGGGGCTAAGCATAACTTCACATAAGCATGATCTTAACCTAATACATAAACAGTTGCACCAAAATGCGTAATCGAGTTCAATTAGATAGACAAACCTGCGGTTGAAGAGGAAGCCCAGAGATCGCTGATGTTCTTAGTTGGGTGGTGTAGTTGTTCGGGTCAGTGCAGTGCATAGTCTAGGGCGTAGTGCGCGGTGAACTAACCGGTGGCGTAGTTGACCGGTAACGGTGCAGGGGTTGGCTCCATTAAACGATGGAGTCAAGCTTAGCGAAGAACAGTGTTTTGTTAAGGAATTATTGGCGCTATTGGCCTGGCACGTTGGTTATGGATCTGTTTGGATCTCTTTTCTCTAATTTGGTTATTTCAAGCCAACGGTTTAATTGTACATCCTTTGAGAATTTACTACTCGATTGAAAAAGATCACACAACTATGTAACTACAATGAGTAATCAGATGGATTAAGAAAATAGATATATAGAAAATCTATATATATGACTAAAAATTCAAACATCAAAATACTTATTTTTTTAGACGGAGAGAGCACATGTTAGAGTTTATTGTGTAGTTTATATGACAGGTGAACAAAAGTTAAGATTTTTCTCCACCGTGCAAGCGTTTGTCGTGTGTTGTGCAAGTTTAGATAACTAGCGGATGAAAGGTTAACACTGTATCAAAAGTGGTTTATTTTATTCTCTATGCAGTTCCGTGTAATATTTCCATGGATGTGTGGCGTTTCTTAATTTGCAAGTGGATGTGTGGCGTTTCTTAATTTGCAAAGAAAAACAAAGGGCTTTTCTGTGCCGGACGCTATACAGGGAACCGAGACACATCACACATGCATGTCTAAACTCTAGTGAAGTCAAGCTGTATGGCAGTAGAAGCATTCCGTGGCATGCAACTATGCGAGAGTGTGGTAATAGGACGAGCCTATAGCATGTGGCATGGAAGCCCTAGGCCGTAGTAGGGGACAAGCTTTTGCACGGCAAAGTTGCGTGGTTGCTCGCGGCACAGGACACGGGTCTCATCAAGAGGGTTTCGCCTTTTGCATGTCACCCATGTTCGTCGCAGTACTCCAACCCGGTAGTCCTAACTCAGTATCAAATAAGTTTACCCTATCTCATATATATTTAAAAGACTACTTTTTTTAATTATTTGTATTTTTAAGATTTAAATTTTTTATCAAATACTTATCATTCTCATATTTCAAAATACTTTTAATGTAAACTTTTCTTCCTATCCTTCATTAATACACTTACAGCTCTTATTAGCTTATTTCAACTAATTAGAGTTAATAATTATTTTAAAAATATAACTACGAAGTATGTAATAAAAGTAAAATGTAATTTACCATAACTCTTTAATTAGTGTGAAATTTATTAGTATAACGGATACTAAAAAGATAGACAAAATTTGAACTTATTTTGCAGTAGTACCCACTGTGTCTGCGTGCAACTACAATCAATGCTGAATCGACCAGCCAATCTCGTGAGGCGATCGCCGGCCACAGGATGGAGATTGGACGCAAGTACGTGTGTGCTGATCCAACGAAAAATCCGCAACAGTGGTCGAGAATTCGCAGCTGGCTGGGCTGGCAGGCACGATACTCCGATGGCGATCGAGATGGATTACTTTTGCCGTTGAATTGATGGAGTTGACATGGGCAAGAGGAGGAGGAGGAGGAGGATGTGGAAGCAAGCGCGCGGCGCGGTGGCCTGGAGACACGGAAGCGCGCCCCCCTCGCCTGGATTGTACTGTGTCCAAGGTAGGGGTCTGGCGGGCTTGTTGGCTCGTTGCGTGAAGCCTCTCATCTCGGACTGGACTGTGGCCGGCGTCATGTATAGCTTCGATTGCTGATCGGAATAGTTTATTGCTGCTAACCATTTCGAATTGAATGATGCTACTACTCCTTGCAGATATAATTTGACACTGGATGCCTTGGCTGAAGTCAATGTTTGGCGCATCTCTACATCGTGATCAGTTAGTGCTGGTGGTAAAATATTGATTCACCCAGAGGAAACAGATGAGAATGGTCTTCATCCTGAGAAAAAAAAGTGTGAAACGGTTGTTAACTTTTAGGTTTAAGAAAAAGGATGATGATTAAGCTGTTAACCATTTTCAATAATTTGAACGGGGAGGGGGACGCACATAGCATGGTTCAAAGCTGATAGGACCATGTGGAGGTGCCTATACGGGTGTCAAGTGGTGAACTCCATCGTGATCGGAAAGTTTGGCAGTCACGACTAATCGTGCACGGAGTGTTCTCTCGTGGTCTTTTCAGCATGCGGCACATGCTCCTCTATAGCTAATTATGGTATGTTGTGATCGTTATTCTCTCCAGGGTTAAAATCCGGACCTATTCGATAGTGTTTGCCTATGTTTGGCATTGAAAGTGTTGGTTGAATAGTATGACCAACAGTAATAACATGGAGTATGTATGATTATTAAAAACCAATAGTGTTGGTCGTGGCATTAAAATTCTAAAAAGGCACCAGCGCTCTGGTCTGGGCGGCCTGAAACGTGGCCTGGCCGACTATAGCGTAGTCTAATCGGTCTGGAGCCGGGCTGAGTGATAGGTAGGGTTTTGACTGAACTAGTTTCCAGCCAATCCGTCATGTGAGTCCCGGTTGCACCATTAGTTTTGCTATGGATGTAATGTACAAGTCAGTACTAGTACTAGGAATTGAACTATGGTTTGGAAAATTAGCCATCGTTGAGCCAATTCGTGTCACAAGTTTATCCAATCTACTATCCAAAGTAATAACATCTAATTTGTTTACAAAAGTGGCGCTAATCGATGCATCAGTAGATTCTTGAATATTCGGGGATAATTAGGTAGCGTTGTTGGTTACCTCATGTCGCAAGGTGATTTTCGAAGGGGGCAAGTTCTTCTTGGCAACGCCTTGACAAATGTTGGTGAAGCTTGAAAGCACGTGATATTCTATCTTTGTTTTTTGCATCTCAATCTCTTGTCGATCCTCCTCGAACAGATCCTCCATAGTGGTGATGAGGACCTTACTTAAATCAATCTCGCTCCCGTTCGTCATGGCCGGTGAAGATGTCGTTCCTAGTAGGGTCACCAATTCGTATTGATGCCTTTTTGTGAGCAACACGTTCCACCGAGCCTCCAACTTGATCGTAGTAGATTTAGCGGACCACGGGCTATGTAGCTTTTGATCTTGGCGATGAGAGAATCAAAATCAGCTAGTAAAGCCGATTTAGTTTAAATTGGTGGGCAAACAAAAAGTATACGTGACAAACATACAAAAATTTTGCACCTGTAGTGAAGAGGACGATTTATGTCGCAAACTGATAAAGATGGATGAACTAGTGCTAAACTAGGGTAAAACTAAATAAAAGAATGATTCTTGCATATTGGATTGAGTTGTTCTCAATTGAACCAATTATAGCCCTTAAATAGCGGTTGTACTTGCAAGAAATATAGGCTCTTCACGTTCTAATAGGCTTAGAGATGTATTAGAACTCAGAAAACCTTAAAAAAAGAAAATATAAGAAATAGTCAAATTAAACTTGGACTATGATTTTACTAGTCAGACCAGCCGATCACTACCGGTTAGACAACCATTAGGTCTTCGGTCAAACCGGCTTATAAAGCACGGTTAAATCACCAGTTGTTCGATCAAAACATGGTTAGACTAGCGATCTGACCGGCATTATCGTGAAGGTTCTCATCGATTCCAAATTTAGCTCAAATTCGATTTCCAAATTTCGGTGTCATTAACAGTTATGTGCATGTAGTGTGTGTAGTGATACGTGTGCGCACACTACGGTGTAATCGATAATAAAGAGAGCATAACTTAGTCCATCCATAGCAGTGAATATCTGGGTGGGCTGCTACTGAGAGAAGCCCGTGAAACGGCCCATGGATGGAGGCGTGGACTGTGCGAAACTCTACAAGATTTGCAGGCACTTATCATTTTTTATCAATTTATCGTGGGTCAATGTGATCGTGAACCCGGTGGGCAGCGGATGGACGATCAATTGATCAAAGCATGCGATCGGCGTTCAATCTCCCCAAGCGACCAACAAAGTCGCGGCGCGTATGTGGACGAGTTCGATGATGATGCGAAGTGTACGTGAAAGGCTTGCGAATTGTTATGGCTCTGCTGCTCTGCATCGAGCCATCAATTGTGTCTGCGTGTGCTGCATGCAAAAACCACTTCCATTTCGCCTTACATTTCTCCAGATCCCGGAAGCATCTGGTGGAGAACCGATAGTCACATACAAGAATACTCAGTATTTGCAAGAAGACCAGTTTCCTCATTCCATTTTATCGGCGAGGATAGTCACAAGCAACAACTTATCTAAACTGATACATTGAGCAGAATACTACCAGAGCTAACAACTTTTGCGTTCTCTAGTTCAGGGTCTTCTGCGTCAGAGAAGCCCCGGTAACTGAAAGTATTATCAGATTTGAGGTAAACTGCATCGCTGCATCTGGTGCAGACTGCTGTGCAGTGCAATGCTAAGAGTGATTGAAAACTAATGTACTGTACAAAGCGGCAAGTTTGCCAATGATACAAGGCCACGCTCCAGTTCTTCACAAGGGAAGATTGTTCGGTGACCCAAGGGCTGCAGTGTTCTTCACAGCACCATTATCTACAGCGGTTGGTGAAAATCACTCGTTCAACTGAGGTTCAACCTCTGGAGTTGCTTCAGGTGTCTTCCTGAGGCCCAACCTCTGGAGGTGCTTCAAGTGCTTTTCTGCAGCTGCCTTATCAGCAGCCTCACGCTTCTGAGCTCGTTTTGCTCGTCTTCCTGCAACTTCCTTGGACACAGAACCTGATCCTGATGCTGATACATCTTTCTTCTTTGGAGTCCTGGATGGACCAGCATCAGTGCCATTCAAGGACTGGCGACTCACTGGCCTTGCCTCTTTCCTGCCTCCTCTAACATATCCATTGTCACCCCACCTCCTATTGCCAATTCGAATGCTCGGTGACCTGCTCATGTAATAAGCTTCTTCGTCAAGGTCATCTTCATCACCATCATATTGATAGCTGTGGTATAACTCTTCTTCATCCAGAGCCTCTTCGTGAACCTCTACGATCAGAGGTTCAAACCAAGTGGCCCTCAGGAGAAGGCAAACACTTTCCTCGAACATGTAGTCATGAATACTGGAGAAAAGAAACTAGCATCAAGTTTACAGTCTACCTGAAACAAGTATGCCCTCCCCCATAATGGAGAAACAAGGAGTTACCAGCCATCGAGAGAGCGGTGCACACTGAGGAACTCGAACGGATGTTTGCATTGTGGGCATAGAGGTGTCTGCTTGTAGGAAGCCCACCTCAGAATGCATGTAACACTGTTTGCACAAAGTGTAGTTAGAAAGAGAATTAGCAACAGGTCTATCGTTTGAAATGGCATTACAATAGTTAACAACTAAGAACAGAAAATAAGTCACGAGAAAGAATGCTAACAGAAGTTAGGTTCTTCAGCATTAGCTGTGAGTCACATACACCTAAGCAAGCTATCTCTTCACATCAAGTCAAACACACCTCTAGAATGTAATATGATCAGGTCATGAGGCCCATAGGGTTTGTTAACAACCACCATTCAATATGTAGTAGTTTGACAAGGAGAAACCAACCGACCGCACATGGCTAGTATGGTGGATAGCATGTTAAATTTCATTCCCAGCAACAAAAGCCTGGCATTTATAATCAATTCAACAGAACTTGTAAGGCGCCATGTTAATATCAGTGTCATGGGCAGCTCGCATATGCTAGCGCTAAGATGCCATAAATGTAAAAAAAAAAATGTTCATACAGTTGTTAATGAGGGGCATGAGGGCATCGCAAGCATCTTCAAATCTCTCAGACTAAAATGAAAGGGGCCTCATCAAATTAACCAATTCTATCAATAAGATTCAGAGGCAAACCGTATCAACAATCTAAAATAGAGGATCCAGTGCTAAAGCTTAGCAGTAATTCGGATTGCAGGGGAAATGCAAAAAAAACGAACCAGTAGGCGTGGTCGCATCCCTTGACGAGAGCCGTCTCTTGCAGGGCGATCTTATCCAAACAAATCGCGCACACCCCGCAATCCACCGCCCGGTCGCCACCACCACCGCCACCGCCCACAGCCGCCGCCTAACACAACAACATCAACCAAGCAAGATTAACCCCCGCACCAACAAACAGATCGGGCGGTTTCCCGCAGATCCAGCTTGCGCCCACCTTGTCGATAGGAAGAGTCGTGGTGGGGAGGGGGACGAATTCGGCCGAGGACGAGAAGGACGACGCGGCGGCGGCGGCCATGTCGGTGGCTGGAGACGGGCGAGGGGGAATATTCCTCTTGTTTTTTCCCCTTGGGTTGGGTGGTGAGAGCAGAGGTGATGGGAGGACGAGGAGGAGGAAGGGGGCCCTTCGCGAAGAGGCGAGGGGCTCGCGGCCGGAGAAAAAGTGGGGGATCTGCACGAGAGATGCCACCCGGTTATTCGGTCGCCACGCGTGACGACGCGTCGGCGCCCACCGCCCACTGGTCTCCTATTCTATTCTCTTTATTCTCTTGGACGACGGCCTGTGGAAGTGAAAGCCCAGGTGCCTAGGCGGCCTGGCCTGGCCCATCGTGTGTTCAATTGGACCTCCTTTTGAGGCTTTGAATTTTTTTTTTATTTTTATATTTATTTAATAAAAAATTTACAAAACTACATTTTCATTTCAAAAATTTACAAAAATATACTCCCGCCGCCCTTTGGGAGGGCGATATCTCTGAAATCGCCCTCCCAGAGGGCGATATGATGACGTGGCTGACGGCGTCAGTCATTTTGCAGGCGGCCCCCCCGGCCACACAAAAACCGCCCTCTGAGAGGGCGGCAAGGGGGCCGCCTGTAAAATGGCCGGCCGGGAGGGCGGTTTTTAGCCCGGGCAGTATAAAACCCCCTCCCCAACTCCAAAAATGTCATAAAATGCGATCTTTGTTTACTACTATAACTATTTAATATAGTCTAATGCACTCTCTGCAAATAGATATAATCGTAGGGGACATGCAGCCGGTGTTCAGTGGTATCCTCTACTGCAGAAGTACGTGGACGACTGGTTGTTGGTGACAGAGGAGGTGGTCGACGACATACATGCACACACTAAGGAGGCCTACCTAGCATACCTCACGTGGTACCAGGCCCGTACCCGCACACGCGTAACGTTCACCCCAGATGATCCACAGCCACACGTCGCCGCTACGACGGACACGTATCCTAGACACCGTGACCAGGACTACTTCCGCGCGGTATGTCACATTATCTTTGCACTTTGCTATTTCCTTTGTACGTGTCTACAGTTCTAACACATGTTCACGTCACATCTGAAATAGGCCGACGCAGCGCGACAGATTCAGGCTGATGTAAACGCGACGTTCGGACGATTGGACAGTGGGATTGTGCTCAATGCCGATGAGCAGAGGACGACCTTCGGGAGGATTCGTCAGACGATGCTCACAGTGATTCGTGCCCTCACTTGTCGTGCGGTCGATGCGGTACCTCCCGTAGTTGTACAGCAGCAACAGCCACGGCCAGTAGGAACAGGAGCAGGAGCAGGAGTGCGACTGCAGAGTTCCAGTCAGCCGTCTGGCTCCTCCAGAGGTAAATTGGACTAACCATCGGTTCATAACATGTTTCCTTCTACGACATGTACTGTTGTACATCAATATGCTTCCCTGCAGCTTTCGCTACACCGTACTTACATCCCTCTGGAGCTAGCACATCGACGCATGGAGTGTACCACGGACGACCACACGCGCAGCTGGGCATGACAACTGCCCCTCGGGCTACCACAGGAGGTCCTTCAGGTTATATCAAAGTTTATTTTTGCTTTGCAAAATTTTGGTTTGCAATTATCAATATTTTGGTGAACATGGTTCTACTGTACAGCGTCGGGGATGTTTGCTGGCGCTGGCACCTCCACGCAGGGCGTGGGCATGACAACTGCCCCTCGGGCCACCACAGGAGGTCCTTCAGGTTATATCAAAGTTTATTTTTGCCTTGCCAAATTTTGGTTCGCAATTATCAATATTTTGGTGTACATGGTTCCACTCTACAGCACCGGGGATGTTTGCTGGCGTTGGCTCTTCCATGCAGGCCGCACGCGGCAGCGGTTGGGCACCGGATCCTTTCGAGGGGGACGACTTGGAGGACTCGGGCGAGGAGATCCAGGAGATACTACCAGCCTCGCAGCTCGAAGGAGCTCCGCCACCACAGACACAGGACCCACCAGCTGCCACACCCGTGCAGACAACCCGCGCTGGCCGTGCCGTACCACCAGACCGGCTGATGTACTCCCAGGGGCAGGTGCGAGCGCAGGGTAAGAAGACAAAGAGAGCTAGAGGTTACGGTCCGGGCCCGTAGTACGTTGCATCAGTGATAGTTTGTCTGTTGTATATCATGTTTTTTTATTCTATGTATACTGAAGAAACCCTTTTACTTTATTTACGCTCGTCGATCGTTTACGATCTATGTTTGTGACGAAACTGATCAAAAACATGAATTTTTCAGTTTCAATTTTACGGCGAAAGTACATTCTGAGCGGTGATAACCGAACACACGTTAATTGCATACGAACATAATGAAATTATCCATACAAAGAGTACAAACGACACATCAAACGTTTCTAGTTATCGTTATTATATGCCTTAGGGAATTTTAAACAAATAACCAAGTAGAGATATAACTACTGTGTGCAGCGTGGGTACTTTCTCTTCCTTGCCGCCACAGATATACCTGTCCGGACCGTTCGGACAGGATGAGGATGGTCCAGACTATATAACGCAAAACAACCATTTGTACAGTGCGGACCGTGCGAATAGGGTGTCGATGGTCCGGACTATATACTGTGAAACAACAATTTGTACAGTCCGGACCGTCCGTATAGAGTGCGGACGGTCCGGACAGTACTCTGGGCCGCCTGCAAACTAGCCTGTCCGGACCGTCCGTATAGGGTGCGGACGGTCCGGACAGTACTCTGGGCCGCCGGCAAAGTAGCCTGTCCGGACCGTCCGTATAGGGTGCGGACCGTCCGGACAGATTTTGCAGGCGGCCCCAAAACCGCCCTCTCAGAGGGCGGCAAGGGGGCTGCCTGTAAAAGGGCCGGCCCCCCCAGCCAGATTTTTACAGACGGCCCCCTTGCCGCCCTCTCAGAGGGCGGTTTATTGGTGGCCGGGGGGCCGCCTGCAAAATGGTTGACGGCCGTGGGCCGCCGGCCAACGGCCGTCAGCCACGTCATCATATCGCCCTCTGGGAGGGCGATTTCAGAGATATCGTCCTCCCAAAGGGCGGCGGGAGTATATTTTTGTAAATTTTTGAAATGAAAATATAGTTTTGTAAATTTTTTATTAAATAAATATAAAAATAAAAAAAATTCTTGAGGCTTTGACCATAGCGTGGTCAATTGGGTTTTGTTCGTGGTTACTGCACCGACATACTGACGATTACCTATGGGCTGACGACAGTAGATTGTGTTCATCCAACGTGGGCATACTACTCTTACATAGCTGTATTATTACCAGACGCGAAATTAACAGATATTGCCCGCTTCGAACCGGTTCGGATCTTGAAATTAGCAGATGAACATGCCGCCTCGAAAGGAAAAGAAAAAAGGATGGACACGGTGTTGAAACGATAAAGGACACCTTAACTATTTCAGTTCTAATCCCTCCCCACAAACACCGAGAGGTTCACCATAAGATGGGTTATCTCCGTACGTATTGTCTGCTAGTCTTGATTGGCCGACCTGACCCTGACCGTACGTATAGTCGTTGTGTCCCGTTCCTTTATCAATCATGCACCACGCAACGCATGCAATGCAGTGATACATCATGGTTAGGTAGGGAACATACGGCCGAGCTCCCGGCGGCGGCATGGCATCCGCCATGCATCTATCGCTGCGGCACCGTCGCCTCCCCGCCGCAGCAAACCAACACGACTATGCTTGCTGCTGCTGCCGCCGCTTCCGGCTAGAGATGACAATGGGTCCGTGACCTAATACCCGCTGATTTTTACTCTATTACAAGTTATATATGTCTAATTCTTGTATCCATGTGTCTATCAGTGAGAAAAATCCTTATTTGTTAAATAGACAGGTATGGTTTCACTACTAGAAATTTGAAATTTCGTGAAGGTTAAAATATCCTCACGAAAACATTTTCGTGACGGTTCACCCTCACGAATCAGAAGCCATGAAAATGTCGTTTTCGTGAGGGTTAACTGTTACAAATTATTTTCGTGATGGTGAGCACCGTCACGAAAATAAAGTTTTAACGAGAACCGGTGTTTTAGTGCTGGTCTAATCACATCTGAAATGGTTACGTCGTCGGTGGGTATAATTCTTTCTTGACCAAGTAGAGAGATCATTTTCGTGACGGTTTTTGATGCACCGTCACGAAAACAAGTATTTTTCGTGACGGTGTGTCAAAAACCGTCACGAAAATCACAATTTTCATGGCAGTTTTTCACACACCGCCATAATTTTTATGGTGGTGTGTCAAAAACCGCCACAAAAATTATGATTTTCGTGACGGTGCATCAAAAACTATCAAAAAAAATTAAATACTGTCATGAAATCTCGATTTTTTAGTAGTGTTTGTTCTTTAACCACCCACATCTACTAATCCATGGGTAACAAAATCCGTATGCCTAGTAAAATCTGAGAAAACCGTCTCCATGATGCATGTCAAATTGTCACACGCCTCACATTGCCGACGAGACCGAACGCACCCTGCCGGCTGCCGTCCGCACAAGGCGCTCCTCGCGGCTTTTCCTTTGCTTCTCTCCAATTTGCGCCATCCGTTCGCTGCTGGAACGCGACGGCAGCGGAAGGCGGCAGAGACGGTCGACGGACAAGACCGTGCACATGCTTGTCATGCTCGGCCCTATGCGCATGCGCCTTGTCTAGACAATGCACGCTCATGTTGCTATCGCTTCTTTGGCGTCTCGCGCCGGGAATCCATGTTTGCATTTTATAAACCGAACTAATTAGCTCTCTGCCTGACTGCTTTTGTCTTTCATTCCCATGAATCAACCCTGTTCTGTTTGTACCTTTCTTGCTCAATGAGAATCTATGGGACAATAGTAAAAAAAAATGAAAACGTTCTGCTCGAGCTTATTTCTCCTTGTTTTAATTAGGTCTGTGTTCGTGCCCCAATAATTGCGTATGCATCCAAACTGCTGTCAGAGGAGACAGTGATCTCATTAATTTATGGATTGTTTGAATCGGTCTTGCTAAAATTTTCAGTCTATTGTGTAGTATTATTGGTGCACTTCTGCAAAGGCCAGTCATGCATGCATGTTTTTGGTCTGCTGCAAAGCGGCTCGATCGTGCATGTGGGAAGTACTCCCAAGGCCTACTACGATGGAATTACCTCCGGAATTTTGAAATTCAGTTGGCCACTGTCCATATGCTGCTATAGCTTTCAGAACACCACGCTGCATGTGCGTGAATGATTGAGCCTGCTGTTTGTACGAACATCATTATATATGGGTACGGCTAACCTGATGGCCCTACCCCATAAGCGAACAATGCAAGATGTTCACTGTTAAGGACAAACAAAAGATTGTCCTACATACTGCACATCACTACTCGATTCACCATCTATCTCACACACTCATTTGTCAGATTGGTAACTATAGTATTCTAGTACCGTTCACTTGTGCCACTAAATTTTCTTCACAATGGATTATAATTGGGTTTCGGTCATAATTCATGCATTATCAAATTTAGACACTTCTCTCTGATTGAAATGTGAATTTTCTCGGAATGCCTAATTATTATGAGTACGTATACATTGGCAGTTCCTCCCTCCGGTTTCAA
The DNA here is from genome assembly GCA_003991445.1 of Oryza meyeriana var. granulata. Classification (NCBI taxonomy): domain Eukaryota; kingdom Viridiplantae; phylum Streptophyta; class Magnoliopsida; order Poales; family Poaceae; genus Oryza; species Oryza meyeriana. The sequence continues at coordinate 78,625 of RYFJ01003974.1, forward strand.
ATAATGCATGTCATTTTAGTATTTTCAACTCTTCTTAAACGTTAGTCAGTTGAAATTTATAAAAATTTATATCGTTTATTTGTATTTGTCTATTTGCCCTTCTAAATAAATGCTACTCAAACTGCTTATAAATGAATGCTTTATATTTCCAATATACAACAATAAATTTGTAGGCCCTATTGCAACTATATCAGGGCTACAAGTAGTATTAGAGCCTAGTTAACTTCATCGTAACCTAACTATGGCGACGAACATAACTATGGAAAGATACTCATCAGAATTGTTTGTGTTTGATGGAGGCGATTTTGTTTTGTGGAAGGCTCGGATGGAGGCATACCTCTAGTCGTTAGGGTACAAAGTGTGGAAGAAAGTGAAAGCCTCTTACGTCATGCCCCAAGATATGACTACCATTGTTGACAATGAAGTAGAGGTTGATGCTAACTTCTGTGCCCGAAAGCTTTACTTGCTGGGTTGGGACATGGTAAATTCAATCATGTAAATCACCTCAGAGCCACTCATGAAATTTGGACCACTCTTCGTAACTTTTGTGAAGGTTGCTCTGAAATTAAGCCGGTACGACAAAACCATTATCAAAAAGGGGCCTACATAAATAAATGAATAATAACATGTCATGGAAGATATTTTTCCCATTTTGACTTATATTGAAAATCAGAGAGATATAAATAGATATAGATATTTATAGATAGAAATGTATAGATATAGATACATATAGATAGATAGATAGATATATAGATAGATAGATACAGATGTAGATAGATATATAGGCAGATATATAGATGCCACTACTTTTAAATAAATGATTATCTTTCCAATGAAGAATAAAAAAATGAATAATAACATGTCATTGGAGATATTTCTCAATTTGACTTATATTTGAAATCATATATATATATATATATATATATATATATATATATATATATATATATATATATATATATATATATATATATATATATATATATATATATATATATATATATATGTGTGTGTGTGTGTGCCATAGATGGATATAGATAGATAGACAGATATAGATAAATAGATACAATACGTACTTTACTCAATAGAAAAACTAAAAGCGCCTAAAAATAATTTGGGCCGCGATTATATGTGGCACGTCGCATGCACGGTCCCAAACGGCACAGTAAGCAATTAACCGGTAGAGCCACACAGCATACCTACAGTGACGTGTTTTATCCATCAAAACCACATGGTTTTGTTGTAGAAGTACACCTCCAACCCTCCTTGAGCGCTGCGCCTTGATAGCCTTCTTCCGTCTATAAAGCCCGACCCCCTTCTGCCCTTCTTCACTCACGACCAGGTCTTAGTAGCTAGCAACTGGCCTCTTGGACGTTGGTCCATCGTCTAGTTTGCTACTCTCCAGCAGTTAGTGGCAGCTAGGCGAGATCGAGGACATGTCTCGTCATCGGCGACAGCCGTCCCGCTCGCTCCCTCTCGGCTTCAACGTCGACGTGGACGACGAGCCAGCACCAGCCAAGGGCACGACGGCGCATGTCGTCGACGGTGGTGGCCAGCCCGGCCCAAGTGCCGGCCGCGCTACCGATGCTGCCAAAGCGCAGGAAGGGAATGGCAGCAAGAAGCTGCCGCCATCCGCCACAGGCGACCGGCCGGTGGCGTCGTCGGAGGAGACAGGGAAGAAGTCGTGCGACGGCGGCGGTCGTTAGCCATGTATTGCATGCAGGCATGCAGGCGTTTGGCCTGGTAACTAGCTAGCTAGGCCTTGCTTTTGTTTTTGTCCTCTCCATCGCTCTGTGCTCGATCTCCTCATGTGTATCCTGTTTTTACCTATCTCACCCAACTTATATATGTCCGTGTAAACGTTAAAACGTAATATGTAAGGCCAACAAAAAATATTTCATATATATATGTTTTTCATCCCGTTCCTAATCGCTCGTGAAATACGATCGATATCAAAGCTCTTCTAGAGAAAATGGTGTGTTTGTCAGAAGTTCACATCTTGCATGGCAGTATGGCACACAATATGTATACTGGTCTATTTCACAGATCTAAGAACGAGAGCACGGACTCGTACGGCTTTCGCCGTGAGGACACAAGAACCAAGATCGACTTAGGGGGTGTTTGATTCGATGGCTTATAACTCACACGTAAAACTAGAAATTTTATTAGCGCTTGATTAATTATGTATCAACTATTACAAACTTAAAAAATAGATCTATTTGATTTTTTCGAGACATCATAAAATTTTTTTTTAAAAAAAACACATTATTTTACGTTTTGAGAAACGTGTTAACAAAAACCGAAGACTGAGATAGAAGATACAAACAATAAGTTGAATCAAATATCCTCTTAGCTTGCAGAGCCCCTCGATTATGACTTGTGAGTGATCGAGTACCATCCATGAGCCAATCCGACCCAAATGTTGAATGGAAACAAATAGCACAATGCAGAAGTGTTAATGAAAGTTGGTGTAGTGTAGCACGTACAGGCCATGCATGGAGATGACTGATGAGAAATTGGTTGATTGATAATTTAGAATTGAACTCGTGCTTGTTGGCTTTGATTGGGGTAGATCCATAAGGAGACAATGAATGACTGTCCGACGTGGAGGGATGAAGTAAAATTCAGCATTTTTGTCGGCTATAATCACATTATGTGATACTGCAATCAGTAGCGTTAGCATTTCAGCGTCTTCTGAAACAGTAGTACTAGTGCTGTTTGGGATGAAACGAAGTACATTGCAGTAAAATTTCAGCACACAAGCTCGTACAGAATGCAGGGTCCAATAAACACGATCTGCCAGAATCACATTCTGTACTACAACAGTACGTACTAGATAGATTCAATCAGTGCACAACATGAGATAACCAAGAACACATGAACGGACGTGATGAAGGACCACAAGCTATAGGTCCTCCCTCTTGGTAACCGAATAGTTGAAACATCATATTGGTACCCATGCTGCTGGACCGCAAGGCTGCCGGAGCTCATCGCCGAAATTTAGGCATTTAGCTCAATGTGAAAATCGTTCCAGATCTAACCTGTGGTCCCTTGTAAAACCCAGCTTTGCTTATATATGATCATCAGAAGTCACAACAGAACAGAGCATGCACAGGCGTCAGCTGGTACAGATATCCGAAATACATCTGCTGTGTATGCCACCTTCGAGTAGATGGTGTTTTCTTTTTCGAGGTAAACTAAGCGGATGACGTTTGTAACTTTTCATACATACTTTCTTCTTCTCAAAATTTAGTAGTTATTTAGGACCATCTATTGATTAATCGTTTAAAAAAATAATTCATCAATCAATTGTAGTTATTATAAGTTAAATACAGTTATACATATTTATGATTAAATTGTACAAATTTATAACTAAAGTTATGCGTAATCGATAATGACAACTAGAACAAGTTGAAAGTACAGCTATAACAAGTGCAACTTAGAACTCGTCCCCCCTCCTCCTCCCTCCGAATTTCAAAGTTCCATCTAACGGCTAGCGTTGTTGTTTAACAGAATCCAAAAAGAACTAAACGTTTGATCAATAGTAAATCTGTAGTTATTTTAAAGTTTCTGAGGAAATTAAGGGTTGAGTTGAAATGTTTAAATTCCCCTCATTAAAGTGGGTGGAGTGTGGGGTCCACGGATTGGTGGTGTGATGGGATATTAGGGGTAGTATAGGGAGTTTAGATGTAAAAATCATCTTTTACATGTTCTATTTGCTATATTTGGAATAAAATTTAAATCTAAAGATAACTATATTTTAGAACAGATGGATTAGTTAATCTGAACCATCGTTTCAGAGTTTCAGAACTAGTCGTGCTCCTATAATAGCAATCGCAATTCGCAAAAGAGATACTCCCTCCGTTTTAATTATTTGTCATTTTAGGATTCAAATTTTTTTTACCAAAATGCTTGTCATTTTCACATTCCAAAGCATTTTTAGATGTAAACTTTCCTCTCTACACTTTATTAATGCAGCAACATATTAATACACTCATAGCTCTTATTGGCTCATCTTAACTAATTAGAGTTAATGCCTGCTTTGAAAATACAATTACGATTTTAATGAGAGTAACAATGTAATTTGTCATAGTTCCTTGGTAAGTATGGGATTTGATAGAACGACAAGTAATTTAAAATGTAGGAAGTAACACAAATTCATAACAAAGTGAAGCTAACAATTTTAAGGCTTTAATCGAATTAAAAATACCTAGTACAAAGCAAAGATGACAAAAATGCATTCTTGAACAGGAAAAGAAAGTTTGGTTTGGTATTTCCACCGAGATGAACAAGTTATTCAAGCTACCGTTCAGATCACGTCTACACAATTGTGCGGCGACAAGAGAAAATCGTTGGAAAATCCAGTGAGTTCCATTCATCCATTTTATCTGACGAACTGCTCAAGTTGCTTGTTCAGAGTTTGCAGGTTTGCTCTGGAGCCGCAAGGCGAAAGCTTGCAAAGACAGGAGGATCTTCCTGAGCTGTTCTTTAGTCTCCCGATCAATCAGATTGCCATCGCTGTCGAACTTTTTCGGGGGTTGATGCGCTTTGATGAACGCTTCAGGCTTGTTGATGAAATGGATGTCCAAGAAAACCCCGACTTGCCTGATATGGTACTGCGACCGGCTGCCACCGGAGCCTCCTGACGCGCTCAAGATGGCGGCGGCTCTGTCAGCCCAGCAGTTCGGCGGCCTTGATCCCCAGTCCAATGCGTTTTTCAGAGGACCTGCACAGGATGCGTACATGATCAAACAGTTGTAGACAAAGATGCAGAGGCTTCTAATTTGAAAATCTTGCCTTTTCCCGGTAGATATAAAAACATGAGGGGTCTATTTGAGAAAAAAAATCACATTTCTATGACTGACTAATGGGCCCGTGTTTTGTTGGCCCACAAGGGCGTTTCAGCTAACTAGACCGTCTTCCTCATCCTACTCATCATAGCCTACAAAGATAAAATTGCCCCAAAAAAATTAGAGAAAGCTCAAATTTGTTTTCTTTTTTAATTTTTCGCAAGTTTTTTTAATTTCGGTTCTCGTTCACCCCTTTTTCCTCAAGTACAAGAACTTCATAATCATCTTTTTTTTTTTAACTAACTTCATAATTATTAACACCAAAATTTGGAACGGTTCGTTACATTTTTGGTTAAGGAAAGCTGCTATATTAACCGATAGAAGCTAATTCAGAAGAAGCCGAATTCAGGAAGGAATCGTGAAGACCACAGCATGTCAGTTAGCTATTTTATTTATAAATTAGGTAGCTTTAATAATTTTTAGAAAACCTGATCTCGTGTTCAATCAGGGCTTGTTAATTTTTCTTTTATAGTTAGGAAACTCCTGTTTCGCATCCGATCAGGACTGTATCAACTCGGGGTATAATACGTATGCCCGGGTACCATGTAAACTACCTCACAGATCAATACAACTTCGGCGCATCGCCACCCTTTTCGACGGGTTCTTGCTTCTCGAGCTGGGCTGCATCGGTTAAGTCCGAACTCCTGCGAGAGGGTAAGTCTCGTTACCCCGACTACCTCATCGGCTAGGACTTTCTCGGTTAGGTCTGATATTCTAGCTGATCTACGGTAGTCGGCTTACCACGGTGTATCTATTCTGTTTACGGCTGCATGAGTTAAATTTGATCTCTTAGACCGAGTGGATATATCATATCATGCGTGCGTAGATTTATCGGCTTACTGGGTGTAATTTATCATCAGTTTGTGCTACATCGGTTAGATCCGACCTACTAAACTGACTGCGATAAGTTAACACTTCCTGCCAGCGTTGATAGATTTTTATGCAAGCGTCTTATCGGAACAGTGTCTAGCCGATAAGTTATCTTTTTACTAGATTAAAGCCGACTACATGTCTTGATTTTATTTCGATTATCTACACTCATCATCGCTTTCCAGCCGATGCACAACATGTTCTATTGGTTTAGTCGGGATCTGATTATTCATTTATATCGTTATCTGTTTACTAGCCGTACACAAGTGCTGATATCGGCAGTTAGACAGCAACACACGGCTCGAGGGAAATCCGGCTGGTTTTCTCCTTTCTATCTCATTTATCTTATCGGGCTCTTCTCTAGCCGATGTACAAGTGCCATCGGCAATCGGTTGGAAGGAGTCTGTATCGGATGTTTGGCCGATTGGATCACTGATTTAATATTTTCTATCTCCACCTGTCTTTCCTCTGTCCAATTGCTGGGTCAAATTGCACTGGCACGCTCGCGAACCTCAAATTTAGGACATGCACTGAAGCTAAGCAGATCTCCTAGACCTTCACGTGTCTAAGTACACCGAACCAGATCATCAACTCGTCTTCAGCCGATCAGTGATTTCGTGAAACAATAATCATCTACGAACTGGCGAATCAATCGTTGCTCTCTCGCCAGCACTGCCCACTCGCGGTCGACAAACTCACAGGAGAGGTTGAACGATGAGCCAACGACTATCGTCAGCCTGAGATGAGCAAGAGTTGTACTACAGGAAGAAACGAGAGAGAACGCGAAGAGGAGCAGTCCGAGCCAGACGCGCCGACCTATGGGCGCGGAAACCAAAAACTCGACGGCCGGCAGGGGGATCATCCCGCCGACTCAACCTCGAGGTCCACTAGTGACTGTAACATTGAGCAGCGGACAGGTCGGAGATGTCAGACGTGGCAATAATCCCCAGCCCCCCCGGATGGTTCCTCGCAAGATCCTCTGGCTTCAAATCAGTGAATCACAGCCATGAGACACGACGAAACAGAGGCTCGGATGACTGCAGGAGGCGAGAGCTAGCGGTAACTTACCGGCGCGGATGAGTTCCGGTGTTTGGCCGGAGCCCCTGCGCAGGCGAGCCGGAGATCGCCGCAACCCTAGACGGTGAGCACTTCGCCCTCCGGCCAGCCCGTCGAGCTTACCCATATCTTGGAATCGTTTAGTGTGTGGTAGACTGGTAGGCTTAATCGGAGCGTACTTATGTAGCAATCGATGGAGTGAGGCGGAATTTGATTCTTCAGTTGCTGTCTTTGAGTGGATTAGAATCATGGAACACATGCTTAACCAATGTTTACCGTGAAAAAAGTATAGTACTACTACTATTGCGTGGCGCAAGCCAATTCGCCCCGGTTCGTTGCCGAACTCGAATTACGTTTGAACTTGGAATTGTCCATGGCTGTAGTAGGAACACATGCGCCATCATACGTCTAGAGCACTAGTACCAGAATCAGGTGCGTTTCCTGCTCTTTCAACCTGAAAGAGTTTGCTTAGCGTAGTGGCCACGGATTTAATTGAGAGGACACAATCCAGCCCCGGCCGGCCCACGCTTACCTAACTTGTTTTTCTAGTTTTTTTCTCGTTCACTGTTTCGGTAGAAATCATACAACAAATGGCTCTTATCCATTGAGGTGAGCAATCTTTGTGCTCGTAGTCAGCAACACAACTCTATTGCAGTGGCGTAGTCCAGGAATTTTTGTTGGTGTGTCCTAAGCTCAGCAAGTTTAAATTTACATACCAAATTTCTAACACTATAAATCTTACATACCCAAGTACAAATTTGTTAAAAGGCGATACAAATATGTACAATAATATCTCGTATGTCAGTCAATAATCGACTGCTTTAACTAGCAAGTTCAAAATATACAACATTACAATAGAGTACTTTCAAAAATATACAAATATTATAACGTAGTAGTTCTAAATCACACAAATATGAACAAAAGATCCTCAGATTGCCGTCAGCCTCTCACTCACTCTGTCACTCAGCTTGATAGCCTCCTAGCGCCGGTCATCCTCGCATACCCGAGCTCCACTCCTCGTCTGTGCCGTAATACAGATCTCACCCTCCTCTCAAGCTCCAATGCTCCACACAGCCACTCGGCAACTGACCCGCGGCACTGCGCCCAACCGCGCATGAGGGCACAGCCGATAGGGCGTCGCCCCATACGCCCCCCCGACCAGGTCAGACAGGACATGGCCCCCGGTGTCTGGAGGCGGCGGCGCATCGGGAGGCAAGGAGGGGCCGAGGCGAGCCGGAGGGCGCGTCGGGCTCGGGCACCGCAGCGCGGGCCGACGGCTCCTGGCCGGGCCGTCAGGAAGCCGCCCCCGAAGCCGGGCAGCGTAGGGCGCATTGATGTGTCAGGGCCGTGCCGCAGCGACACGTCGGGAGGCGCCGAGGCTGGACACGGCGCGCCTGTCGGGAGGCCGGAGGACCAGAGGCGAGTAAGCGGCGTTTGCGTCGGCCGGTGTACGCGGCTGGTCGGGGGGCGCGTCTAGAGGGGGGAGGCGGGCTGGCTTGCGTCCGCCGTGCGTCGGGAAGGGCCAGTGCAGGCCCACCCAGCTGGAAGCCACTGCTTGCTGCTGTGCGTGCCCCTAGCCTCTTCTTCTTCTTTCTTGCGCCTGTTTGCCTAACTTATGTTGGGGCCAAAAATTTTGGGGGGAAGGATGTCTCTGGGCCAAAAATTGGAGGGTAGTTCCTGGCCACTAGGATTACCCCTGGATACGCCCTGTGCGCTATTGGGTTGTTAGGCTATAAGACATTCCAAGACAGGAGGATTGTACGGAGATCTTTTCTGGGTGATTCCGTCGAGTTAGCCGTTTCGTACACACGCTTATCAATAACTGTACCGGCGGGCTGACCGTCGAATCTCTCTTCACGCCAATCAATTCTACCAGTTAACAAATTGTTGTTCATCCAGATGTGTAGTGATTGATTTTAGAGTGGATGCTT
>RYFJ01003975.1:0-76804 GCA_003991445.1 Oryza meyeriana var. granulata
CAGCCTGCGGGCGGTCACATGAAAGTGTGCTACTGTAGGAACTCATGTCTTTTGTGGCCAACTACAAGTAGCCGCATAACTGACCCACCAGCATAGCGCATAAGAAGTAACATCCATCGCATGTCAGGATGAGATACTCGGTGTTGATAACCGCCACAGCCAGAGCGGTCTTGTCCGCAAGCCTTCCGGACATTGCTCTAGATGTGCCTGGTGCACAGATTGCCTGAGGATTGCAGAATCTGCTGGTCCCCCCGGTGTGACGCAGTGCATAGACTCCGATGGCGTTGACGAGTGATCTTCTCGGGGACTTTGGGGTAAGCCAAAGCAAGGCTACTCGACCTTGCATTGAGCAGAGGGTTCGGCTGGCGACCCTCTGGGCTACCCTATCATAGGTCTATGTCCAAATAAGGTACCCGACCTTACATTAGCATAGGATTCGGCTGACGACCCCTCAATGGGGCTTACCCAACCTGGCGAAGTCTGACCCGAGCTCGAACTGCGCCGGAGGTCCGGTTGTTCGCCAAATAAGGTACCCAAACGCATTAGCAATAGATTCGGCTGGCGACCCTTCATTAGGCATACCTTACCCAACCGAGTTGCTGACCGAAAAGGTACCGAACCTAGATTAGCGTAGGATCGGCCGGCACCTCATGGGGCGTACCGCACCAGCCAAGTGGTATACGACCCCCGACTAGCGCCAGAGTCGCGTGTTTAGCTCGCATGTGGCCATTAGCCGGGAAGTTGCGTCCGACTGGTGCAAACTCGTCAGGTAGCCCTCATGGAACGTTCCGAGTATATCTTGTAACGGTCCAGCCCCCGAGCGTAGAGATGGGCTCGTAGCCCCGAGTCCTTCACGCGTATCCGGAACTAGTCTGCATTATAAAGATATTGGATGAGTAGCATCTGATGACTGAAACAATCACCCGAAAGAATGTATTTTACAATATATGTAAATACGAGTCCTTCCTCTTGTTGAATTAATTTTCCCCGAGTAGTTACCCCTTACGTTTAAGCACTCTGCCCGACTAATCATAGCCCCCTAGCTCTGGAGTGGCTCATGGCTCTTTCCCACGACACGCGTTTTGGGGTGACTTGATTTCGTCTTTCATGGAGCAAAGTTTCATAGATTAGGATTATGCTACTCGAGTACTTTGCAACCATTTAATGTAGCAAAAAACAGAAAAAAAAAAAAGTATAGCACAGCTTGTACAACCTATTAGGTGTAGTGGCTACTCGACATTTGGCGAGGCCAAGTGAACTGAGCTGATCAGGAAAGAAGGCGACTTAGCTGTTCGGTATTTGAAGTGGGGATTTTGCATCCTTCCTTGCGTTTGGGTTTGTGAGCCCCCGAGGGTGTTGCACTTGTTGTTCTGATAATCTCCAGTTGTTTGAAGGTCGAAGACGGTTGTGACCGTGACCTGCCACAATGAAGCATAATCGTTCTGACTTGCGTTTGCGATTCCCAACTTTAGTCGCACGGACCGCGTTGTCGGTGTCCTTCCGTGATGCTTTTTCCTTCCGCTTCTTTTGTCAGGTGCCTTTTTGTCATCAAGGGCCCTCAGCAAACAGCGTCGGGTCGGCTATCGAAGTCGTGCGTACTTGTTCGCCATGTCGAATAGAGCCTTGACGGAGTCGGGAGGCTTCCAAGTGAATTGTCGATGAACGAGGTGTCTTTGACTCCTTTTCAAAAGGCGCGGCGATGACGACTCGTCTTTGATCTTCGGGATAGAATTCTTCTTCTCAGAGAACCTCTTGATGAAGTCACGAAGAGACTCTTTCTTCCTTTGATGCAACTGATATAAGTCGTACTCGGACGATGGCCTCTCATATGTTCCCTGGAAGTTAGCAATGAAACGTTTCCGGAGTTCTCCCCAGGAGCTGATTGATTGCTTGGGGAGTCCTGTTAGTCATGTCCTCGCTGAGTCGGCTAAAGCGACTGGAAGGTAGTTAGCCATGACTTTGCAATTTCCTCCAGCTGCCTCGGATCGGACCAGAGTGTAGACCGTGAGCCAGGACTCGGCCATGATTGGTCTTGCCATCGTATTTTCGATGCCTGTAGGCTTGAAACCGACGGCCAGTCGACCTGTTGTAGCTCCTGTGTCTGAAGGCCTTCACGAGACACCAAAAACCACACACCGGTACTCCTTCGTCTTCATGAGAGCTCCGACTCTGCAATACGGCGAATCCCTGCGAAACCGCTCAGTGGTGGAGGCCGAAGTGGCTCGTTCTCGTCTTCCAGTCAGCGTTCTTTGCTCGTCTTTCTCTCGTTGGCCGGCGCCGAGCGTTGATGTCCTGCTGAAGGTCACGCCATGGTGGCCTCGAGCCGCCAATTTGTTGTTGGGGTTGCCCTAAAGAGTGACGTTTGGCGCGACCCCTGTTTATAATATTTGTTTGCAGCCGACTAGAGCTGGCCGCTCAACGTCGCTTTGAGACGGATGAGACTGCCGCTGGTTGGAAGCGGGAGGGAGACGACTGTTAGTCGACATGAGTGTATCACCCGACTGCTGTGCTGCTAACATGCAGCGACGGTATGATCAATGGCTTTTATCCTTGCTATAGTCGGGGTGGCCTGGTACAATTAGGCGCAAGCTGGAGAGTGTTGTAACCACCAACAGCAACAACCAAACCAACAAGACACAAAAAAACACCCAAACAAAAAAAAAAACAAACCACAATCACCACACCACCCACCCAAAAGAACAAGCTCACAGCAGAGTTCATGTCGTTTCCACTTTACCATCTCACAAATAAACACATAGCGGCCACGAACAGGACCGGCCGAGCCCAACCGCTGTTGCGACAACAACCGCGCCCCAGCCAACCGAACCACCCCACACAAACACCGAGAGATGGACGAAGATCAGAACCAAATGTCTATCTTTTGACACAAAGACTAAAATCGTGGTCCACCCCCCCCTCCTCCCACCCCCCCCAGCCGACTCGGGTTTGGAGGATTTGTTGCTACCAACTCCATCACCACCCTGAGGCAGTCAATTCGCCGCAGCCCTACGAGGGCGGTCGTTGCGAGCTCTGCGGCATATCTTGCTTCTCCTCCTGTTGGTCTTGCAGTCGGCACGGCCTCCTCCTCTCTTGCTCGCCGTGGTTGGCGTAATTCCTGAAGTAGGAGTAGAGCCTTTGGATGCCATGAAGATTTCTCGTGGTAGGGAGAGAGCGGAACTTTCCTATCCGACTTAGAGTCAGAATCCGCGGAGAGCGTATCCGACTGGAGAGTTGATAGTCGGAACAGTTGATGGGGTGATGATAACTCCGAAAACCCTCCCTAGATCTGATCACTCGAGCGGCTCTAGGCCGTATCCGAGTCGAACTCCAGGGATCGGGTTTGCCACGTCGGATGTTGTTTGGGGGAAGATATCCATGGCGTTGCCGAGTAGCCGAACGGGAGATGACGATCTCCCCCATTCCTAGCCCGACCCCCCGGCCGCTCAAGGCCGAATCTCCGAGTCGAACACCGAAGGGGAGGGTTGTCCGAGACCCGTATCAGATGAAGGGTTGCTGCAGCCATGTCGGCGACGGTTGCTACAGCGTCGTGTGGGCAACTGGGCGGAGCCGGCTGGTTCCTTGGCAGATCAGATCGAGTCCGAGTCGCCAAGTGAGATGCCGAACGTGCGGTCGGCGCGAAGTCGAGGCTTCCGAATGAGATTGTATCTTCGGGGAAGAATTTGCCGCCGTCGACTCCGGTTGCTAGATCCATCGAGCTGGTAGATGTAGATCGCGCCGAATCCCTTACCTGGCGCGCCAACTGTCGATGTTTTACACCGGCAATAAATATATGGGGCTACTCGGCTGATGGAAACTCGGTGGATTGCAAAGGAACACAGAGAAATTTTATACTGGTTCAGGCCCTCAATGTGAGGTAATACCCTACGTCCAGTTTGTATGTATTCCTTTGAGGATTATGGTGGCGATTCTGGTGAACCGTATGGCCGTATGCTTCTATGAGCTCGTGCCCTCAGGGGGTGCCCTGCCTCCCCTTATATACTAGGGGACAGGGTTACAAGGTAGGAGTCCCCACCAGATTACGACTAGGAGATCTCCCCTTAGAGATACAATTTACCCGACTAGGACTGTATATTCCTTATCGTACAAGGCAAAGTCCCCCGGGTGCTACTATATCTCTAATTATAAGGCTAGGCCCATCCTCTATCCGAGTGGCCCATAAGCTTGTCATGAGGTACCCGGGGCCCATGGCACCCACAGGAAGTCCCAGTAATGTGTCCCGGGGGCGCGCCTCGGGAAAGGAGCTGTGGGCCCCGGACCCGGGGATGAGACCCAGGCCCGAGGAGTCCCAGTAATGTGTACTAGGGGCCCGGGACCAAAGCCGAGGCCCTGGGTACGGGGGTGAGACCCGAGACCAGGGATGTCCTCGGGCCCCGGAGCCCGAGGTGGATGTGGGCGCCGTCGCGAGGCGCCCGAGAAAAGCGCACCCGGGCCCAGGGAGTACTCGGGCCCCAGGTACTTGACGGGGAAACAGCCGTAGCCGGCCGTCACCGGTGCAGAATGTGGGCCCCGGAGAAGCTGACGTGGCCGAAGACCCACGCGTCCCCAGGGTATGTGGGACCCCAGTCCCGTTTCACCAACAGTGGCCCTTGGCCGCCGAGAACCACTCCGGGCAGGAACAGGGCCACGTCATGAAGAAACGAGGGGACGAGGGGTCCACCTGGTTTGTCATGAGCTGGTGGAGCTTGGTGACTTGCTGCGCTTACTGGACTTGTTTGCTGGGAACAGATATGGGCCCGGGACCCGGGGCCCCGGCTGTAATACGGTGGATATATGCCCGGGACCCGGGGGCCCGGGATAGAATATGGAATGAATCGGGACGACTTCCCCAGACCCGCTCTCGCGAAGGCGATGCTATCCGGGTAATCGCGTCCCGTCTGGCTATGAAAATGTTGAGGAAGAGCGGGCGGGCAGCGATTGCGATGGTGATGCAGCAACTCACCGCCGGTACAGTCGCCACCGAGATCTTCGAGGCGACCCGTCGGCTGGAGATCGAGGCAGCAGGGAGGCGTGTCGTCCAATTGGAGGCCGCCGCCAAATCCGCCACCGACGAGGCCTCCCGTGCCCGGTCCGAGATGGAGGCGCGGGAGAAGGAAATGTCCTCCCAGGGGGAACGCGTCCGGGCCCAAGAGGCCGGGCTCGCGTCCTGGGAGTGTGAGTTCACCGCGCGCAAGGAAGCCGTGGTGGTTCGCGAGGAGGCACGGAGAGCCGTGGCCGAGTCCGCTGCAACGAAGGCAGGGTTCCTCAACCGCGGCGAGCACCTCGTGAAGCTGATGACCGACAAAGAGTTCGAGGAAGACGTCAACTCCCTTCTGACACCGCCCGCGGCCATCTTTCGGGCCCGAGGGCCCTCCATGCCCCCGAGCGCTGCCGACCCAGGGAGCGCAGCCAGGCCGCGGGAGAAGACTACTAGAAGAGAGAACATACGAAAAGAGCCTCGCGTGGGTTAGGTATGGCCAAAGTGCTAAGCCCGTACCTTTCGACTCGCCAGGAGCCCCTCGAGAACCGACCTTGACCGAGCACGGGGTCGCCAGGCAGCGAAGCACCCGGCGCCTCGGCGGTGGCCGGGGAGGAGCTGGCCAGGCCGGGCACCGCAGCCTGCCCCGGGAATCTAGGCTGGCCCGACGGGGGGTTATGCCCGAGACCCCAGAGCGTCGGCAGTGCTCGGGGCGCGGTCCACGACCCGACCATTAGGCCTCAGCAACCAGGGCAGCGCTAACCCAGCGGCCCTCGCGCCAGGCCCTGGCAGATTCCGCTTTGCCCCCGGGGCCGAGGAGAACGAAACACATGGCCATACAAACGGGGGGAGAATAGAAATTGAGCAATGTTTAAAGTCGGATAAGATTACGTATCTGGATGTTGAAAAGGACGGCATGGCTCCGCGAGCACAATCCCAGGGCCGAGAGCGCTGCTCGCCCCCGGGAACGCTGAGTACCAGGCCCATCCGCCGTGAACCGCCTGTTAACGCCAAAATTTGGTACGGGTCGTTACCATGTTCGGTTAAGGAAAGAAGCGATATCAGCCATTGGAAACTAATCCAGAAGAGTCCGAGCTTGGGAAGGAATCGTGAAGACCACGTTATGGCAGTTATTTATCTTATCTATTAGATAGTTTTATCTTTTAGGAAACCTGATCTCTTGTCCGATCAGGTCTGTTAGTTTTCCTTTTCTAGTTAGGAAAGTCCTATTCCGTGTCCTACAAGGACTCTTGTAACTCGGGGTATATATACGTATGCCCGGGGACCTTGTAATCTATCTCAACGATCAATACAATTCGGCGCATCGCCACCCTTTACCAACGGGTTCTTGCTTCTCGAGCCGGGCTGCATCGGTTAGGTCCGAACTCCAGCGAGAGGGTAAGTCTCGTTACCCCGGCTACCAATCGGCTAGGACTTCCTCGGTTAGGTCCGATATTCTAGTCGGTATATGGTAGCCGGCTTACCACGATATATCTGCTTTGTCTACGGCTGCATCGGTTCGGTCCGACCTCTTAGGCCGATCAGGTATACCACATCACGCGTGCGTAGATCTTATCAGCTTACTGGGAGTAGCTTATCGTCAGTTTGTGCTGCATCGGTTGGGTCCGACCTACTAAACTGTCGCGATAAGTTGTTCCTGCTAGGTTGATGTTTTTTGCGCAAGTGTCTTATCGGAATGTATAGCCGATAAGTTATCTTATTACATCACAGTTGCATTAGGTCTATCGGTTTGTTGAGGTTCCTTTACTATTATCGATCTGTGCTGCATCAGTTAGGTCTGAACTACTAGATCGATAATAATAGATTTATCCTTGTCGAGCCGATCGGTGTATATGCGACGTTCTATCGGAGTGCTTAGCCGATAGATTATCTTTTTACAAAGCCGAATGTATTATCTTTCCTATTTTGGTCATCTATATTATCATCGGTTTTCTAGCCGATGCACATGTGTTTCCTTGGCAGTCGGCTGGCTTACTATTCTGCCTATCTATTTTATCATCGGCTAGAATGTTATACTGACAGCTTATCTATTTGCTTATAGCGTTATCGGTTTCCTAGCCGATACACAGGTGCCATCGGCCATCGGCTACAAGGGGCCTACATCAGTCCGTATCGGCCGATAGCCGATGTGCAATTGCTGCTGACTCGGGCACGAGCACAAGCGAGGACTTGGGCACGAGGACCCGGGCACGGACACGAGACCCGGGCGCGGACAGCTGGGGCCCGGACAAAGTTTTATCATCGGCTTTCAGCCGATGCTCAAGCATTCCTTCGGCAACCGGCTAGCGGGATTCTTATTGGCCGATTGAATCCCTGAATTAATATTTTCTCCTTGTCAATTATGGGGTCAAATTGACTGGCACGCCTGCGAACCTCAAGATTTTAGGACCTGCACTGGAGCTAAGCAGATCTCCCAGGCCTTCGTATGTTCAATCGCATCAAACCAGATCATCAACAAGCTTCTTGGCACACCCGGTGGTTTTTGGTGCGATCATATTTTTGGCACGCCTGGTGGGACACAGAACTTCGACATGGCTGGAAAAGAGGTCAGCAAAGATGATACAATCCCAGTTACAATGGAAGACTTGACCGAAGAACAGAGACAACAAGTGGAGCAGAATATTGCTGAATTTCAGAAGCTTTGTCTGGAATCCTTCGGTATGACAGATCAAGGGCCGATTCAAAAGTCCCAATTTCTAAAGCCTGTTCTGGTTGGTGAATCGAGCCGTACATCGTCTGCAAGTTCACAAAAGCCGATCCAAGACATGTTTAATGAAGCAGTTCATCATGCGTTGACCGATCAATCTGGGATATCGATGAACACATTACAGAGCTTGATCAAGAAGGCAGTGGAGCCGATTCAAATACCCGGGGGGCATCAACAGAGTTATTCAGAAGCTGTTCCTGAGTACAATTATCAGAGGGAATAATAGAATCAGAATCGGCTACAAACTCCACCTCTGCGTTATCACGACGAAGATCTAAGAGAAGAAGATTTATCAGCAAGAATCATAGAGGTGATGAGAGAGCAATTCGGTCTAAGACTGAAGAAGGAAACATTTATATATCGGCCTCCATATCCAGATTGGTTTGATAGAGCTCCGTTGCGGCGCCGATACAGAGTACCAGACTTCTCCAAATTCTCAGGGCAAGATGATGTATCTACAGTGGAACATGTCAGCCGGTTCTTGGCTCAATGTGGAGAGGCATCGGCTGTAGAAGCTTTGAGAGTTAGACTCTTCCCGTTATCATTATCCGGATCGGCCTTTACATGGTTTTCTTCATTGCCACCTAACTCAGTTCGAGGTTGGGCCGATCTGGAAAAGCAATTCCACAAGTATTTCTTTATGGGAAGTCAGGAGATGAGTTTGATAGACTTAACATCGGTAATACAGAAGCCGGAGGAATCAGTCGCAGAATATATCCAGCGGTTTCGTAATGTTAGAAGCCGATGTTATAGTTTAAGTCTGGATGATGCACAGCTGGCCGAGTTAGCATTCCAAGGTTTGTTGGCTCCGATCAAGGAAAGATTTTCATCAGAAGACTTTGAGAGCCTAGCACACCTAGTACAGAAGGTATCGGTTCATGAAAGCCGATTTCAGGAGGCCAGGAAGGAATGATGAGGCCCGAACAGAAGAATTTCGAAGTTTGATAACAAACTCCGAAATTGGGGGGCATGTGTTAACGCCAAAATTTGGTACGGGTCGTTACCATGTTCGGTTAAGGAAAGAAGCGATATCAGCCATTGGAAACTAATCCAGAAGAGTCCGAGCTTGGGAAGGAATCGTGAAGACCACGTTATGGCAGTTATTTATCTTATCTATTAGATAGTTTTATCTTTTAGGAAACCTGATCTCTTGTCCGATCAGGTCTGTTAGTTTTCCTTTTCTAGTTAGGAAAGTCCTGTTCCGTGTCCTATAAGGACTCTTGTAACTCGGGGTATATGTACGTATGCCCAGGGACCTTGTAATCTATCTCAACGATCAATACAATTCGGCGCATCGCCACACTTTACCAACGGGTTCTTGCTTCTCGAGCCGGGCTGCATCGGTTAGGTCCGAACTCCAGCGAGAGGGTAAGTCTCGTTACCCCGGCTACCAATCGGCTTGGACTTCCTCGGTTAGGTCCGATATTCTAGTCGGTATATGGTAGCCGGCTTACCACGATATATCTGCTTTGTCTACGGCTGCATCGGTTCGGTCCGACCTCTTAGGCCGATCAGGTATACCACATCACGCGTGCGTAGATCTTATCAGCTTACTGGGAGTAGCTTATCGTCAGTTTGTGCTGCATCGGTTGGGTCCGACCTACTAAACTGTCGCGATAAGTTGTTCCTGCTAGGTTGATGTTTTTTGCGCAAGTGTCTTCTCGGAATGTATAGCCGATAAGTTATCTTATTACATCACAGTTGCATTAGGTCTATCGGTTTGTTGAGGTTCCTTTACTATTATCGATCTGTGCTGCATCAGTTAGGTCTGAACTACTAGATCGATAATAATAGATTTATCCTTGTCGAGCCGATCGGTGTATATGCGACGTTCTATCGGAGTGCTTAGCCGATAGATTATCTTTTTACAAAGCCGAATGTATTATCTTTCCTATTTTGGTCATCTATATTATCATCGGTTTTCTAGCCGATGCACATGTGTTTCCTTGGCAGTCGGCTGGCTTACTATTCTGCCTATCTATTTTATCATCGGCTAGAATGTTATACTGACAGCTTATCTATTTGCTTATAGCGTTATCGGTTTCCTAGCCGATACACAGGTGCCATCGGCCATCGGCTACAAGGGGCCTACATCAGTCCGTATCGGCCGATAGCCGATGTGCAATTGCTGCTGACTCGGGCACGAGCACAAGCGAGGACCTGGGCACGAGGACCCGGGCACGGACACGAGACCCGGGCGCGGACAGCTGGGGCCCGGACAAAGTTTTATCATCGGCTTTCAGCCGATGCTCAAGCATTCCTTCGGCAACCGGCTAGCGGGATTCTTATTGGCCGATTGAATCCCTGAATTAATATTTTCTCCTTGTCAAATATGGGGTCAAATTGACTGGCACGCCTGCGAACCTCAAGATTTTAGGACCTGCACTGGAGCTAAGCAGATCTCCCAGGCCTTCGTATGTTCAATCGCATCAAACCAGATCATCAACAAGCTTCTTGGCACACCCGGTGGTTTTTGGTGCGATCATATTTTTGGCACGCCTGGTGGGACACAGAACTTCGACATGGCTGGAAAAGAGGTCAGCAAAGATGATACAATCCCAGTTACAATGGAAGACTTGACCGAAGAACAGAGACAACAAGTGGAGCAGAATATTGCTGAATTTCAGAAGCTTTGTCTGGAATCCTTCGGTATGACAGATCAAGGGCCGATTCAAAAGTCCCAATTTCTAAAGCCTGTTCTGGTTGGTGAATCGAGCCGTACATCGTCTGCAAGTTCACAAAAGCCGATCCAAGACATGTTTAATGAAGCAGTTCATCATGCGTTGACCGATCAATCTGGGATATCGATGAACACATTACAGAGCTTGATCAAGAAGGCAGTGGAGCCGATTCAAATACCCGGGGGCATCAACAAGTTATTCAGAAGCTGTTCCTGAGTACAAATTATCAGAGGGAATAATAGAATCAGAATCGGCTACAAACTCCACCTCTGCGTTATCACGACGAAGATCTAAGAGAAGAAGATTAATCAGCAAGAATCATAGAGGTGATGAGAGAGCAATTCGGTCTAAGACTGAAGAAGGAAACATTTATATATCGGCCTCCATATCCAGATTGGTTTGATAGAGCTCCGTTGCGGCGCCGATACAGAGTACCAGACTTCTCCAAATTCTCAGGGCAAGATGATGTATCTACAGTGGAACATGTCAGCCGGTTCTTGGCTCAATGTGGAGAGGCATCGGCTGTAGAAGCTTTGAGAGTTAGACTCTTCCCGTTATCATTATCCGGATCGGCCTTTACATGGTTTTCTTCATTGCCACTAACTCAGTTCGAGGTTGGCCGATCTGGAAAAAGCAATTCCACAAGTATTTCTTTATGGGAAGTCAGGAGATGAGTTTGATAGACTTAACATCGGTAATACAGAAGCCGGAGGAATCAGTCGCAGAATATATCCAGCGGTTTCGTAATGTTAGAAGCCGATGTTATAGTTTAAGTCTGGATGATGCACAGCTGGCCGAGTTAGCATTCCAAGGTTTGTTGGCTCCGATCAAGGAAAGATTTTCATCAGAAGACTTTGAGAGCCTAGCACACCTAGTACAGAAGGTATCGGTTCATGAAAGCCGATTTCAGGAGGCCAGGAAGGAATGATGAGGCCCGAACAGAAGAATTTCGAAGTTTGATAACAAACTCCGAAATTGGGGGGCATGTGTTAACGCCAAAATTTGGTACGGGTCGTTACCATGTTCGGTTAAGGAAAGAAGCGATATCAGCCATTGGAAACTAATCCAGAAGAGTCCGAGCTTGGGAAGGAATCGTGAAGACCACGTTATGGCAGTTATTTATCTTATCTATTAGATAGTTTTATCTTTTAGGAAACCTGATCTCTTGTCCGATCAGGTCTGTTAGTTTTCCTTTTCTAGTTAGGAAAGTCCTGTTCCGTGTCCTATAAGGACTCTTGTAACTCGGGGTATATATACGTATGCCCAGGGACCTTGTAATCTATCTCAACGATCAATACAATTCGGCGCATCGCCACACTTTACCAACGGGTTCTTGCTTCTCGAGCCGGGCTGCATCGGTTAGGTCCGAACTCCAGCGAGAGGGTAAGTCTCGTTACCCCGGCTACCAATCGGCTTGGACTTCCTCGGTTAGGTCCGATATTCTAGTCGGTATATGGTAGCCGGCTTACCACGATATATCTGCTTTGTCTACGGCTGCATCGGTTCGGTCCGACCTCTTAGGCCGATCAGGTATACCACATCACGCGTGCGTAGATCTTATCAGCTTACTGGGAGTAGCTTATCGTCAGTTTGTGCTGCATCGGTTGGGTCCGACCTACTAAACTGTCGCGATAAGTTGTTCCTGCTAGGTTGATGTTTTTTGCGCAAGTGTCTTCTCGGAATGTATAGCCGATAAGTTATCTTATTACATCACAGTTGCATTAGGTCTATCGGTTTGTTGAGGTTCCTTTACTATTATCGATCTGTGCTGCATCAGTTAGGTCTGAACTACTAGATCGATAATAATAGATTTATCCTTGTCGAGCCGATCGGTGTATATGCGACGTTCTATCGGAGTGCTTAGCCGATAGATTATCTTTTTACAAAGCCGAATGTATTATCTTTCCTATTTTGGTCATCTATATTATCATCGGTTTTCTAGCCGATGCACATGTGTTTCCTTGGCAGTCGGCTGGCTTACTATTCTGCCTATCTATTTTATCATCGGCTAGATGTTATACTGACAGCTTATCTATTTGCTTATAGCGTTATCGGTTTCCTAGCCGATACACAGGTGCCCATCGGCCATCGGCTACAAGGGCCTACATCAGTCCGTATCGGCCGATAGCCGATGTGCAATTGCTGCTGACTCGGGCACGAGCACAAGCGAGGACCTGGGCACGAGGACCGGGCACGGACACGAGACCCGGGCGCGGACAGCTGGGGCCGGACAAAGTTTTATCATCGGCTTTCACGATGCTCAAGCATTCCTTTCGGCAACCGGCTAGCGGGATTCTTATTGGCCGATTGAATCCTGAATTAATATTTTCTCCTTGTCAATTATGGGGTCAAATTGACTGGCACGCCTGCGAACCTCAAGATTTTAGGACCTGCACTGGAGCTAAGCAGATCTCCCAGGCCTTCGTATGTTCAATCGCATCAAACCAGATCATCAACAAGCTTTTGGCACACCCGGTGGTTTTTGGTGCGATCATATTTTTGGCACGCCTGGTGGGACACAGAATTCGACATGGCTGGAAAAGAGGTCAGCAAAGATGATACAATCCAGTTACAATGGAAGACTTGACGAAGAACAGAGACAACAAGTGGAGACAGAATATTGCTGAATTTCAGAAGCTTTGTCTGGAATCCTTCGGTATGACAGATCAAGGGCCGATTCAAAAGTCCAATTTCTAAGCTGTTCTGGTTGGTGAATCGAGCCGTACAATCGTCTGCAAGTTCACAAAAGCCGATCAAGACATGTTTAATGAAGCGTTCATCATGCGTTGACCGATCAATCTGGGATATCGATGAACACATTACAGAGCTTGATCAAGAAGGCAGTGGAGCCGATTCAATACCCGGGGGGCATCAACAGAGTTATTCAGAAGCTGTTCCGAGTACAATTATCAGAGGGAATAATAGAATCAGAAATCGGCTACAAAACTCCACCTCTGCGTTCTCACGACGAAGATCTAAGAGAAGAAGATTTATCAGCAAGAATCATAGAGGTGATGAGATAGCATTGGTCTAAGACTGAAGAAGGAAACATTTAATATCGGCCTCCATATCCAGATTGGTTTGATAGAGCTCCGTTGCGGCGCCGATACAGAGTACCAGACTTCTCCAATTCTCAGGGCAAGATGATGGATATCTACAGTGGAACATGTCAGCGGTTCTTGGCTCAATGTGGAGAGGCATTGGGCTGTAGAAGCTTTGAGAGTTAGACTCTTCCCGTTATCATTATCCGGATCGGCCTTTACATGGTTTTCTTCATTGCACCTAACTCAGTTTTCGAGGTTGGGCCGATCTGGAAAAGCAATTCCACAAGTATTTCTTTATGGAAGTCAGGAGATGAGTTTGATAGACTTAACATCGGTAATACAGAAGCCTAGGAGGAAATCGTCGCAGAATATGCAGCGGTTTGTAATGTTAGAAGCGATGTTATAGTTTAAGTCTGGATGATGCACAGCTGGCCGAGTTTAGCATTCCAGGTTTGTTGGCTCCGATCAAGGAAAGATTTTCATCAGAAGACTTTGAGAGCCTAGCTTAACGACCCTAGTACAGAGGTATCGGTTTCTGAAAGCCGATTTCAGGAGGCCAAGAAGAAAAGGAAGGAAGGAATTGATGAGGCCCGAACAGAAGAATTTCGAAGTTTGATAAACAAACTCGAAATTGGGGGGCATGTGTTTAACGCCAAAATTTGGTACTGGGTCGTTACTCATGTTCGGTTAAGGAAAGAAGCGATATCAGCCATTGGAAACTAATCAGAAGAGTCGAGCTTGGGAAGGAATGTGAAGACCTCACGTTATGGGTAGTTATTTATCTTAATCTATTAGATAGTTTTATCTTTTAGGAAACCTGATCTCTTGTTCCGATCAGGTCTGTTAGTTTTCCTTTTCTAGTTAGGGAAAGTCCTGTTCGTGTCCTATAAGACTCTTGTAACTCGGGGTATATGTACGTATGCCCCAGGGACCTTGTAATCTATCTCAACGATCAATACAATTCGGCGCATCGCCACTTTACCAACGGTTCTTGCTTCTCGAGCCGGGCTGCATCGGTTAGGTCCGGGAACTCCAGCGAGAGGGTAAAGTCTCGTTACCCGGCTACCAATCGGCTTGGACTTCCTCGGTTAGGTCGATATTCTAGTCGGTATATGGTAGCCGGCTTACCACGATATATTGCTTTGTCTACGGCTGCATCGGTTCGGTCCGACCTTTAGGCCGATCAGGTATACCAATCTACGCGTGCGTAGATCTTATCAGCTTACTGGGAGTAGCTTATCGTCAGTTTGTGCTGCATCGGTTGGGTCCGACCTACTAAACTGTCGCGATAAGTTGTTCCTGCTAGGTTTGATGTTTTTTGCGCAGTGTCTTATCGGAATGTATAGCGATAAGTTATCTTATTACATCACAGTTGCATTAGGTCTATCGGTTTGTTGAGGTTCCTTTACTATTATCGATCTGTGCTGCATCAGTTAGGTCTGAACTACTAGATCGATAATAATAGATTTATCCTTGTCGAGCCGATCGGTGTATATGCGACGTTCTATCGGAGTGCTTAGCCGATAGATTATCTTTTTACAAAGCCGAATGTATTATCTTTCCTATTTTGGTCATCTATATTATCATCGGTTTTCTAGCCGATGCACATGTGTTTCCTTGGCAGTCGGCTGGCTTACTATTCTGCCTATCTATTTTATCATCGGCTAGAATGTTATACTGACAGCTTATCTATTGCTTTATAGCGTTATCGGTTTCCTAGCCGATACACAGGTGCCATCGGCCATCGGCTACAAGGGGCCTACATCAGTCCGTATCGGCCGATAGCCGATGTGCAATTGCTGCTGACTCGGGCACGAGCACAAGCGAGGACCTGGGCACGAGGACCCGGGCACGGACACGAGACCCGGGCGCGGACAGCTGGGGCCCGGACAAAGTTTTTTCATCGGCTTTCAGCCGATGCTCAAGCATTCCTTCGGCAACCGGCTAGTGGGATTCTTATTGGCCGATTGAATCCCTGAATTAATATTTTCTCCTTGTCAATTATGGGGTCAAATTGACTAGCACGCCTGCGAACCTCAAGATTTTAGGACCTGCACTGGAGCTAAGCAGATCTCCCAGGCCTTCGTATGTTCAATCGCATCAAACCAGATCATCAACAAGCTTCTTGGCACACCCGGTGGTTTTTGGTGCGAACAACGCCGTAGCGGCCTAGGTCCCCTTTCCGGGGCTTGGGGTAGATGCCTGCCCCGAGAGCCCGACACCGAGGGGCCGTGGGCAACTGAGCGTGAGCCTTGCGGAAACGGTTAAGTCCGTAGGTTCGACCCCTTCCGTCTTCCGGATCCGAGGGCCCTCCGTGCCCCGGGCGCAGCGAGGCCACGGGGACAGACCGCTCGACCGTGCCCGGGGTCGCCAGGCAATGAAGCACCCGGCGCCTCGGCGCTGGTGGTCGGGGCGAAGCTGGCGAGGCCGGGCACCGCAGCCCGCCCCGGGAATCTTGGCTGGCCCAACGGGGGGTTATGCCCAAGACCCCGGAGCATCGACAGTGCCCGGGGCGCGGTCCACACCCGGCCATCAGGCCTCAGCGACCGAGGCTACGCTAGCCGGGTGGGCCCCCGGCCCGCGTTGAGGTTTGGAAAGCCTGCCTAAACCTGCCGGGAATTGGTCTAATCTGCACACGATGAACTGTGAGAGTATTTGGCTCGTTCCTTTGTCCATTCCATGCTACGAACGGTGACGTCTACCACCTCCCAAGGGGCTCTTCGCGGTTGCGACCGTGCGGAGGAAAGGATTGCGCATAAGTATTTTGCCCCCTAGCAGTGGAAGAAACCGAGCCCGAAGCCAACCAGGCGAGACACCTATTGACGCCGAAAATCACCGGCCAGCGTCGGGGACGAGCCGATGATATGGTTTGGCGTCTGGAGACACGCGAAGGCCTGGGAGATCTGCTTAGCTCCAGTGCAGGTCCTAAAATATTGAGGTTCGTAGGCGTGCCACTCAATTTGACCCAGCAATTGACAAGGAGAGAGAAATGTTAGATCAGTAAACCAATCGGCCGATGCAGACTGATACAAACTCCTTCTAGCCGATGGCCGATAGCTCCTGTAAATTGGCGTATCAAAGGTGTTGTCCGCGCCCGTGTCCGGGCCCTTGCTCGTGCTCGCGCCCGGGTCTTCGCTCGTGCTCGCGCCCGGGTCCTCGCCTGTCCTCGCGCCCGAGTCCGACTACCAACAGCACTTGCACATCGGCTAAGAAGCCGATGATAGAATCGATGATAATATAAGCAAATAAAAAGCCAGCCGATTGCCAATAACACTTGTACATCGGCTAGAAGCAGATGATATAGTAAATGAGCAGAACAATAATCAAGATAATGCAATCGGCTCTAAAAGATAGATTACCGGCTAGACGCTCCGATAAAACATCGCATAAAACCCATCGGCTTATCAAGGACAAGTCTATTATTATCAATCTAGTAATTCAAACTTAATTGATGCAGCACAGATTGATAATAATAAAAGAACCTCAATGAGCCGATAGATCTAATGCAACTGTGATGTAATATAAGATAACTTATCGGCTATGCATTCCGATAAGACGCTTGCATAAAATCTATCAACCTAGCAAGAATAACTTATCAGGCAGTTTAGTAGGTCGGACTGAACCGATGCAGCACAAACTGATGATAAACTACACCCAGTAAGCCGATAAAAACTATGCACGCGTGATGTGATATATCTACCCGGCCTAAGAGATCAAACTTAACTGATGCAGCCGTAGACAGAATAGATACACCTGGGTAAGGGGTGACGAGTCTTACCCTCTCGCAGGAGTTCGGACCTAACCGATGCAGCCTGGCTTGAGAAGCAAGAACCCGTCGAAAAGGGTGGCGATGCGCCGAATTGTATTGATCGTTGAGATCGATTTACAAGGTACCCGGGCATACATATTTATACCCCGAGCTGATAACAGTCTTGATCGGCTACAAAACAGGAGTTTCCTAACTAGAAAAGGAAAATCAACAAACTCTAGTCGGACACGAGATCAGGTTTCCTAACAGATAAAACACTAATATCTCTACCTAATTTATAGATAAGATACTGCCATATCGTGGTCTTCACGATTTCTTCTCAAGCTCGGTCTCTTCCAGATAAGCTTCCATTGGCTGACATTTCCTTAACTGAGTCTGATACGAGCCGTGCCAAATTTTGGCGTTAACACATGTCCCCCAATTTCGGAGTTTGTTATCAAACTTCGAAATTCTTCTGCTTGGGCTTCAGCAATTCTTCTTGGCCTCTTGAAATCGGCTTTCATGAGCCGATACCTTTTGTACTAGGTGTGCTAGGCCTTCAAAGTCCTCTGATGAAAATCTTTCCTTGATCGGAGCCAACAAACCTTGGAATGCTAACTTGGCCAGCTGTGCATCATCTAGACTTAAACTATAACATTGGCTTCTAACTTCACGAAACCTCTGGATATATTCTACGACTGATTCCTCTGGCTTCTGTATTACCGATGTTAAGTCTATCAAACTCATCTCCTGAATTCCCGTAAAGAAATATTTATGGAATTGCTTTTCCAGATCGGCCCAACCTCGAATTGAGTTAGGTGGCAATGAAGAAAACCATGTAAAGGCCGATCCGGACAATGATAACGGGAAGAATCTAACTCTCAAAGCTTCTACAGCCGATGCCTCCCCACACTGAGCCAAGAATCGGCTGACGTGCTCCACTGTAGATACATCATCTTGCCTTGAGAATTTGGAGAAGTCTGGTACTCTGTATCGGCGCGGCAACGGAGCTCTATCAAACCAATCTGGATATGGAGGCCGATACACAAATGTTTCCTCCTTCGGTCTTAGACCGAATTGTTCTCTCATCACCTCTGTGACTCTTGCTGATAAATCTTCTCTTGGATCTTCGCCATGATAACGCAGAGGTGGAGTTGGTAGCCGATTCTGATTCTGATATTCTCTCTGATAATCATACTCAAGGATAACTTCTGGATGACTGTGTCGATGCCCCCCATAGTATGCAGTTTGATGATATCCTTGAGGAACTCCATCTTGTTGCCCCCCAGCCAGTTGAATCGGCTCTACCGCCTTCTTGATCAAGCTTTGTAATGTGTTCACCAATATCCCAGATTGACTGATCAATGCATGGTGAACTACTTCATTAATCATCTCTTGAAGTGGCTTCTGTGAACTTGCAGGCGATGTATGGCTCGATTCTCCAGTCAGAACAAGTTTTGGCAATTTTGACTTCTGAATCGGCCCTTGATCTGTCATACCGAAGGATTCTAGACAAAGCTTCTGAAACTCAGCAATGTTTTGCTGCACTTGTTGTCTTTGTTCTTCAGTCAAGTCTTCCATTGTGATTGGAATCACATTATTTGTACTAACCTCCTTTCGAGCCATGTTGAAGTTCTGTGTCCCACCAGGTGTGCCAAAAACGTGTTGACGCCGAAAATCACCAGCCAGCGTCGGGGACGAGCCGATGATATGGTTCAGCGTCTGGAGACACGCGAAGGCCTGGGAGATCTGCTTAGCTCCAGTGTAGGTCCTAAAATATTGAGGTTTGTAGGCGTGCCAGTCAATTTGACCCAGCAATTGACAAGGAGAGAGAAAAATGTTAGATCAGTAAACCAATCGGCCAATGCAGACTGATACAAACTCCTTCTAGCCGATGGCCGATAGCTCCTGTATATTGGCGTATCAAAGGTGTTGTCCGGGCCCTTGCTCGTGCTCGCGCCCGGGTCTTCGCTCGTGCTCGCGCCCGGGTCCTCGCCTGTCCTCGCGCCCGAGTCTAACTACCAACAGCACTTGCACATCGGCTAAGAAGCCGATGATAGAATCGATGATAATATAAGCAAATAAAAAGCCAACCGATTGCCAATAACACTTGTACATCGGCTAGAAGCCGATGATATAGTAAATGAGCAGAACAATAATTAAGATAATGCAATCGGCTCTAAAAGATAGATTACCGGCTAGACGCTCCGATAAAACGTCGCATAAAACCCATCGGGTTATCAAGGACAAGTCTATTATTATCAATCTAGTAGTTCAAACTTAACTGATGCAGCACAGATTGAAAATAATAAAAGAACCTCAATGAGCCGATAGATCTAATGCAACTGTGATGTAATATAAGATAACTTATCGGCTATGCATTCCGATAAGACGCTTGCATAAAATCTATCAACCTAGCAAGAATAACTTATCAGGCAGTTTAGTAGGTCGGACCGAACCGATGCAGCACAAACTGATGATAAACTACACCCAGTAAGCCGATAAAAACTATGCACGCGTGATGTGATATATCTACCCGGCCTAAGAGATCAAACTTAACTGATGCAGCCGTAGACAGAATAGATACACCTGGGTAAGGGGTGACGAGTCTTACCCTCTCGCAGAAGTTCGGACCTAACCGATGCAGCCCGGCTTGAGAAACAAGAACCCGTTGAAAAGGGTGGCGATGCGCCGAATTGTATTGATCGTTGAGATCGATTTACAAGGTACCCAAGCATACATATTTATACCCCGAGCTGACAACAGTCCTGATCGGCTACAAAACAGGAGTTTCCTAACTAGAAAAGGAAAATCAACAAACTCTGGTCGGACACAAGATCAGGTTTCCTAACAGATAAAACACTAATATCTCTACCTAATTTATAGATAAGATACTGCCATATCGTGGTCTTCACAATTTCTTCTCAAGCTCGGTCTCTTCCAGATAAGCTTCCATTGGCTGACATTTCCTTAACCGAGTCTGATACGAGCCATGCCAAATTTTGGCGTTAACAACACCGCAAGCCAGCAGGGGCCTAGGGCGCCGCGTAGAGGGGCGCACCCACGGCCCCGGGGCTTGGACAATGTCCGAGGTTTAGCAGGAGGGGATACGGTAGCTCGCTGGTAGGGAACCAATAATTATGCGCAAAACCCAGCTGCTGCACGGGCGCGGCCCGATTATGCCCCCCAGGGGGTGAGACTGCCACGAACGCAACACACGGAAAAAGACAAAAGGTACGAGACCGGGAAGGATATTAAAAATGCTGCTTAGTAAAGAGTATACAAAGGGGGCCCCGGCCAGCGCTGAGATTTGGAGAAATCCGGCGCAGGCCCGGGCACACCGCAACTTACAGGATGTGTTTACGGATAAATTGTGCGAAGATGCTCCCAGGCTTACCGAGCCCGGTCGGGAGACACCGATCACTAGGAAGGGGCCTTCCCACAGGGGGGAAAGTTTATTTCTTCCCGGCACGTCTGAGGACACGGCGGAGGACTAAGTCCCCGACCTGGAGTGATCGGGCCCGAATCTTACACCGATGATAGCGCTTAAGGCTCTGCTGGTAACGAGCGACGCGGGGCGAGGCGTGCCACCTGCGTTCCTCGAGGAAGTCGAGGTTGTCGAGCTGCATGCTGTCGTGGTCACGAACTGATATGGGCCCGGGACCCGGGGCCGAGTCCCTGGCTGGAATGCGGAGGATATGTGCCCGGGACCCGGGGGCCCGGGCTGAGATGTGGAATGAATCGGGACGACCTCCCTAGACCCGCTCTCGCCAGGGCGATGCTGTCCGGGAGATCGTGCCCTGTCTGGTTGTTCCGGGTGCCACGCCCAAGACTCACACTTGCCTTGGCGAGGCTGCCCGGGTTCGGGCTCCCTAGATTTGGGCCCGGGCCGCGGACCCCAGGACTTGGTCCCGGGACCCTGGGCCCCGGCTCGAATGTTCTGGATATGTGCCCGGGACCCAGGGGCCCCGGACTGAGATATGGTATGAATCGGGACGACTTCCCTGGACCCGCTCTCGCCGAGGCGATGCTGTCTGGGATATCGCGCCCTGTATGGTTGTGAAGTTGTTTCGAGGGCCACGTCCCCAGACTCGCGCTCGCCTTGGCGAGGTTGCCTGGGTTCGGGCTCCACAGAGTCGGTCCCGGGAAGCGAGTCCCAGGCCACGTGTTTGTCGGGCAAGGGGCGCTCGATGACGAGCACCGCGCTCGCCACTTGTGGGGTTGCCGCTGGGCTCGGTGCCGCGGCCAGCAACTCGCGCTTCATGGCTTGAAGCCACGGCATGAGGAGCGGGCGTGCGCCCCGCCATCGAGGGTAGCGAGGACGTTCTCGGGTTCTTGGAACTCGAGAGGTTGCCCCGGATCGGAAGCGGGATTCGGACTGTTGTTTGGCCTGACCGTTGCCCCAAATCGGACCGTCCGCCTAGGGATCGGACCATCCGAATCCTCCCGATCGGACCGTCCAAATCCCTTCGATCGGGCTTGGCCTGCTACCGCTCCTGCTGGAACTTCTTGATGCGCTCGGCCAAGCGCTGCATGGCGCGGCACTCTGTAAGGTCGTGCCGGTCCGTCTGGTGGAAGGCGCACCACTTTTGGGCCATTGCCGGCGGCGGCGGCGCACGTGCAGCCTTTTGCCGCTTGCCACCATCATCGTCCCCGTGGGCAATATCGCCCCGGGGGCTGCCCACACCAGCCAAGGCGAAGTTCTCGACGGCCGCCTTGGCCTTTTGGCGCTTCGTCCTGTCCCACCGTGACGTGGAACGTGAGGGCTCGCCATCCTCTCCAGGGCCCGGGAAGGTACCCTGGAAGTTTGCCATGAACTGGTGGCAGAGGGTCGCGCGGTCGGCACTCCCGGCCCCTACACTGCTGTCGGCGGCTACCTGGCAATGGGCCGCGCCTACAAGGTTGGCGACTTCGTTGAGCCAGCGCCGCTCCCGGCCTCCGCCCCCGGTAAATGCCGGGGGGTGGCGCAGGAGGGCTTCCGCCACCAGGAGGGCTCCCTGCGGCGACGCTGGCTAGAAGTCGAGATGGCGGCGCGCTGTGGAGCGGCGCGTCCATTCGCGCCTCATGGATAAGGCCACGGTAGACCCGGCGGGGCACTTGCCGGCTTCCTCCGCAAGGGAAGGGGCCGAGGCCGCACAACCAGGCCGCCGAGGGGCGAGCTTGGCCCGCCGGGCTCGCGCCGCGCGCCCCCAGGAAGATGGGGAGCGTGGAGGGCTCGCCACCGGGCTAACGTCGCCCGGCGGGGTGAAGCCGCCGGACCTCTCGTTGGAGTCCCGTGGATGATGACCTCCTGTCATGGAGCGTGCCAGCGTTGGGGACGCCGGCGTGCCGCCTGGAAGTGAAACTCCCCCTACTTGGCGCGCCAGCTGTCGGAGGAGGAAACTCCAACCGCGGGGAGTCTGGAGACCCCCCTTTGAGGTTCGGCCAGGGGAGTTGTTCACAGGACGGCTTGCGGCGTCGGATCGGTGTCACGCAAGGAAGACAGGAGAAGTAGACAGGTTCAGGCCGCGCGGAGGCGTAATACCCTACTCCTGTGTGTGTTTGCTATGTGGGAGATGAATATGGTATGATCTTACAAGGTGTTCTTGAGGGGCGCCCAGGAGCTAGCCCTCACTCGGGAATGAACTGGAGCAGCTCTGGCCGCTCTACCAGCAGCCAGACTCGAAGAAGATGAAGAAGACCTCTCGGGAACCAGAAGGGGACCCCCTAACTAGAGCCTGTCGAGACCTAAACTGGAGCCTCCACTAGAGCTTTTGAAGGGTCTTTTTTCTCTAAGTCTGGCATGGATCCTCCTTTTATAGCCCAAGGGGAGTCCACAGTGCCACACATGCTTTTCTGGATACACGTCTAGTCGCGCACGTCTGCCTGCTGAGCCCACGCCAGAGTTGGTTCGGCACGTCTTATTGCAGGCGGCTAAGTCATGGAGGTATGACAGCGCACGCCCTTGTCGCCGAAGTCAAAAGTCTCTGACTGCACGGACATGTGTCCACGGGGGGCCATCATGAGATGCCCACGCGTGGCGAAGCAGGCGACAGGGGCGACACGCCCCGTCGCCTCGTCATTAATGCAGGTAGTTGGAGAGTTTGGTCCGCTCAAGTCCGCCTCGTGCCCGGGGCAGAGAGCTCATCGAGCCCTCCGCGCACACAAGGCGCCTAGCTCCTCGGGGACGGAAGATGTGAGTCCCGGGCCCAGGGAGCGAGGCCCGGGACCGGGGATGTCCCTGTAATGTGCCCCGAGACCGAGCTTGTGGGTCCTGGGACCGGGGGCGAGACCTGGGGCCCGAGAACGTCCCGCTGCGCCCCGAGGCCGAGCCTGTGGGCCCTGGGCCCAGGGACGAGACTCGGGCCTGGGAAGTCCCAGTAATGTGTCCCGGGGGCGCGCCCCGGGAAAGGAGCTGTGGGCCCCGGGCCCGGGGACGAGACCCGGGCCCAGGGAGTCCTAGTAATGTGTCCCGGGGGCCCGGGACCGAAGCCGAGGCCCCGGGCACAGGGGGCGAGACCCGGGACCAGGGATGTCCTCAGGCCCTAGAGCCCGAGGTGGATGTGGGCGCCGTCGCGAGGCGCCCGGGAAAAGCGCACCCGGGCCCGGGGAGTACTTGGGCCCTAGGTACTTGACGAGGAAACAGCCGTAGCTGGCTGTCACCGGTGCAGAATGTGGGCCCCAGAGGAGCTGACGTGGCCGAAGACCCACGCGTCCCCGGGGTATGTGGGACCCCCAGTCCCATTTCGCCGACAGGGTAGGGAGCCCCCTGGGGCAGGACAGAATCTCACCAGAGAAACCTCAAATGCAATACACCACAGTTGGAAATAGGGTATTACCTCACATCGAGAGCCTGAACCAGTATAAATCTAGTGTGTCCTTTCGAATCCATCAAGTTTAGGTCTCACGAATAGCCCCAATAATTATTGCCGATATAAAATATCGATAGTTGGCGCGCCAAGTAGGGGCATCGTCAAGATTATCTTCATCAAACCTGATGGATCAATCACCGGAGTCGACGGCGTCAAGTTCTTCCCTGGACAAACAATCAGCTTCAGGAGCCTCAACTTCGTCACCGACAAACTCGGCGACCTCACACTGACCAACTTGGATTCGATCCGGTTGGCCAGAATCCAAGCTGACTTTGTGCCAGTCGGCCTAATCAACGCTGTGGCTATCTTCAGTGACATGCTGTGGCGATCCCCAAGATGCGCAAATCCAGGGACAACTCTTTCTTTCGGTGCTTGACTCAGACTTGGCCTTTAGCCGGTCGAGGTTGGGCTAAGAGAGGAAGAGATCGTCAATCTCCCATTTGGACTCGGCAATGCTGCGGATAACTTCAATCTAACTCCAATGCGGCAAATCCAATCCCTTGGAGTTCGACTCGGATACGGCCCAGAGCCGCTCGAGATCATATCTAGGGAGGTTGGAGTTGTAATCACACCCCTAAACTACTTCGACTCTGACTCACAGTTGGACAGCAGCTCGGCAAGCTTTTCTCCACCACGCCAAGTGTTCATGGTATCCAAAGGCTCAACCTGCACTCAAGATGCACGCCGACTACGCAATCAACAAGAGGAGGAGGCTCACCGACTACGTGAGCAATAGGAGGAAGATACACGATGCCTACAAGCCGAGCGCGATGCTCGTAACAACAACCTTCCCGAGGCTGGGCGAACTGCTCAACAAGAGATCCTCCAAACCCGAGTAGGTGACCATGACATCTTCGTGAACCCACAACAGAATGTCATGGCCGTTGCCACATTACTCGACACCTTACAGTTCGGGCCCAACCACCAGGCCACCCTGATGACCGCAAGTATCAAGGCAATGATCACTGCTGCGGCATGTCAGCAGCGACAACCATCTAGAGACACCCTCATACCATCAAGAAAGACGGCTTTAGACATGGCGGTCTCATCTGCCTCAGCACGGCGCCGAGCAGCTAGCTCTAGTCAGCATTGCTCGGAGTCTCGTCATTTGTCACTCGGCAATCAGAACAACGAGCGATGGCGGCACCATCATGACAACCGCCGCGATAACCAGGATGCCCAAGGACGACTTCAGCGTGATCTCTGCCACGATATTAACGCTCGACACCGAGAACATGAGGAGGATGAGCGTCGTCAATTAGAAGATGAGAGTGAGTGCTTCGGCCTCCATCACAAGTGATTTCATCGCCGTAGTCGGATTTGGAGCACTCACCCAGATGAAGGATTACCGGCGTTCACCCACGAACTACAACAAGTCGACTGGCCATCTGGCTTCAAGCCGACTGGAATAGAGAAGTACAATGGGAAGTCCAACCCGGGGTTTGGCTCACAGTTTACACCTTGGCAATCTATGCAGCCAGAGGCGATCACAAGGTCATAGCTAATTACCTGCCAGTTGCCTTGGCTGATTCGGCAAGGACATGACTTACGAGGCTTCCTAGGCGGTCAATTGGCTCCTGGGGGGAACTCCATGAACGTTTCATTGTGAACTTCCAAGGAACGAATGAGAGGCCATCTTCCGAGTACGATCTATATCAGTGCCACCAGAGGAAGAACGAGTCCCTCCGCAATTTCATCAAGCATTTTTCCGAGAAAAGAAACTCAATACCTAAAATCAAGGACGAAGTCGTCATCGCCACCTTCCGCAAGCAAGTCAGAGATGCGCCGTTCATTGCCAAGTTCATTTGGAATCCACCCAACTCCGTTAAAGCTCTCTTCGAGATGGCCAATAAATATGCTGATTCAGCCGACGTAATGGCAGAGGCACTTGATGACAAACCCCGACAGAAGAAGCGACGGGAGATGGACGATGCGGCCCTATCCAAGCCTGGGAATTGCAAGCGAAAATCTAGGGACTTCGTTGCGGCAGTCGATCGGAAACGTCCTCGACCTCCTAGAACTGAAGATTATCATAATGACAAGTGCTATGCTCGAGGGCTTAAAAGCTCAAATGCAAGGATGGCATCCCCACTCCCAACTTGTGCAATACCGAACAGGTAAGTCGCTTTCTGATAAATATTTTCTTCCTTTATATGATATTCTCATCTAAATGGGGCAGGAGGCAACTCACTCCCCTATGGTTTGACTTAGATACGGCTTAGCACCAGTCGGGATCAGATCTAGGGGGATGAGATCGTCAATTCCTCACTCGGCCTCCCCAATGTCGTAGCTGCTTACACCTAATAGGTGTACATGCTGCACACTTTCTGTTTTTGCTCTTAATGGTTGCAAAAGTACTTGAGTAGCATTAATTCCTATCCGTGAAGCTTTCCTCCATGAAAGGTGTAGTCAAGTCACCCAAAATGCATGTCTGGGAAAGAGCCATAAGCCGACTCCCGACGCTCGGGGGCTATGACTAGTCGGGCAGAGTGTTTCAACGTAAGGGGTCAACTACTCAGGGAAATTAATATCAATAAGAGGAGGAACACATATTTACATACATTGTAAAATATTTAGATTTTTTGGATGAATATTCTATACATCAGATGCTACTCATCCGATATGTTTATAATGTAGGGCCCAGTTCCAGATAAGCGTAACAGGAACTCATGGCTATGAGCCTATCTCCTACGCTCGGGGGCTGGACCGGTCTGCAAAGATACACTTGGAGTGCGTCGCTTCAAGAATTACTCGGAATGCTCCATGAGGGTAACTGTCCGAGTACTCACGCCAATCGGGACATGGATGTCTCATTTACCTTAGTACGCTCCATGTGGGCTAATAACCGACCTTCGGCACCAGTCGGGGCTCGGGTATCACTCTACTAGGTAGGGTACGCCCCATGAGGGTCGCCAACCGAATCCTATGCTAGTGTGAGGTTCGAGTACCTTATTTGGCCATAACGCTGCTAGATATGGTACGCCCCATCAGGGCCGCTAGCCAAATCCTATGCTAATGGGAGGTTTGGGTACCTTATTCAGCTACAGTTTTGCCAAGTTGGGTACATCCCAAGAGGGTCGCCAACTGAATCCTACGCTAGCGCAACATGGGGTACCGATTTGGTCAAAACAAGGAAACAAGCCACTACTGGAGTTTTCAGTCGGAGGTGCTTATTATTTTTAAGACTAGAAGACCCTAATCATTTGATTCCTAATGGAAGATGAACTTCCTAAAGATCGCAATGAAGCTGAGTATGTCAAGCGACGGAGCAAAAGCTTTATCATAGTTAGAGAAGACCTAAATTATCAACACGCATCCGAAGTTCTCATACATTGCGTCACACCTGAGGAGGGCAAACAGATCTTGCAATCTATCCACTCGGGCATCTGTGGCAACCATGTTGCATCCAGAAAGTAAGTCGAAAAGGCTTGCAGACAAGGATTCCTTTGGCCGACTGCGGTTACCGATGCCAATGACATTGTTCAGACAAGCGAGGGATGCCAATTTTGTGGGCTGCGCTGGGTATATCGGTTTGGGCCGTTTTATTCGGTAGTAGGATAAAGATATGAGTTCTTAAATAGCATGCCCTATTGGGTCGCTCGCTGGTCGCGTTAAAATTGTGATGCAAGTGCTATTTTACAAGAACCGATTAAATAATCAGATACGCTTCATGCTAAGCCTATAGCCATGTGTATACATTTGGGTATCTTGATTATTTTAAGGTATTGAGGATATATCCTTATAAAGATCAATAGCTAGTCTCCATTAAATTTGGGGATGCAGGTATCTCTCAAGTACACCTCATCACGCATTGGGCTTGAGTCCATAGTGAACCATGGCTTACATGCTTAGCCAAATTGCCATGAGCAAAATTCCAGTCAATCGTAGACTGAAGAGTCTAATTTCTGAGAAACATATCACTCGGGAAAGACTTAAAGGTTAAAGATCTTTGACTTTATGTTTAATTGTTTCTCAATTAAGCACAAAGTTGGGGGCTACACCTAATAGGTGCGTCTATTTGGCGCACACTATTCAAATTTTTCCATGAAGCTCTTCATAGCCTCGTTGCCAGCTGACATGAAGCAGGACTCGGGAGAAGAAACACTCGGTCAAAGAGTACTCGGGAGCAAGGCACTTAGGATTTCTTCACCGTGGAGGCACTCGGCTTGAGCTGTGACTCAACTATGAAGGTCTCAGGGGATACTGTGGAGGCCATGAACCCTGGGTACCACAAGGAAGGCAATTACGGCCACTTGGACAGAGGGTGGGCCGGCCCCTACAATTGAAGATAGAGTAGGACTCAGCTTCATGTTACCTTGTAAGACAAGGAAATGGATATAATTCTAGCCGGACTCTCTATGTACTAATAAGGAAAACCCTTGGTAGTATCTGACTAGGTTTACTACCCTGTAACCCTCATCCCTCCAGTATATAAGGAGGGGTAGAGAGCCCTTTGGGAGCAGAATAGAATCTTACCAGAGAAACCTCAAAGGCAATACACTACAGCTGGAAGTAGGGTATTACCACACATCAAGGGTCTGAACCAAGATAAATTGTTTCGTGTTCCTTTGCAATCCATCAAGTTTAGGTCTCACGAGAAGCCCCATATTATTATTGCCAATATAAAACATTGAGAGCTTGTCGCTGCCATCAAGATGCCTGTGGTGTGGTGCCACTTTGCCACTAGTTTCAGCTTCCGCTTATGTTTCTATTAACGCCAAAATTTGGTACGGGTCGTTACCATGTTCGGTTAAGGAAAGAAGCGATATCAGCCATTGGAAACTAATCCAGAAGAGTCCGAGCTTGGGAAGGAATCGTGAAGACCACAATATGGCAGTCAATTACCTTATCTGTAAATTAGGTAGTTTTAATACTTTTTAGAGAAACCTGATCTCGTGTCCGATCAGGACTTGTTAGTTTTCCTTTTATAGATAGGAAATTTGTGTGCCGTATCCTATTAGGACTGTAATAACTCGGGGTATATATACGTATGCCCGGGTACCTTGTAAATCATCACAACGATCAATAAACTTCGGTGCATCGCCACCCTTTCGACGGGTTCTTGCTTCTCGAGCGGGGCTGCATCGGTTAGGTCCGAACTCCTGCGAGAGGGTAAGACTCGTCACCCCTTACCCAGGTGTATCTGCCCTGTCTACGGCTGCATCGGTTCGGTCCGACCTCTTAGGCCGATCAGGTATACCACATCACGCGTGCGTAGATCTTATCAGTCTACTGGGGGCGATTTATCATCAGTTCGTGCTGCATCGGTTGGGTCCGACCTATTGAACTGCCAGCGATAAATCGCTCCTACTAGGTTGATGGTTTTTGCGCAAGCGTCTTATCGGAATGTATAGCCGGTAAGTTATCTTATTACATCACAGTTGCATTAGGTCTATCGGCTTGTTGAGGTTCCTTTACTATTATCGATCTGTGCTGCATCAGTTAGGTCTGAACTACTAGATCGATAATAATAGATTTATCCTTGTCGAGCCGATCGGTGTATATGCGACGTTCTATCGGAGCGCTTAGCCGATAGGTTATCTTCTTATAAAGCCAACTGTATTATCCTTACTATTTGTCATCTATATTATCATCGGTTTTCTAGCCGATGCACATGTGTTTCCTCGGCAGTCGGCTGGCTTACTGTTTTGCTTATCTATTTTATCATCGGCTTCTAGCCGATGCACATGTTATACTGACAGCTTATCCATTTGTTTATAGCGCTATCGGTTTCCTAGCCGATACACAACTGCCATCGGCTATCGGCTATGAGGAGTCTATATCAGCCCGTATCGGCCGATAGCCGATGTGCAGTTGCTGCTGACCCGGGCACGAGCACAAGCGAGGACCCGGGAGCGAGAACCCGAGCACGAGACCCGAGCGCGAGTACAGGCGAGGGCCCGGGCACGAGCATAGCGGCGATCGGCTGGAAGGAATCCGTATCGGCTTACTGGCCGATTGGATCAGTAATC
The DNA here is from genome assembly GCA_003991445.1 of Oryza meyeriana var. granulata. Taxonomy (NCBI): domain Eukaryota; kingdom Viridiplantae; phylum Streptophyta; class Magnoliopsida; order Poales; family Poaceae; genus Oryza; species Oryza meyeriana. The sequence goes on from RYFJ01003975.1 coordinate 30,000, forward strand.
AAATTTCTTCATCTCCTTGTCAATTGCGGGGTCAAATTGACTGGCACGCCTACGAACCTCAAATATTTTAGGACCTGCACTGGAGCTAAGCAGATCTCCCAGGCCTTCGCGTGTCTCTAGGCGCCGAACCAGATCGTCAGCAAGCTTTTTGGCACACCCGGCGGATTTCGGCGTCAACACGTTTTTGGCACGCCTGGTGGGACCCGATCTTCAACATGGCTGGAAAGGAGATCAGTACAGATAATATGATTCCAGTCACAATGGAAGACTTGACCGAAGAACAGAGACAACAAGTGGAGCAGAACATCGATGATTTTCGGAAGCTTTGTCTAGAATCCTTCGGTATGACAGATCAAGGGCCGATTCAGAAGTCGCAATTTCCAAAGCCTGTGCTGATTGACGAATCGAGCCATACATCACCTGCAAGTTCACAGAAGCAACTTCAAGACATGGTTAATGAGGCAGTTCATCATGCATTGATCGATCAATCTGGGATATTGGTGAACACATTACAGAACTTGATCAAGAAGGCGGTAGAGCCGATTCAGCTGGCTGGGGGGCAACAAGATGGAATTCCTCAAGGGTATCATCAAACTGCATACTATGGGGGGCATCAACAGAGTTATCCAGGAGCTGTCCCTGAGTATAATTATCAGAGAGAATATCAGAGGCAGAATCGGCTACCAACTCCACCTCTGCATTATCACGTCGAAAATCCAAGAGAAGAAGAATTGACAGCAAGAATCATAGAGGTGATAAGAGAACAATTCGGTTTAAGACCAAAGGAGGAAACATTTATGTATCGGCATCCATATCCAGATTGGTTTGATAGAGTTCCGTTGCCACGCCGATACAGAGTACCAGACTTCTCCAAATTCTCAGGGCAAGATGATGTATCTACAGTGGAACATGTCAGCCGATTCTTGGCTCAATGTGGAGAGGCATCGGCTGTAGAAGCTTTGAGAGTTAGACTCTTCCCGTTATCATTATCCGGATCGGCCTTTACATGGTTTTCTTCATTGCCACCTAACTCAGTTCGAGGTTGGGCCGATCTGGAAAAGCAATTCCACAAGTATTTTTTTATGGGAAGTCAGGAGATGAGTTTGATAGACTTAACATCGGTAATACAGAAGCCGGAGGAATCAGTCGCAGAATATATCCAGCGGTTTCGTAATGTTAGAAGCCGATGTTATAGTTTAAGTCTGGATGATGCACAGCTGGCCGAGTTAGCATTCCAAGGTTTGTTGGCTCCGATCAAGGAAAGATTTTCATCAGAAGACTTTGAGAGCCTAGCACACCTAGTACAGAAGGTATCGGTTCATGAAAGCCGATTTCAGGAGGCCAGGAAGGAATGATGAGGCCCGAACAGAAGAATTTCGAAGTTTGATAACAAACTCCGAAATTGGGGGGCATGTGTTAACGCCAAAATTTGGTACGGGTCGTTACCATGTTCGGTTAAGGAAAGAAGCGATATCAGCCATTGGAAACTAATCCAGAAGAGTCCGAGCTTGGGAAGGAATCGTGAAGACCACGATATGGCAGTCAATTACCTTATCTGTAAATTAGGTAGTTTTAATACTTTTTAGAGAAACCTGATCTCATGTCCGATCAGGACTTGTTAGTTTTCCTTTTATAGATAGGAAATTTGTGTGCCATATCCTATTAGGACTGTAATAACTCGGGGTTTATATACGTATGCCTGAGTACCTTGTAAATCATCACAACGATCAATAAACTTCGGCGCATCGCCACCCTTTCGACGGGTTCTTGCTTCTCGAGCGGGGCTGCATCGGTTAGGTCCGAACTCCTGCGAGAGGGTAAGACTCGTCACCCCTTACCCAGGTGTATCTGCCCTGTCTACGGCTGCATCGGTTGGGTCCGACCTACTGAACTACCAGCGATAAATCGCTCCTGCTAGGTTGATGGTTTTTGTGCAAGCGTCTTATCGGAATGTATAGCCGGTAAGTTATCTTATTACATCACAGTTGCATTAGGTCTATCGGCTTGTTGAGGTTCCTTTACTATTATCGATCTGTGCTGCATCAGTTAGGTCTGAACTACTAGATCGATAATAATAGATTTATCCTTGTCGAGCCGATCGGTGTATATGCGACGTTCTATCGGAGCGCTTAGCCGATAGGTTATCTTCTTATAAAGCCAACTGTATTATCCTTACTGTTTGTCATCTATATTATCATCGGTTTTCTAGCCGATGCACATGTGTTTCCTCGGCAGTCGGCTGGCTTACTGTTTTGCTTATCTATTTTATCATCGGCTTCTAGCCGATGCACATGTTATGCTGACAGCTTATCCATTTGTTTATAGCGCTATCGGTTTCCTAGCCGATACATAGGTGCCATCGGCTATCGGCTACGAGGAGTCTATATCAGCCCGTATCGGCCGATAGCCGATGTGCAGTTGCTGCTGACCCGGGCACGAGCACAAGCGAGGACCCGGGAGCGAGAACCTGAGCACGAGACTCGAGCGCGAGTACAGGCGAGGGCCCGGGCACAAGCATAGCGGCGATCGGCTGGAAGGAATCCGTATCGGCTTACTGGCCGATTGGATCAGTAATCAAATTTCTTCATCTCCTTGTCAATTGCGGTGTCAAATTGACTGGCACGCCTACGAACCTCAAATATTTTAGGACCTGCACTGGAGCTAAGCAGATCTCCTAGGCCTTCGCGTGTCTCTAGGCGCCGAACCAGATCGTCAGCAAGCTTTTTGGCACACCCGGCGGTTTTCGGCGTCAACAGTTTCCGCTGCATTATTTTTGTAAGACTTTGTATTGTTTTGTAAGATGTGGATCTGTGTATCAACAATTGTCTACTGTGTACCCTAGCTGCTCCTGGACCGGGATTTAATACACTACGTCTAGAAATTCTAGTGTGGATTTCTGGGCGTGATAAACATGGCAACTATTATATTGTCCAACACCCAACGCGACCACCACAAGCTATTGAATGAGTGGGATCCATACACGCATAAATAGCCACTCACCCTCATTGTGTCCATGGCCATGGTTGACACCTTTCAGTATAATAATCACAATGTTGAGTAATGAACAAAGGAGATATACCCGACTAGATAACTCACTAGTCCTCCCTAAAGTATGCTCATCAACCACTCGATGGTGGCGACCAGAAATTACATACCACAGAGGACTTGATCTACGGGCATTATCTTGCAAGTATCTCAAGTGTTCACAACCCATACTTGTGCTTAGCTAGCCCTAGGAAGTGAACTAGCATCACACTTTCATCTGAAACTTTTGACATCCAACATAGAGCATACACATAGATAACTTAGGTACAATCCACAAGCACACCGACTAGGGGTAGGCCCCTAGTTAAAACCATCCTGGAAATCGGCATCACTTGCATAACACTCAACACTATCGAACCCTTCACTTGCATCAAGTTCAAAACAATAAAATATACAACAAGCAAGTGTTAGTACATTAAACAAGTTAATGTACTGAGTTAATGTATTGGCAAGAGCCAAACCTAAAATGCTACATGCAAGCCTATAGCAAAGGAGGGCTATTTGTAGTCTCTTTTTGGCACAAAGCAAGTTTTGTTTCACAAGCATTTATAACGGGAGTGTATAAAGCATTTGAAACATGTAATTGATGTAAATCACAATATTCATCATCATCATATCAATATACCATCCTTGCAGTGCTCCATGGCAACAAGTCACATGTGAGGACACCCCGAGACTTGTACCATAGGTTTGCAGTTTGCCACGTCAACGCTAACTATTGGAGTGGTGGGGTCTCAAGTAATACCAAATAAAACTATAGCCATCACACCTCAAAGCAGACTTAACATCACGAACTACAATTACGTTATAAACTCATTGCGCCAAACCTAAAATAAATAAGATACTCGACAGAATAGCCTCTACCAGTCCTCCCCGAGATATGCCCGTCAAACCACACAATGGTGGCGACCAAGAGACTACATATCACAGAGGACTCAATCTACATCAGCTATTAAGCAAATATCTCAATTATTTTAAGCTCATACTTGTGTTCGACTAGCTCCTAGGAAAAATACTAATCTCATACGTTCATCTCAAGCAATGATGTACAATAATAGGGTAAAAAGTAAATAAACTAAATCTACAAGATCAGAGTTACATAGGCCAAACGGCTAAATAATATGATTCAACAAAAGCTTATCTACCCATACCACAGGCAACCGGCTAGGGGTAGACTCCTTAAAGAATCAACCAGAAGAAGCAACGAGTTCCCAGCACTCAACCTACAGCAAGGATTAATAACAATAATACAAGCAAGGGTCAGTACATTACCGAAATAATGTACTAGCAAGGACAATCCTATATCACTTCATGCAAGCTCTAAATCAAGGAAAAGGTTTTTTGTAGTTTCATCTTTGCATAAAGCCAATTTTTGTTCACAAATATTTGCAACGGTATTTGAGAAAACAATAAAATATGTATAATGTGTAAAAAAAGGTGATCAACATAATATAAGTATCATACTTGTTACCCTCCCTGGCAACAAGTCATCACAATCATCAAAAATCAGTAATCCATATTCCAATTTCATAAACACATTTGTAAAACATAAAACTATACTCATGATACATCACTATGTCACTCATGACCGCTAGCACGACTAACCAATTAGTTTTGACTCTACGGAGTTTGTACAACTTTACCCACATGATGTGAATTCTCTAGTTTATCCAGTACTCGTCGGTACCACAACACTCTACACACTGAATGCGGTCTAGAGGTCACAACAAAGCTATTACTTCATTTATCTGTCTAATCTTGCATGAGCACGATGAACAGAAACCCACACTAAGTCCAGATCCTTAATGTCGTCACGGTGGTTAGCCAAACACCGAGACACCGTGGAGATACAACCCACGTGACACTAACCGTTGTATTGGACATGCTTAGACCCCCATGCTGTAAGTAGAGAAGCAACCTACTCACAGAGCACACGCACACTGGGACGATTCCGGTCCCATAAAAATAAACACACGCACATGGGTAGCTCCTATAAACCATCGTCAAGAGTAGTTCATACTATAACCGCCTCCCGAATGCAAGGTTAGACAAATATACAACTTGATAAGCTTAGGCCATCTCATACTAGCACATGTGGTTGTATTGTAAACAATAGAGGGTGACATAGAGTTCGGTCCTTAATCGACTCAGACGAACACTCCCCCTATCGGTGTGCAACTACTCCACATGCACACCACTTGCCGCCAAGTATGAAATCTCATTTTCCATCATTTTCGTTCACAAATAACCAAAGGCTTCACCTCTGTTTAGGAGTTGTAAAATTCCCAAAATCTTATTTATAAAGTGATCACAATCTATTTTAGCATAACTCTAAGCATGGCTAAGCAATTTGCATATGTATAAGCATGTATATCCCCAAATGAGCACAAGTCAAATGCTCTAACCATTTCGAAGGTTACAATCAGCAAGGTTTTCAAGTTTTCAAGGTTGATTATGCAACAAATAGGTTATAACTACCAATTCTCACATTTTAGATACCGATTGTTATAAATACGCATGTAATTTTATAAATAAACACATTTCATTCCCCAAAATATAGGATTCAAATTGTTCAAAGGAGGAGGAAAGAATACTTGCCTTACTCTTGAATACCTAGAGCAATAATCAAATCCACTCCTTCACCGACTTCAAATTCGTCATTTAAAAGAAAATTATCGTACGATCATATAAATAGCAAATAATGTAAAAAATCTAAAATACTCTAATTTGCACAAGGTTTACACATTGATTAGGTACTGACCTAAAATGAATTTGGATGAAATAATTTCCATTTTATCACTTTTTATTTGGGAGTTATGAATTTCACAAGTTCTATATACATAATACGATATTGTATACCTTATACAAATTTTAGAGATATTCTATGAGATGTTTTACTTAGTGTGAACTTTAGACAGTGGATAGGTATTGGTTTTAGATGATATTTAGTGATGGATGTTCTATTTTATTATTTTGCATTTGATATATATATATATATATATATATATATATATATATATATATATATATATATATATATAATTTGGAAGTCTTATACGTGAATACGTCTAGTTACAAAATAATATTAAATGTTCAAATCACTTTAAAGTGCGTGGAACCTATGCAGTGGTTTGGTACTGGTCCTTGATGAGTTTTGGTGAAGAAGTCTCTATTTTATCAACTTCTAATTTGGAGATATTAATTTTATAAGTTTTAGGCTTCTATATGGTACCTATCCATATATTTTAATATATATGTGTTTTAGGACTAAGTTTTTATGAAATCTAACTTTACATATTTTGAGAAGAATGTCTTGTGAACCTACTGCCATTTGAGTGTATTTCATTGAGAGTTAAAATAGAGTTTATATAATTTTTGAGATATTCTTTCACTTTTTATACCCTATTTATAATATCCATCTATTATACAAATCTCGAAGGGTGCTTTGCATATTACTTTTAGCTAATAATCTCTTTCCAGAAATAAAAGGCAAGATATTGTGAAGCTAACAAAATTGGGTTCATGTTATTTGGAGCTAATATGAGTTTCTATGTATTTTAGAAGTTATTACATATTTTATACATTAATCAAAGTATTTATCTATTACCAAATTGTGTTAAGGTGTCTTTTGTACAAATTTAACCAAGTTTAGTTTACCACAGAAAAGTTCCATATTTTGTGAATTTATCAAATCTTGATTTGCCAAAATTAAAGTTAATGTGAAAAGGCCTAAATTTGTAAAGTGTTTATGCACTTTTATTCTTTATCTTATTTTTGAAGTATTTTTGGTATCAGTTCTTCCAGATTTTAATATACAGAAATAAAGTTTGTAATTTTGTGATTCTAAAAATTTTTGATTCATTCAATTTGGAGTTAAAACGAATTAGATATAGATTTTACAAGTTTACACTTTTCCAATTCAACAGAAATGTCTAAGAACCCTTTTTATCATTTTTTCAGATTATATCTATATGGGTCCACTGGTCAGTGAGAGCCAATATGCAAAAAGGCCCCCGGGTTCCTGGAAACACAACCCGCGCTCCTTAGGCACGTCAGAGAAGAAAGTTTCCTAATAGTGCTTGATGTTTTATATATTTTTATTTAAGTCCTTGGGTCCACTTGTCACAGAGTGAAGCATTTACTAATTAATCTAACAAGTTTTTAAGTTGTTTCATTCGGGTCCTCCGCGCTCTAACAAGGTTGGGCCCACATGGCGGCGAGACGTAGAGGCTAGCAAGGTGTAGTGAGCAGGGGCGTGCACGGCCGGCGTGTTTCTTGCCGTCGCCGGCGGCGAACAGTGGCCAGGCTCGGGTCACGACAGCAAAGGAAATGGAGTAGAAGTCCTGGCGGAGCTATAGGTGGTCGCACACCATCTGGTGGTGGCCGGAACATCGCCAGCAGCGAATTGAAGCAGTGGTAACTTTGGGTCATCGGTGTATGCACAATTTTAGGCTCGATCCAGTAGTGTATATGCATGCATGCTCCTCCTCTAGTGTCCAGGGTGCTCACCGAAACATCATTTAGGTCCAGCGAGGTTGACGCGGTGTTGGCGATGATGGCGCTCGGCAACGGTGCAGTGAAACTCCGGCGGCAGCGTCGGTGGCTCGATCTACTTGCCAAACCATTGTAATAACACATGCACAAGGTTAGGGACTTCCTACTGATGGTGGATACACAAGGAATCGAAAGAGACTCACCGGTCTTCACGAATTTGCCAGCGGTGGCTCGGGATGGTTCTAGATCGGAGTTGAGGAAGAAGACTTCCGATCTCGCTTTATGGTGCACGATCGATGGGGAATTTTGAGGGTTATTGAAGAGGAGGTCGGGGCGACGACGATGGTGTGCGGGCTTGGCCAGGGATGGTCATCGGTGTCTGGAACGACGTTGACAAGCTGGCAGCGGCGTTCTGGTCACACTCCCGAGGCTCCTATGGCACGACAGCGTTCCCGACAAACTTGGGCACGAACAAAGATGGGGTTAGCGAAAATGGAAACGGTATCCAGAGGGGAGTAAGGAACGGAATAGGGTATATGAGCTCGTCGGAGCGTCAGCGGTCGTGGCTGTCATCTTTTTCTCGGCCGGCAGAGAGATGGAGGAGAAAAGGGGAGCTAAGCTCTCTGTTTCTTGGTTGTATTAGTTAGAACATGATTAGGTCGAGGAAGCGAGGCTAATGGTGAAATATCACCTCAAATGGCGGAGTTTGACATGGAGTCATCGGCTATGGTGTCTCGGGTTGGCGCCGATGCATGGAGACAAGCGTGGCAATGTTCCAGAGCGTGAGTTGGGCTGGGGCGGTGTCTCTGGCTGGCAGCTTGGTCCAGGGAATCAGTGGGTCCCACTTAGCAGTGAAGTTGGAGAGAATTTCAAGGATTTGGCTGTCTGTACACTATGTTAGTGAGTTATTTTGCACTGATGGATTCTCTGAGCTACAGAGGGTGTTTAGGGTTGGAAAAAATCCTGTCTGTAGGTGGATATATGTTTTACTAATCTTCCAAGTTCCAAAGCTAGAGGCCTTATATTTTTAATACGGCAAAAAGATAAAATAGGCTTGGTGACACAATTTTCTGCAGTCCATTCTAATCCCTAGGGTTTTGCAATTATCATTTTATGTGTTTTCTTCAAGAATTAAATTAAGCCAAAATTTCTGGCTGTAAGGTTCACTTTAATACACACTTTGATAGAAGGGCTCTACATGAATAGTTTTCATTTTTATTTGGTGAAAATAAGAACTAAGCAGATTATTTTAACTAGTTTCCTAGTTTAAAGTACAATTGAAGTGATAAAATCATGTAAAATTTACAGTGGATTAATTGTGTTGTATAGTGCTTATAGGAATTTTCCCATGATTTTATGTTAAGTCAATTATTTTTAGAAATTCCTTAGCCTATACAAATGCATATACATCCTATTATGGAAATGCACTTTAAGATCCAAAAAAAAATCAAAAGAAGGCATGCACATGAAATGGTAATGAATTTATTTATCTCCATATTTTTATATCAAACTTTTATTTATACACTTTAGCCTTTTACATTTTCTATTTTTGTAAATTAACTCTTAATATTTTTATGCACCAAAACCTTAAGTATTTTAACTTGATCAAACTTCTTATGCACAATTGAATATGTATTACTCCCATTTTTCAATTGACCCAAGGAAGGTTTTAGAAATTTGTATTATGGATTTTAGAGCTGTATCCTGCATTATTTTATATTTTCACATTTTGACCTAGGGTGAGGTTTTGAGTAATTTGAAAATTTAAATATAAAAGTTTTAGCATACCCTTTTTAAGATTTACTCTAGTCAATCCACCTCTTATTTTACTCCCTTGTATAGAAAATATAGGATTTTACCTTCAAAGGCTTTTTATTGATTTATTTTAGTTAAAATTTTGAAAGTCGAAATTTGGGTATGTTACATCACCATATCCATCATTAATAGTACATAAGTACATTAAAACATTAATTTCACATATCATTTTCACAAGGCACATTTACAAAGGATAAAACTATACTAAAGAACAACTCATGACCGTAAGCACGGCTAATCAATTAGTTTTGACTCTGCAGAGTTTGTATAACTTTATCTACATAATGTAAATTCTCTAGTTTATCCGGTACCTTTCTGTACCACCGCACCCTACACATTGAATACAATCTAGAGGTCACAACAAAGTATTTGCATTGCTCAATATCTAGTCTTGCACCAGCGACGGTAAGTGTAAATCCACCCTAGGTTGAAATCCTAGAGCTGCTAGGTGGTGGGCCCATGCCTTCACCTAACACCACAGCGGCAAACACCCATTTCCCGCGAGGCACTACACCATTGTATTGGATAAACTCAGATGTTTAGGCGTGACATGACCATTCGTCCCTAACGTTCATCATGGGTAGCTCCTCTGAGTTACCAAATCACAATGGAGTCAACACAACACAACACTATAACTCATACTACTTCGATCTTTGGCCTACCAAAATGCAAAGCTAAATATTGAGCAACTTAATAAGCTAAGGTCATCCCATATTAACACATGTGGTTGTACTGTAAACATGAGTTGATGACATTGAGTTCAGTCCTTAATCGATTCAGGCGAACACTCCTCCTATCGGTATGCAACTATGACCATATGCACACCACTTACCGCCCAAGTATAAAATCAAGTTTTACTCCATTTTAGTCCACAAATAGTTAGAGATTCCACATCTATCCAGAAGTAACATGATGCCCAAAATTTCATTTAGAAAGTGACCATAATATTTAATTGCAAAGTTCTAGGCATGGCTAAGCATTTAGCATTCATATAAACATAATTATATCCAAATGAGCACAAGCAAAGTACTCTAACCAAATTTAAGGTTACAAACTACAAAGAATTCAAGTTTCAAAGGTGGAATATGCAACAGTTAGGTCATAGCTACCATATACCATATTTCAAATAGTGACAATCACAAATACACAAGCAATTTTATAAACAACACATTTTCATTTCCTAAACATGGGATTAAATATGGTCAAAGAAGTGGGGAGCACTTGCCTTCTCTTGTTCAGCCCGTTCAGCAACAAATTTCACTCCTTTGCCTGCAACAAGTTCATCCTCTATACGATTTAACGTGTGAGCGAAAAATACCAAATAATACGAAAAATAAAAGATACTCTAATATGCATGATTTTTACACAGTGAGTAGAATCTGATTTAAAATGAAGTTTAGTGAAAGAATTTCTATTTTATCATTTGGTATTTGTGAGATATAGATTTTTGAAGTTTTATACATGAATATATGTAAATACGATAAAATGCCAAAAGTATAGATTGTAAGTGCATTCTATTAGACAAATTTTGCTATAGGATACTGTGACTTTATGATTTTAGCGGAAGCTCATCGTGAAAAACAAAACTTTAGAAAAAAAACGCTCTTGAAAAGTAAAAATTTATTATAGGACATGGTTTTCATCATTGTAGTGTTTTTCTGGCTCACTAAGATAGAGAAGATACCAGGACACATTACACGAAAGAAAGTTGCTATGGAATGTCGTATAGTTACTCCATCGTGCATAAGTACGTCGGCCGTATGTTTTGTTTGTCGTCGAGTGCGGATGCTAGCTGCAAATTTTTACCCATTCGTGCGACGTCGGCCGTCGTACAGTCTCCTGGCATAAACCAACTGCCCGCTTGCAACGTGCGCTCCGTGAGAAGAGCGAGAGGAGGAGGATATCGCTTTCCACCTCACACTTCAGTTCCTCCCACGCCGCGCATCAGTCGATCGATCTCAGTATCACACCAACCCAACCAGCTCCTCGCTCGCGCACGCTCCCCGTCCCTGGATGGCGATCCCGCAGCGCCAGCTCTTCATCGGCGGCGAGTGGCGCACCCCAGCGCTCGGCCGCCGCCTCCCCGTCGTCAACCCTGCCACCGAGGCCCCCATCGGTGCGTTCTCCAGGCTCGTCGTGCGTGCTTTTTTTTTTTTGAGGCTGATTACTTGGTTTTTGCGTCGCCGCGCGCGCAGGCGAGATCCCGGCGGGCACGGCGGAGGACGTGGACGCGGCGGTGGAGGCCGCGCGGGCGGCGCTGAGGAGGAACCGTGGCCGCGACTGGGCCCGCGCCCCGGGCGCCGTACGGGCCAAGTACCTCCGCGCAATCGCGGCCAAGGTAGGTGACTCGACCCGGGACCGTGTGCGTGTTGCGTACTGATGAGGAGCTCCGTGTGGCTCTCTGGTATATTTGGCCCCCAAATTCGAGTCGACACGCACGCTCTAGAATGTAGTAGCGCTCTGATACACCCCCAAATAGTTGCTTCCTGAGTTCTGGTTTTGTTGGGACGAAATCCTGATTTTAGTTTCACACCCCCCCCCCCCCCCCACCCCCCATATGGTGCGCCTCGGCTTCATGATGGGCGTACCCTCCTGTTTTTGACCAGAAATTGGCCATAGGTTCGTTGGGCGGTCTGCTTCTGGTTGGAATGATGGTTACTTGCGTATCTCGATGCTGTTTCTGTGGTGATTTGTGGGAAGCTATGTTAATTGATGGGTCGACACAATCGTATATGGCTCTTGGCCATGGGCGTGCCGTACTGCCGTGTGCAGATTTCGTTTGTGTGCTTCATTCGTTGGCAGGTCCTAGTCTCTGACTCACTGCTTGCTTGGTAGCTATATGTGTGCCTTTGATGATGGGACTGGAATGGATAGGTAGCCTTTTGAAACACCCTTTTGTACTCCAATTTTATTATGGGCTTGTCGATGGATGGATCTCTGTGAAGTTCTGTGAACCTCTTCACCTCATATTTGTTGCATGTTCATTTTCTAGAAGATTGTGTTTCGTGTATTTTCTGGCATAGACATTTTTTGTCGGTATTCTCCGGAACTAGATTACCCATAGTATGGATCACCAATATACACTTTTTTTTTGGTTGAAAAGCCTACTTATTGGAGGGAACACAGTGACCGATGTACAGCTTACTTGAACTGTCAGACCTTTTATTTTCTAATAAAACAGGGGATGCTAGCATTCCAGTCTAAAGGAAAGTAAATTATAATTTACTTTTGACCCTAGGTTTGGAAACATGCTAATTTGGATCATACAAAATTTCATGACATATGCTAGCTTTTTTGTGACCCTTTTTCCCTTTTTCTTCAGATAATTGAGAGGAAATCTGAGCTGTCTAGACTAGAGACACTTGATTGTGGGAAGCCTCTTGATGAAGCAGCATGGGACATGGTATGTGGCCAGTTATCCACTGTGTGAATATGTAGTTGCCTACACAGTAGTGTTTTCTGGACATGACATCCTGATGTCTGATGTTCCATTTATCAGGACGATGTTGCTGGATGCTTTGAGTACTTTGCGGATCTTGCAGAATCCTTGGACAAAAGGCAAAATGCACCTGTTTCTCTTCCGATGGAAAACTTTAAATGTTATCTTCGGAAAGAGCCTATCGGTGTAGTTGGGTTGATCACACCTTGGTATTTCTCATTTTTCTCTCATCCTTCTCTTATCTCTATTTATGACCCAAGCAAGCCACTAAATAGTAAACATGTATATACTGAAAGAGTTTACATGATTTTTTGAACTATAAATTTGAAGACATTTGAGACTTTATTCCTCTTTTTGTGCAAACATATTATTTTCACCGATTGTACCTAGCAGCTAGTTTAAAGTTCTCTCCTGATACAAAGTCATGTTTTGTTGTGTGTATATTATGGGATCAATGCAGCTCTTTTGTTCTGTCCCAGTTCAAATGTCTATTTTTCTCAATTACCCCAGTAATCTGTTGTCAGCATGGTTCACTTAAATTTAGTATATAGAAGATACCATTATTTACGTCTGGAATCTTACTGCAGAAGGGAAAATAGTTGGTAATGGAATTGATTGGATTCTAATTTGTTGTTTCTTTGTTATGTTCTTATCGACAATTGCAAATTTGATTCTAAAGAGTAATTGTCCGGATTTGCATTTCTACTGTAGGAACTATCCTCTCCTGATGGCGACATGGAAGGTAGCTCCTGCCCTGGCTGCTGGCTGTACAGCTGTACTAAAACCATCTGAATTGGCTTCGGTGTAAGTTTAACATGTTAAATTGTTAATGTCATGCCCAATGACACTTGATTTTAACATGTTGTGGCATGTCCATGCTGCAAGCAATGTAATTTGAAATCTCTCTCTATCATTAATTACCAGGACTTGTTTGGAGCTTGCTGATGTGTGTAAAGAGGTCGGTCTTCCTTCAGGTGTCCTGAACATAGTGACTGGATTAGGTCCTGAAGCCGGTGCTCCTTTGTCATCACACCCTGGTGTAGACAAGGTACAGCTATTCCTCGTGCAACCATGTATACCCCGTCAATGGAAAATAATATTCCTCTGAATATATGGTTTATTTTTTCTGTTAGGTTGCATTTACTGGGAGTTATGAAACTGGTAAAAAGATTATGGCTGCAGCTGCTCCTATGGTTAAGGTTTGTTTCCAAATTTCTGCGGATTTTTATTCTCTTAGTACTAACTCTCTATCAATTATTTGATGTTGTGCTTTCTTTTCCTCCTGAACTTTTTAGAAGTGTGATCAAGACACTTTGAGCATCATTCTAATAGCCAGTTCTATCCCGTTTCTCGCCTTTTATGGTTCATTTTTCTTGACAGCCTGTTTCACTGGAACTTGGTGGAAAAAGTCCTATAGTGGTGTTTGATGATGTCGACATTGAAAAAGGTACGTGCCACTTGCTATGACTTAACTAATTCTAAAGTGTGGAACTTTGTAAAGCACTTAACTTAGCTGGATGCTAGACCCACAAAAGCTCTTTTTGGTGTCTTGGGATTGTTGCAGAAATACCCAGACAAGCAGGATGCAAATTACTTATGGCATTGAATAGTGTTTCTTAGAAGTTAGACCTCAAGGATCAAAAATACCTTCTTAACCCATGGAATTGACTAAAAAGATGTTCTGTATTGTTTTGAGCAGATCTTCTACTGGTTGATCGGCGCGCATGAAAATATTATTGAGGATCATAATGCCATGCCAACTGAGTACAGAAAAGAGTTGGGAAATATGTCATGCAATTATGCAACATGTATATAGTATGTGATTTCATTTTTTGTTGTTTTATGCCAAGAAAGGCAGTTAGGAAGAACTGATGTGAAAAAACACAAGTACCATTCGTTAATTCTGGAAAACTATTTTCTTTATTTTCCTGACTGCAGTTCACTTTGAATAGTTGGTAACTTGGTATTGACAATTCTAGCTGATTATGGATTCTGTTATATTTACTACTTTTGAATCTTTAATTAGATTTTATTTTTGATGTTTATATTTTGTCTGAGGACTCTGTTGTATTTCACTCCATTTGGATCTTTTATTAGATTTCATTGTTGATCCTTCTTTTTGTACAGCTGTTGAGTGGACTCTGTTTGGTTGCTTTTGGACCAATGGCCAGATTTGCAGTGCAACATCCCGTCTTATTCTCCATGTAAGTATGGAATATATCTAGTAATGCTACTGAAGACTTCATAGATTGCTGGCTGTCAATCAAACTCTATATTGTGGTACTTGATTTTTTTTCTGATCAACCCCTGAATTTAGATTACTATATGATGCCATTACTATTGCATAGAGCAAATACAAGTGTATTTATGCACAGTATGTCTTTTGAGTAATATATGTATCGCCTATTATTTAACACATAGATTCTAGCACTTACTTCTGTGTCCAGGCCTCTATGATGTGTATTTCTTTATGGCTGGCTTGAAGCGACTTTGAACTCTATGTTGATCTTGAACTAAATTTGAAATTAGTTGGCTTATTGCTATTAATCATATAGCTTTCAGCTCCTTGCTCTTGACGGTGAAAATTTTGCAGAAAAAAATCGCTAAAGAATTTCAAGAGAGGATGGTTGCATGGGCCAAAAATATTAAGGTATCAGATCCGCTTGAAGAAGGTTGCAGGCTTGGGCCAGTTGTTAGTGAAGGACAGGTACCATATGTTAACATTTTCTAAATTCAAAAAGAGACAATTGCTCTTATGCCCCATAGTTGGTTGGTCTTCTCAGATATTCCACAAAGTTGACTGCTATTGTAAAAATGCCCCATAGTTGGGGTGCCAATCCATACCTTTGCCCCAAAGCCACGGGAAAGGTCAAAATTACCCTCATCTGCTTCCCTTCCATCTTTCTCTCTTCATCCTCGACTCCGGCTCTCCTGCTCCAATCCGGCGGTGGAGCTGAGTGCGGTGAGGCCGTCGACGGAGTTCAGGAGCGAGAAGGCAGGGGACCAGTGGAGCTTGGGCACAGGGTGGCCGACGGCGGCGCTCGAGCGCGACAAGACGGTGCGGAGCTTGGGCACAGGTGGTTGGCAGCAGCACTTGAGCGCAAGAGGTCGGGCGGAGCCCGGGCGCGAGAGGCCGGGGAGGAGCTTGGGTGCAGGGTGGTTGGTGGCAGCATTGGAGCGCAAGAGGACGGATGCAGGGCGGCCGGCGGCAGAGCTCAGGCACAGGGTGGCCAACGGCAACGCTCGAGCGTGAAAGGTTGGGGCAGAGCTCAGGCGCAGGGCGGCTGGCGGCAGTGCTCCAGCGCGAGAGATTGGGGCGGAGCTGGGCGCATAGAGGCTGCACCACCGCACACCGTGCTTGAGATCACCCCTGTCAGAGTTGGAGGAGAAAGCAGGAAGATGAAGAAAAGAGAAGAAGATATGGGCATTTTAGACCTTTCCTGTGGCTTTGGGCAAATGAATGGATTGGCACCCCAACTATGGGGCTTTTTTACAGTAGCAATCAACTTTGTGGCAATTCTGAAAAGGCCAACCAACTATGGGGCAAAGGAGCAATTGTCTGATTCAAAAAATATATTAGTAATATTTGGTCCTTCCAAGCCTTATTGCTGGATTGTTGCGTTGTTTTGTAAATTTTTTGCAATATAGTTCTGAATAAATTAGTTGCTGTATGCTCTTGCTAGTTGCTATGTGGTACTACTTCCTACTTTGCCGTGTTAAAATGCATTGATTAAAATGCTAACTTTCTGTAGGTTTACTTCGTCATAATTTTCAACCCAATAAAATTTAAATTTTTGGTTTTCACCCCATGGCACTTTACCAGGAGAAATGAACACCGAAATCACTTAGCTGTGTGATATTGTATATATTTGCAAAGTGCCAAAATGTTTAGATGGTCTGTTAGGAATCTCACACATCCTATTGCCTTGTGTCAGTATGAGAAGATTAAGAAGTTTGTATCGACTGCTAAAAGTCAAGGTGCTACCATTCTGACTGGGGGTGTTAGACCCAAGGTAATAGCCTACTACACAGTTTGATATAATGTATCTACATATTATTATGAAGTAGAAATAATCTTGTGTGTTTTCTCAGCATCTGGAGAAAGGTTTCTATATTGAACCCACAATTATAACTGATGTTGATACATCAATGCAAATTTGGAGGGAGGAAGTCTTTGGCCCAGTTCTGTGTGTGAAAGAATTTAGCACTGAAGATGAAGCCATTGAGTTGGCCAATGATACTCAGTGAGTTCTTTTTTTTCTAAATACAGTTCATTGTCCTGTTCAGTCTTGCAGAATATGCACATACTCTGTGGCTTGTGAACTTATTCTGCTACTACTTCTGATAGTTATGGTCTGGCTGGTGCTGTGCTTTCCGGTGACCGCGAGCGATGCCAGAGATTAACTGAGGTATAACCAAGTGAAAGGGGTTGGCATTACTTGGTTTTTGTGATATGATGGTTGTATCAAACTGATGTTCCAGATTCTCATTTATTACTTACAATTCTATGCATATCCTCCTGTCAATGTTAATATAGTCTGTTTGCTAGTATGTTACTCCAATTAAGTTGATCTTTACTTTCACACCATCTAATCCATGCGAGTGCTCTTCGAAATGTTTTGACCTTTTCTGCAAAAGAAGGAAAATATTCAACGAAATTTCCTACTGCAGGAGATCGATGCAGGAATTATTTGGGTGAACTGCTCGCAGCCTTGCTTCTGTCAAGCTCCTTGGGGCGGTAACAAGCGCAGTGGCTTTGGACGTGAGCTCGGAGAAGGGTGGGTTACACACTTGCACACAATAATCACTTAGTAAAACACAATTTGTCTGATGATTTTTCAACCTGACGCCATGCCTTTGGTTTTTCACTTTTCAGGGGTATTGACAACTACCTGAGCGTCAAGCAAGTGACGGAGTATGCCTCCGATGAGCCGTGGGGATGGTACAAATCCCCCTCCAAGCTGTAACAACCTGGCATGTTCATGGCACGCCCATCTGTTCTGTTTGTTTACAATAAGAGAACGAAAGGCCATAGTACGGAACGGATTTATGCATATCAATGTTGATTTGCTATGTGCTGAGTCTGGAAATAAAAGGCTAGAGTTGAGACTTGGGAGAGTTGTATGCTTTGCACTGGGCAACAACTTGGTTTGCTGACTATCCGTGTACAGATTGTGCTTAAGCCGTGTTGGGTTAGTCCTACATCAGTAATTGATGATAAGGGATTACAACTTATAAGTTGGGGATAGTTTTCACCTATCAGACTAGTCTTTTGTGTTGTATAGACTCAGGACCGTGTTGATCCAGGATCTTTGGTTGGGCCTGTGGGGTAGCAGCCCAATGTGAACTGGGTGGCACATGGTTGGTGGACCAGCTGCACACTTTAACAAGTGGTATTAGTCGACTAACAACGTTAGTTGTAGCGATGCGATTGGAGGGGTAGCGCTTTGCACAGCGATCGTGGATCCACGGTGGTCGACGAGTGTAGTGCAGCGCGGCAGACGTGCAAGGCCAAGAATGACGTGGTCTTGGACAGCGCCAAGATGGAGTTTGTTAGCATAGGTGCATAGGATCGGAGGGGTAGCGCTTTAGACAGTGGACGTCAGAATAGGTGCATAGGATCGGAGGGGTAGCGTTTTGGACAGCGGACGTGCAGGGCTGAGGATGACGTGGTCGTGGACGGCGCCAAGGTGGAATTTAGTAGAATATGTGCATAGGCACAAATAGTGCACACATAAGTTGCCAAGGTGGAGTTTGTTAGAATAGGTGTCGAATATACTAGTTCTGTTAGGTTACAGTTAGACTTGGAGGTGAGTTTGTTAGAATATGTGTCGAATATACTAGTCCTATTAGGGGGGAGGGGGATAATGTAGCCCGCGTGAGAGGATGGCAGCAAGGTCATGAACTCATAGCGGCCCTTTAAAAAGAGGGGGGAGGGGAACAATGTAGCGCGCGTGAGAGGATGGCCGTGAGGTTATGAACTCATAGTAGCTAGGTGTGCTATATTGATTGGGGATTAGAGCCTCGGGGATTAGGCTTTGGCTGAACGTCGTTAACAAATATCGTGTGTTCCTGTGTCATTATCTAGTATGTCTGAGTTGATCTATGGCTGACAAGATTGGGAAGGTTAGTCGTCGTTCCGCTATATCGGCTAATTTTTATAACAAGTAGTATCAGAGCCTAGATTTAAAAGCTCGGAATGATTTCCATAGGTCACATAGTGGGAGAGCCCGGTAACAAGTCTCTAGGATCACATGGGCTCTGATGTGATGGGAGAAATTGTTGAGCTAGGCTTGAAACAAGTCTTCGGGGTCACATGGGTTGATATGATTAGAGAGATTGTTAGATCCGATGTGTGACAAGGGAGATTATTGGGTTTAGTTCTACATCGGTAATTCATAATGGGGGAGCACAACTCATAAAGTGGGGATGATCCTCACACATTAAACTAGTATTTTGGGTTGTATAGGCCCAAAATCTAAAGTTATGGCTCCGATTGAGCTTGTGGAGCAGCCTAATATAACCTGGGTGGCGTACGGTTGTTCTATCCAACAAGTACCAGTTGGATGACTGGCAACTTGACATGCTCTCACTAGACGAGGCTAAAGTGATAGGCATTGATTTTCCAAAGGCAAAGGTAACTCAACTGTTGCTTGAAGAAAAGCAGCTGAGGGTGATCTCCATAATTGGAATTGCTGGTGTTGGCCATGCATGGATCACAATTGGTGCCCCAATCTCGATGGTGGATCTACTGAAGAGGATAATGGTGCAAATATTTGTTGAGAAGGAGGAAATACCAGCAAGCCTGGACCATTTAACTAACCTTGAGCATATCAACCTCGAGAAATCAATGCCTGGCCTTCAGAAGATATCCATCAGGTCATGCGACAAATTGCTTACCATGCTTCATGGTATTGAAGGGTTAGAGAATCTCAGAGAGCTTTACTTATTTGCCATGCCCAAGTACTTCGTGGAGAGCTTGATGAAGGGAGGTATTAATCATTGGAGAGTTGAGCTCATTCCAGTTATTCGCCACTTTAATGAACATCGGGACATTTCTTTGACAAATCTTTGAAGGATGAAGGTATAATATTATTGCTTGGCGCATTCTTTTGATTGACACACATACACATCTAACATGTCTAATTGCTGTACACGCAGGATCAGTGTTTCTCCACATGCATCTGCAGAGATGCATGGCTATTTTGAGAAGGATAGAGCCATCATCGTCCAGAAGGGCAGAAAAGCTTTTTGGTGGTTATTTTTGGAAGAAATATGCAGAGGTACTCTTGCTCATCTAGAATGTGTTTGCTATAGAACATACTGATTTTTTTTTATTGGCTGGAAAGATTGTTCCAAAATTGTCAAGATAAAATGGTATTCTCAAGTATAGAACTCCCATGTTAAAAGGCTGTGGTAACATCCAAAAGAAGTGGCAGATAGTTGTAAGCAAAGTAGTAGAGCACTTGTAAAATTTAGCACACTATCTGAAGTTATAAGTTGTGTTATAACTGACAAACGTGAGTCAGTCAATTCATAACTAGCTGCACCATTATGTATGCATTAGTGAATATATAGTACTCATGAATCTGTACCATATAAAAATTAGTGAGAGTATGTTCCTATAGCATGGCTGCTACACAAAGACAAGGCTGTTGAACAGTTCAACTCATATAAAGCAAAGTTATGAAACTACATCTGTGTTGTGAATGCTTACTTATAAGAGAAGTTTTATGGTGTTTGCATTCCAAACATGGTAAAAATTCAACGCTCCACAATAAAAAGTACCATGTAAAAGGTATTTAAGTATTGATATAGGTAAGGTAAGAAGGATAAAAAATAATTTTGCTATGAGATGGAAAGGGGCATAATTGTCTTTACTATTAGTTATAAGTACATAGGTACCGCATCGGTAGTACATCCCTATCACTGGTACATGATAAGTCATCTCCATCTCTAATTTTTTATTATGTTATTTGCATGGTATTTTTGAGATTTATATTAAATTTGTAAGAACATGATTGGTTAAAATATCACTGAATATGTACATGATTATTTTAAGATTTTCTTTTTAGAGAGAAGGCTCGAGGCCCGGCTTTACTGAAAGCTTAAGAGGTTGTTCGATACAGAGTGTTGGGATTTCCAGCTTCCATCACAGAAACTTTGGGAAAGTACTGGTAACAAGTCACAGACATCACGCACATGATCTAGCAACTAAGACCTGACAAACTAGCAGAAAAACAAACAGGCCAGAACGATACTAGGCAAAGATAAACTTGATCGCACCAGTCTCCTTTTTGTTCTCCTTCTTCCTCTTCATCCAGGGTCTTGCCTCGCATGAAGTTGTCAGATTCTGGCAACTAGCAGGCCCCTACATTCTTCCATCAGCCCCTCCAATTTGTTCGGCACCAGTCCTTTCCACTGTTGTAAAAACGACAAAGCTCTGTAAGGTAAATGAATAACATCAGCCACTAAAACATTCCTAAACACCCAATTGTTTCTAGTCTTCCAAATCGCCCACGCCCCTGCAGCAAACATTATTAGGGTGATGATATTTATTTTCCTGCCTTCCCTTCCTAAGATCTCGTTCTGAAGATCATCTCTAGAAATAGGAACCATTGTCCATCCTAAAGCATCTCGGAGGTAACTTGAAATCTTGGTGAAATATCCTTGGATATTAGCGGTGGCACTGCAGCTCAGACACGTCCTCCTCCTTGGCGCACATGGCAGCAGCCGCGATCTCGTGCGGTAGGAGCGCACCAGCCATGATCTTGGCCTTGCCCTCCTCAACATCGGTGAGGTACTTGCTGAAGCGATACTCATCGTGCTTCTTGAACAAGGCCTTGTCCTTGTGGCCACAGAGGCCACGTGAATGTAGGGCAGCTCGGCCCATCTCTGCGCACTCATGTACACCTTGGGGAGCTGGAGAATCTCACGCAGCGACACCAGCACTTGGCGACAGAGACGGTGAAGGACGCTGTAGGTGTAGTGCTCCTCCGAGAGCTGGGTGAAGTCAGGGTGAGTCGTACGGGAAGAGGCGGCGAGCGATGACCTCACAGAGTAGCCTCGTTCGGTCCAACGATGATCTCGGTGTCGGGCATGGCGTGCCAAACTGCCAATACTAGATCATCGATTAGATTGATAGGTACCGATGAGATTCATGAAGGTATTCACATAAAAGAAAATGACCATAATTTACTAGTTAATTACTCCACTGCAATTGGTTACAATAATTTTATTTCGTACCTTGCTCCTCTCTTGATCAACAGTCCACATTGCTCTACCTCTCGGTATCTCTACGTACCTCACAAACACCGTGAAACCTCTCTACTTACAATTGCTCCATAGAAACATCATTGATGAACGAGAAACTTATTTCTCTGGCAGACCGTACTTCTTTGTAGAGTTCCCAGTGGAACCTGGTTAACTAATATTGTATCTGCAAAACAAATTATCTAGTGCAATCAGATATTAGATTTAGAAGCAATTTAATACTTTCAGTATTTTACTCATCTCCTTAATTGAGTGCTAAAAACTTTATCCTGCCAAATATAGTTGATATTACCAGTGCCTAGAAATTTACATGAGATCCGTTTCCACGAATATGATTGTCAAAACAAAACAACTAGATACTTAGTCGCTGATCAATATGTGGATAGAGAAAACAACGATGACCAGTTCAAATAGTCGCGAACAAGGAATCTTTTGATTCTTATTGCAGGTAGTAGACTAACAATCAATATGCCCAATCTGGATAGGATAAAACAGAAGATGAGAATTCAAATAAGTTGAGACAGGAAAGCTTGGTTACTAGACACCACCAAGAATGATCAACATGACATTTAAAATTGAGCTACCAATTTTCACAAGATAGCGATAATTTATGATCTGATGTTGCTAGTAACTTCATGAACATGTTTACGATTGTTTCCAATATATAGATCATAATTTAATACTCCCTCCATTCTTTCTTTTTGGCATTCTAGAATACGCAACGCCCTAAAATTTGATTATCAATGGTTTTATAATAATCGACTGGGTTAGACAGCTGTTCTGCATAGATTTGTTGCTGGAAATGCGTTCACAATGTTTTCGTTTTACTAGAATACTAAAATAAAGTTATAGAAATGGTCAAAGTTACATCTTAGATGCTTCAAAAATGTTAACATCAAATAAAAATGAACAGAGTGAGTGGTTGGTTTTGCTAAAACCAAAGGAGCAACTGCATCTGCTTGCACTAACCATAAAATGCACCAAATTCTAAGTAAAAGCTTTGCTGGAACTGTTGACTTCCTCCTTTGTTCTTGATATCAGCACCAGTTATCCTTTTGTGTCAAGATCACTCAAAGTTTTACTCATAGGCACCATCTTTATTGGGTAAACATGGGAAACTTGAAAATCATGATCAGGTCTGCAGTTCACCGCTGTTTGTAGCAAAACATCTAGCTTATTAACATAATCATGAAATATGCAGCAGAAGCAGCTAGCTTGAACCATATTCATCCTGGAGATTATGCTGGTTCTGAGTATTTCTTAAGTCAACAACCTCTGTGTATACCTAAGCTGATAAAAAATTACTTACTATGTTGCTGCCATTATTGTGGATACAACAACGGCAAAGATTAGCGGTTCAAACAAGTTAACCAGTAGCTTTGATTCTTTGGGAAGGTTGTAGATTGTAATCACCAAGACATATTGACAAGCCATAGTTTAAAGTTGGGAGGAGCTAGCAGTGGGTTCCATTGTAAAGGCATGGTATTTCAACAAGTTCACGAAGTATCAAAAAGTTACTTACACCCAAATATCAAAACATATTTCATAATGTCTCAAGCAAGTTTCAACATGTCTTCCCTGAGTTTCAACTAAGTTTCAAGTGTAAAACCTACTTTTTAAGTTTCAAACGGCATCATTTTGCAGTGTTATGTTAAATCTTGAAAAGTTCTTATGCAGGTCTTTGGTGTGCGCACACGGTCATTCCTTTATGCAACCCATGGCATCAAATTTAAACAACATTACTGATCTGAGTGTTGTGCGAATACTACCATGAAAAGTAATAGTGTTGTGAGATAACAAAATCAATTGCTATTGTCAATTTTGGGGCTGCTAAAATGCTGTTCTTTTGCATGAAAAAGATTTGTAAAAGCTCAAATGCAACAAGGTACAGAAACAACTAGATAATTGCTAGCAGACATGTACCTCATCAAAGAATAATCGTAGGCAACTTGGTGAATATAACAAAATTTTTAAATAGCCTTCTGATGTGTGACAACAGCAGTTGTTCACAAAGCAAACTCAGCAGTTAGCAGGCAAGCTATTTCGTCTGAATACAAAAAGGTGGTCCAATTATTCACGTTTGCTTGGGAGTTTTATATCACATATTTTATTAGATGATAAAAAAGGAAATGAAAAGAGAACTACTTCAGCTAGTAGCTACCACCGTTGTCTTCACCCTTTAATTTAGGGGGTGTTTGAATTGGCTTATTGCACTAACTTGTAAGCCGTACGCAAAACGAGAAATATCATTAGCATGTGATTAATTAAGTATTAACTATTAAAAACTTGAAAAATAGATCTATTTGA
The DNA here is from genome assembly GCA_003991445.1 of Oryza meyeriana var. granulata. Lineage (NCBI taxonomy): Eukaryota > Viridiplantae > Streptophyta > Magnoliopsida > Poales > Poaceae > Oryza > Oryza meyeriana. The sequence goes on from RYFJ01003975.1 coordinate 54,373, forward strand.
TTTTTTAGAAATACTTTCATATAGAAAGTTTTTACAAAAAAACACATCGTTTTATGTTTCGGAAAATGTGCTAACGAAAAAGGAGATATAAGCTAAAAGCCTAAGCACCAAACGACCCATCACTCGGTCAACCTTAATTAAGCATCCACCTCTTTTAATCACACAATTTAACTCTCTGTAAGCTGAGTGGTCAAACAACAAAAAAGGGTAATTTGTCACCAGAACTACTAACCCTATATGAATCCACACTCCACAATGATGTTCCATGCCAGGTTAATTACTGAAGAGTTACGGCCCTAAAAGGTAAAATCTACTAGATAATTACCACAATCCTACATAAATTTCCAGATACGCGAACTTACCAAAGCGGGTGCGCTGTAACAGTCTACGGGCGGCATTGCGGAGTCCGGAGGCGGCAGTATTTCGAGTCAAGGGGGAAAAAATTGTAGGCAAAGTCGAAGAAGACGAACTTACCGCGTCAGTTTCCGCCGACGAGGCTGCGCGGCGGCGACTTCTGTGGGTGTGAACGAGGGTTTAAAGCCCCTCATATTGCTCCTAACCGGATGTCCAGCGACCAATCTCAGCAGGATGCCATCAAGGGTATGAAGGCTCTAATCTGCTATAACCGCCAAGAAGACGGACATCTCTTCAGGGAATGCTTGCAGCCGAAGCGCTATCCTCGTTGATACCCTTGCTAGTTTGTAGCGAAAGAACAAGTCAACAGTATCATCATCATTGGAGTTAATGTAGTACTAGCTAAGAGACTTGCTAATCAGGACCAACCATAGTCTACGAGCATTTAATGTTTAAGTACTTTTCATTGTATCCAGATGTTTTATGGGAGTCATGTAATAAGAATGAAATATTAAATAAAGAGTAAGTTGACAATTTTATTAATGGTTGATCTCGATGATGCAAACGTGGATTGAGCAGCGTGCCATACAACAACACAAGAGACCTAGAATTCTATTGAGCTCAAAAACCTAGTTGTCAGCCAATAAAAAAAGGTTAACCAATAAATGAAGAATGGTTAGGCAGTATCAACAAGCAACAAGAGGAATTCAACATCAGAAAGATACATCTGGATGAGCCCACGGATCTATCTGTTGAATGTCGCAAGAAAAGACAGAAACATGAAAGTTTCAGGATCTAAATAGTGCCCATCCTAAGGCCAATATGATGGCCAACTTAAGAGAATGACTAGAATGATGAAACAGTTGGAAATGGCAACTGCACTCTAGATGTGAGCACAGATCAAAAGAATGGATTCCCTACTAGGACATCTGACACATCGTGCAACAAACCACTTCAAAGTTTCTCTAAAGACAACGGATGGACTGATACATCACTACCACATAGGTAAAAAAAAATGCAGACAACTGACCAAGAGTGGGATAGGCAGTAGAGTTATTGGAAAGGTACCCTTTTGAGTGGACCTTCTCCACTCAAAGAATGTCTGTAAACCAATCTAGCTTAAAAAGGATAGCAACCAAGGGCGGAATCAAGGATGGTTCCATAGGTTTTTGTTTTTCTAGTAAATGTGAGAAGGCAAATGCAAGTCTATGACCTATCAGCTTGGAAGGAACAGCGAAGGATACAAGTTAAAGGTTGTGCTTCTGAAATGCTCTACCAGTTGTGCATGGTCCATTTGGTGGCATGTGTTTGTTTCAGAATCGTCTTCCAAGTACTTCGCTTGGTCGATTGACCACCGAAGCCATGTCAAAAGCTGAAAAGTCATATCGAGTGTGAGCCTATGATAGGAAAGCTAGACATGAGTTGGTATTTTAAGGAGAGGACAAGAGTCATTATTTCACTGGAACCTTGTCATTAAACAACTGTTTAGGTTCAAGACTCCCTTGAATGAAAGTGCATTGAAGGAGTGCCAGCTTTTCGAAGTCAATGTTGTACAGAAACTCAGAAAAGTAGAGATTACCCTAAAAGATGGGAGGATAATTGTTCATAGTCGGAAAAAACAATTAACTATCTCGGAAAAGAGAGTGTTAAAGGCAGAACTTGATGCATCCGTGAACTATTTTGTTCAAGGATGTGCAACTTCCCTAAACCAAGGAAAATTTTGATAGGACGCAAGGAAGTTAGTCGGATTATTTTAAGGAGCAACATGAATTTCGAGTCTAAGGGATGCAATCTTAAGACAACTGTCACACCTTGAAAATTGCCCTAATTAAAAATTATATTGGGTAAATGGAAATACAAGAATACACAAGAAATTTTTTCTGTGAAAGTGTTTGAATAAAATTTTGAACATTCTAATATTAAAAATCCCAAGTTAAAATTTTAATTAATGCTTGGATGCTTTTATATTTCCTAGGGTTTTGTCGAAATATTTTAAGCATTTAAGTATTTATCAACTTACCTATTGTTTCATGGTGGTTTTTGCTTCTAGTAAATTCCCCATGATTTAATAAACTCTGAAATTTTCTCGGATTTTTTGGATCTCCAGAATTAATTTTAATGCTATAAAGATCATTCCAATAATTAATTAAATAGAAAATAAATTCCTTTTCTTTTCCCCTGTTCGGGTCGTTCCTTCTTCAGTCCCTTGATGCCTCTCCCTTCACCTCGAACTCAAGTTCCTTTCTTCTTCTAGGGTTCGGTGTCGTTTTCAGAAACCCTAAAGTCTCCCCGAAAATCTAAATCCAGGGTTCTCGGATTTATCCAATTTCAAAAACCCTAAAACCCCTTTGAGCTTCCAATCTGAGATTCTCAGTATCCGATGTGTCTATTTTGAGACAAATCCAAACCCCAAACATTCCTAAATCTGCACCATCTCAGATTCTCCATAAAATATTCCCGTTAATATTTCTAATATTTGAAATATTCCATCTCTCCAGTCCTCAGGAAATATCCCCCAATTTCCCAATCGAAGGATATTTTCAATAATATGAATATCTCTAAAATTCCCGATATTCTAAACTCCACAATTATTCTCTGCTGTCCGAGTCCCCAAAATATACATATATTTTGGATATGTAATTCCTCGAATATTCTAATTTCTCAACCTCTACAAAATAACTTCCAATTTTATCGGATTCCCGAATTATTCCGAGATTCTACTCCCCCAAATATTCCTCGGCAAAGTATCCTCTGTCCTCCGAACCCCCGCTAAATATATTCCATTTTTTTCAAACTTCCTCCAAATGATCTCCGATTCCTAAATATATATATATATACATACATCCTGATATTCGGAATATTCCAACGTCCCGAATATCTCCACAAATTTTGAAATATTTTCATAATCGAATGTTCCAATAATTCTTTGATTTTTTTACTTCCAATTTTGGAAATTTTTGGAAAACCCCTTTATTTATTTTTCCCTACCCTTTTTCTCATTTTCCTTTTATTTTCTCTTTTCTTTCTTTCTCCTCCTTTACTGTTCATCTTCTTCCTCTGATTTCTCTCTCCCTCTCTCTCTTCGGCTTAGGGGCCAAACTGGCCAAGCCCACACCACGCCGGGCCGTGCCCCTCGGCCTGCGCCCCAAATCGGCCCGCTCCGTCGCCACCGGCGCCGCCCTGCGGAGTCCCGCCGCCACCCGAGCCTCCCCGCAACGGCCGCCGTGAAATCCGCACAGCGCCGCCGCCTGCGCCCTAGGGCCTACACCCTATAAATGTCGCCCCACAGCCTCTTTTTCTTCCCTTGGTCGCCCTAGCCCGCCGCCACAAACCGCATGCCACCGCCGCGCCGAAGTCGCCGCCGCCGCCGCTCCTTTCCGCCGCCCCTGCGCACTGAGCCACCGTCGTCGTCCGGAGCCGCGCGGCTGTCGCCTTTGTGTCCTCATCCTCCTGCCGGTGAGCTTCAAGGCCGTGCCTCGTCCTCCATCGCCTCTTCTTCCTCGTCTCTGGCTCCCCTCGCATCGGGAAGCTGACCCGCTGCCGTCGGTCTGTCGTCAATGTTGTCGCGCTGTGGACCGCCGTTGCCGCCTAGCCGCGCCACCCCGTGCCGGTCACCGCCTCTACTGTCAGACGCTGCCACCGATCTCCCCTACCTCGCCGCGCCATGGGTAGAGGAGCTGGCTCCCATCACCCGGGCCGCCAACATGTGGGCCCCGGCATCCTCTCCATCCTGAGCCGATGACAGAAGGACCCCACATGCAGTCACCTCTCCTCTATATGACAGTGGGCCCATCAGCGATTTCCTCTTTGGTCTGTGACATGTGGACACAGATGTTGGGTTCTCAATCGATCCCGACTGTTGGACCATCTTGATTAATCGAGAGCCATTCGATCTTCATAAAAGTCCCGATCCAAATTCTAGTCGTCCGATTAATTCAGATCTAATCTGAACTGTCGAACTTCTTAAATCTTATTGGTGCCACATCAGTCCTAAGTGCCATCTCATCATGCCACCTCAGTGGTTCTGTCCACATGGCCATCCTTATCGTCAATGTACCAAACTCTCCTCTATGCCATGGACTCAGTCCACCTTAAACCCAGACACTGACAAGTGGGTCTCACTCATTTAACCATTCAAAAATAATTCATTTATCAATTAATTTTGAGAGAATATTCTAGGGAATATTCTCTTTCCAATTCTTTTTGGATATTTCTGAATTCGAACTTCCGCTTTTCCGTCCGAACTCTAATTCGACCCGTTCTTCTTCCTAAATTCATCTAAAATCATAATCTACCTGTTTATGTACTTTCTATATATTGTTTATTTAGAGTTTCTTAGGGTTTTTTCTTATTTTGCATGTAGTTCAGTCGTATCATTGTTTCAAAAGATCACGGAGTCTGCGGAAGAGTTCGGAAGACTCACTGAAGACTTTTTGATTGTAAGGCAAGTCACACGACAATCTCCTTGAGCATGTTGATTCCATTTGTGAAAATTATTTTATTTTAACGTTATTGCACGCAACGCTTTTGAATGTCATTATTATAGGTGTTTATTTATTATTCTAATATTCCTTGTTTATGGCCAATATTTTGCTATTGATAACTATACCTTCATACCCTGGTAAGTCAATGATGACTAGCTAGATGTCTATGTAATGATCTAGTTACATTATTTAGGTTCTGCTTAGCCAATGCCTAGAAACTAGCATCATTTTATGTGGGAAACTAATGATTCACTTATCGATAATTAATGGATAATGGTTATTGTTTCAGGACAGTTGGTCATGACTGGTTAAGTAATATGCCAACTAAAACTTGATTGATGGTGGGTTGTGAGCACCAGGATTGTGATGATGCTAGTGGTGCTTATGACAATTAAGGACCGGCCAGAGTAAATGATAATAATTAATGGAAACTTGATAGCTCCAGTTTGAAAAGTTATGGTTTTGGCTTAAACTACATTGGAGCGCTGTTCATAGATTGGTTCAATATTGATAATAATTAAACTATACTATTTTTCAATGATTTTAAATGCAAATATTTTAAATATTGTTTTATGCAAAGAAGCCATACTATGTTTTTCCTTTGAAATCCTATTGTATTATTTTGCATTTCTATGTGTGGCTTGTTGAGTACGGTGGGTGGTACTCAGTCTTGCAATATTGCAATCATCAAAGTGAAGCTTTGCGAGGAGGAGAAGTTTGGTGTTTGACTTATACCCTAGTTGAGTTGCCTGTGGATTGGTGCTACTGCTTCGCTAGTTATCGTTCCCTTGCTGTTTTCTTCGGTGTGAGGACTAAGTGCCTCTTTTGTAAGTATTTATGATTTATCATTTTGGTTATGTTTATCAAATTGTCGATTTGTGTACCACGGCTGATTTCTGGACAAGGATTTATTGCACAAATTAGCTTTGAAAATTCTAGTGAATTTCTGGGCATGACATCAACCAAATATGTCGGTGTTAAAAGTTTAGTCCAAAGGAAACATTTTCTTGAAATACCTGTCATCTCGATCAAAGGGCGGATCAAGCTAAGTCAGGGTTGGTGTGTATCACACAGTCATTTCATACCTTGGGCAAACAACAAAAGACAAGCAATGATGCCAGCCGGTTTGGTTGTGCAAGTATGACCCATCAATCAGTAAAAAGAAAAATCAACAGAAGTGGACAAACCAACCCAAGGCCATCCATACCCACCTTTCTTTCTAGTCATTCCAAATCTCGGGACGAGATTCTTTGTAAAGGGGGTAGGTTTGTCACGCCCTGATTTTTCTAAGGGTTATAAAAATCATTTAGTAATTTATTTCTAGAATTTATATTAATGTCAAGTCATTTAACAAGTGAATTAAATATGGAGAAATAAAATTTCCTATAATAAATCATGGCTAGAGTTATTTTTCTTAAATTCTCCATGCCCTACATTACTCTCTGGAATTTTTTAAGAAATTTCAGGGCTCAAGAACTAATTTTGATAATACAAATTTCATTTCAGAAATTACTTAAATGGAAAAACAAATTAAAAATCATTTAAAACCCCCCCTTCCTTGTCTTGGGTTGAATCCGGCCCATCCATCCTCCCTCTCCCAGGACATCCTACCCTACGGCCCCACCCCTCTCTCCTTGTCTCCCACGCCGACCCAGCATCCGGCCCAATCTCCCTCCTTTCCCCGGTCTCAGCCCTCCAGCCCACCACGGCCTGCCTCCTCTCCTCCTACGCCAACCCACGCCAACCCAGCTCGGCCGCCCTCTCCACCTCTTGCTAATAGGTGGGGCCTGGGCTCACTTGTCAATCTTGTCTTCCACCTCTAGTCGGGAGGCTGGCCAATCGGCAACCACCATGGCCACATCGCTGTTGGTACCGCGCCTCTCCGCTCCAGCGCTCGCAGTCACACCCCACAGACTCAGCCACCACCTGCTCCTGCACATTTCCCCTCTCCCTCCTAGCGAAGAATGGCATGGAATTGATCCCCACAACCTCCACGAAGCCGAGAGCTCCACAATCACCGACATGTTGCCTCGGCCATGATCTCGGCCTCCGGGGGCGTTAAATAGCTCCCCAACCTCTCCCTTTGCCTTTCCTTGTTCTTGCTTAGCCTCACCATGCCCTAGAGCTGTAGATTGATGCAAGAGCCGTGCACTGTCACTGTTCACCACCTCCAACCGAGCGCCGCCACTGATTGGAGCCGTGTTAAGCTGCTCCACTTCAATAGCTAGTTTCAACGCATCTAGGAGTGCCCTGGCCACCGCCTTCTTTCCAAAGACCGTGGCCAGATGTAACACCCATATTTTTCGGGCTGTTAAAAAACCTATTTTAATAAAACCCTAATTTCCAAATTTTGATTCTTTGTGTGTGTGCCTAAGGACTAAGTGCCTCGGATCTCAATCTATCCCTTCTTGAAAATCCCAAAATTTCCTAACTCAAAGCCCTAATCCAAAATCCTGAATTCGAATTTTGCAATTTGAATTCCCCTCTCAAACCCTCCAATAAAATTCTCATTATTTTATCCTACCAAGAAAAACTAAATTTCCATCTCTTCTCAAATCCTAGGACCAAATTTAAAATTTTGAAATTCAAAACCTCCTTTGAATTCCTCTCCTTTTCCTTTCTTCAAACCCCTTTCAACATTTGAAACTATTGCAAAAAAATGTCCAAGTTACAAAATAGAAACCCTAGAGTAACCTCCCTAGATTTTTATGGACTCAAAAATAAAATTTGAGTTCAAATATTCTTTCAAAATCTCCCCAAATTCTCCTCTGAAAAATCCCTCAGAAATTCTAAAGATTCACTGTTCCATTGGGTCGCCCCTCCTCTCTCCCGCCCAGGACGGCCTACAGCCCTCTTGGCCTCCTCTCTCTCTCTCTCTCTCTCCTTTCCTCTCCTCCCGAGCAGCCTAGCACGCCCCCAATGCACCACCACCGCCCACGCGCAACGTGCTGCATGCACGCCCGCGCCCCACCGCCTCTGGCCGACAACGGAGGCCCACATGTCAGCCGCTTTGTGAATGCTCGCCGACACTGTCACGTGTGGCCGTCTCCCTCCTCGGCCTCCACTTCTCGTGTGTCACGCCCAGAAATTCACCAGAATTTCCAAAGCTAATTTGTGCAATAAATCCTCGTCCAGGAATCAGCCGAGGTACATAAATTGACAATTTGATAAACATAACCAAAACGAAATAACGATAAATACTTACAACAGAGGCACTTAGTCCTCACACAGAAGAAAACAGCAACGGAACGGCAACTAGCGTAGCTTCAGCTCCAAACCACAGGCAGCTCAACTGGGGTATAAGCCAAACACCATCTTCTCCTCCACGCAAAACTTCACTCTAAAGATTGCAATAATGCAAGACTGAGTACCACCCACCGTACTCAACAAGCCACACTAGGAGATGCAATGTAATGCAAGAGGATACCAAAGGAAAAGGCATAATATAGCTTATTTGCATAAAACATCATTTAAAACATTTGCATTTGAAATCATTAAAAATAGTATAGTTTAATTATTAATCAGTATTGAATCAATCACTGAACAGCGCTCCAACGCAGTTCAGGCCCAAACCAAAACTTCTCCAAAGAGGAGCTATCCATATTCCATTATTTATTTTCATTAATGAGTAGTGTGGGACTAATCACAGAAACATTGCTAGGCCGCTCATTAACCGCGAGCACGGCTATTCGAATAGTTTTACTCTAGCCAGAGATGTACCAATTTACCCACAAGACACAATCTCAACATCATGTCAGCCATGCATCGCGATACTCAAAAGTACCCGAATAGAGATTGTGATAAGACCCTCCATGTAACCCGCACAACAAGGGAGCCACCCGCTGGACCACCAGTTTCCGGCAGGAGCTGATCAGGCCCCCAACAGGGAAACGATCCAACGCCCAAGACATGGACTTATTGACGCAGCCATGGTGGTCTTATTGACACAGCCACAACACACCATGGTGGACCCCGGTTGAACGTACTACACATTGGATCCTACCATTACCCATGCTGGCTTGTGGTTAGCACGAGTATTGCTTCGCAACAAGTAGTCCGTGAACCGGTCCTTAACTGTCATGAGCACCGCTAGCAACATTCCAACCTGGTGCTCACAACCCACCATCAATCAAGTTTTAGTTGACATAATTAATTAATCAACCATGACTCACGGTCATGAAAATATAGCCATTAATCCATAATTAGTCATAAATGAGTCATTAATTACCCACATAAAATGACACTATAGTTTCTAGGCATGGCTAAGCAAAATCCTAAATAATCTAGCCAGATAAATAATTAAATATCTAGCTAGTCAATATTATTACCCGGGGTATCAAGGTACAGATATCAACATCAAAATGGCCGTAATTATCAATGGATATTGGATAATAAGTAAATACCCACAATAATGTCATTCGAAAACATTTCATGCAATAACTTTAAAATAAAATAGGTTTCACAACTGGGATCAACATGCTCAAGGAGATTGTCGTGTGACTTGCCTTGCAATCACAAAAGTCTTCAAATACTCTTCCGAACTCTTCCGCAGACTCCGCAGTCTTCCGAATCGACGATAGTACGCAACTACACATAAAACGATAATAAATCCTAAGAAACTCCAAATAAACAATACATAAAAACACATAAACAAGTGAATTATGATTTTAGATAATTTAGGAAGAATAACGGGTCGATTCGGACTTCAAATGGAAAAGATATGGCTTTTGGAAGATTGAATCCAGAATGAATCCGAAAAGAATTGGAAAAGAATATTCTTAAGAATATTCTCTGAATTTTCGATTAGAATAATTATTTTAGATAAATGCTAACATGTGGGGTCCATGGTCAGTGACCAGGCATATGGTGGACTTGCTTCATGTATTTAGGAATAGGAGGGGCCGATGGAATGCTGAGGTGGATAGGGCTGACATGGTACTGGATTGCGACATATGGATCCAACCCGACGGCTAGGATCGGCTTAGAATTTTATGTGGATTGGACAGCCCAAATTAGGTCTCAAAGGTTAGACGACCGGGATGACTTGAAGATATATTTGCTGGGGTCCATGCAGCAGTGGCACGCCGTGGAGCCAATCGAGCTCGGCCGTCCAAGGCGCAGCACGGGAGACACACCGGCAACGGCCGGGGGGTTCGACAATGACGGCGATTGATAGTGCCACGACGGCGATGCGTTGGCAAGCCGAGACCGACGAGAGATGGGGCAATGCAATGGTGTCGTCGGCCTGGAGTGGAGAGGAGGGGATGCGGCGTGCAAGTCCGGCAAGCAGGTTCGCCAGCGGCAGGCAAGACGACGACGGCTCGGGACGGCGGAATTCGACAACCAGACGACAGCGGTGCACGGGAACAGGGGTAGCGACCTAGGGCAGGGCACAACGGGCGGCAGCGCCGGGGAGAAGACGACGATGGCGGAACCGACGGCGACGACAACGAGGAACATGGGAAAAGACGAGGCGCCGGTGTAGATGACGACGGCGATGACTGTCTGGCAACGGCAGCGGCACGGGGCAGCGCGTTGAGCAGGCACAGCGGTTGGCGGCTCAGGCATGGCGTCGCGGCATGCAGCAAGGCGACGCGACGATGGCGGCTCCTCGGCGGCAGGTGGCGATGACTTCGAGGAAGGGGCGCATCGGCCTCGGGACGACGGACGGCAGCAGACGCCGAGGGACGCCGGAGTGGAGGGAGATGAGGAAGAGGGGCGGCAGCTTCGGGGCTCTCTGAGACCGGAGGAGGCGGTGTTCGGCGGCAGCGGCAAAGGCAGTCGGCGGAGGCACGAGCAGAGGCAACGGCGGCAGATGGGGAAGACATAGGACGGCGACGACGGTACTGGAGAGAACGGCGCACGGGCGATAGACGACGACGACGACAACAGGCAGAGGAGGAGGGAGGCGGCTACGAGGATGCTCACCAGCGGCGGGCTTCGGCCATAGAGGCGACGATGGCGACGGCTGCCCGGTGAAGGTGACGCTGGACAGCAGGGCGGCTTGCAGGCGGGGCACTGGAAGCAGGGCAGCGGCTCGGGGAAAGCAGAGCAGGGCGGCGGCGGCTTCCTGTGGCGGCGGCACGGCGGGCAGGGGCGCGTGCAGGGGCGACGGCGGCCTGGCGAGGCGGCACACAGGGCGACGGCGCTTCCTGGCGGCTCTGGACGCACGGGCAAACGGGGGCGGCGGCAGCGCAAGACGAGGCGACGCGGCAAGGCGGGCTCGACGCGCAGCAGCACGGCTGGGGCGGCGCGGCGGCTAGGGCGCTGGGCGGCGCGACGGGGTGACGGCGGCGGCCTGGCGGCGTGGAGAGGAGCAGAGCTGGCTAGGGCACAGGGCTGGCGGCTGAGGCATATATAGGGGCGGCGGCGGGTTCGGCGGTGGCCGTTACGGGGCGGAGGCACAGGGGCTGGCTTGGGGCCGGGCCGGCGGTGGCGGGCGGCGGGCCAAGGGAGCGGTGGTGGTAGGCCGAGTGCAGGCTCGGCCGAGGAGGGGCTTGGCCTGGGCGGCTCGGGGTTGGAGCAGGCCGGCTCGGGCTGGACGTAGAGAGAGACAGGAAGGAGACGAGAAGAAAGAGGAGGCAAGGAGCAAGAAGGTAAACCGGGAAAAGGGAAAAAGGATAAAGAAAAAAATAAAAGAGGAAAGGGAAAAAGGAGCGGGGTTTTCTAGATTATTTTTGGAACTCGGGATAACGAGACATTTTCAGAATCGGAATATTATATAGAATAGAGGAGACCAAGGGTTTTAGGATGAAACGACTATTCTGAATATTGAGGGTATGTACATCATACATATATAATACATAGGTAATAAATATATATATTGGGAAATCGAGCAGTATTTGGAAGTAAATAGAAAAAGAATATATGTTAGTGGGGATCCGGGAGACGGGAAATATATTGTGGGATTCGGAGAACACTTGGAGGAGATTAGGAAACGGAATATACTCTGAGAGGTTCGGGAAACAAAAGGGTATTTTATCAGGGAGTATTTGGGGAAACGGGATCTCGGAACTAATTCGGGAATCCGATGAAACTTGGAAATTATTTTGCAAAGATCAATAGTTCGGCATTATTCGAGCATAATTGAACTTCCCAAGATATGTGGATATTTTGGAGATGCCGGGAAATTATAATATTTCCCGGGAATGGAAAATGGAATATTCCGAATAAAATATTTTGGGATTAGGGAATTGATGAGGGTGTTTTATTGGGACCGGAATTTGGAGAAATCTTAGACGATTGGGGATTTGGATTCATTTTGACAAAAAAGGAGTTTAAGGGAATATCTGGGATTTATCTCAAAAGGACGTATAGATATTTCGAATACAAAGGATCTCGAATTGGGAGTCCAAAGAGTTCTAGGATTTCAAAGATGAATAAATCCGGTAACTCCGAATTTAGGTTTTTGAGGTGACTTTAGGGTTCTAGGAACGACACAAAACCCTAGAGAAAAAGGGAGTCAGAGTTCACGATGAACGGGGAGACTTCAAAGGACTGAATCAGAAACGACCCAAACAGGGGAAAGGAAAAGGAATTTATTTATATTTATTTACTTACTTTAGTGATCTTTATAGCATTAAAATTAATTCTGTAGCTCCAAAAAATCCAAGAAAATTTCAGAGAGTTTATTAAATCACGGGGAATTTACCAGAAGTAAATACCACCACGAAACACGAAGAATTTATTATTGTAAATACTTAAACGCTTAAAATACTCCGACAAAACCCTTGGAATATAAAAGCATCCAAGTATTTATTTAAAATTTAAACTCGGGATTTTTAATATTGGAAATTTCAAAATTTTATTCAAACTCTTTTCTCAAACAAAAATTTCTAGTGTATTCTTGTATTTCCATTTACCCACGATAATTTTTAATTAAGACGATTTTCAGGGCGTACATCGTGCTTGTCACCCATTCTAGAATTTGCCCGTGTGAACTCGTCGCGCCGCCGTTGCCCCGATGCTTCCCCCCGATTGCCTCAAGCTCCCCGCCGTCAACCCGCCGCTTGAGACTCCTCGTCCACCTCGCGCTCCAAGCCACCGCGTCACACCTGTCCACCGTGCTTCGTGCCACCGCCATTGCCGCCGCTCCAAAATATCCGAGCTCCATCGCCTCTCTTCTTTGTCGCTGCACGCTGCCTCTCATCTATAAAAGCCACGGCCATCCCCTCCTCCTTCCCCACCACGGCATTGCCGTCCCACTCGCCTCGCCGCGCCAATCTGAGCTCAAGCTCTTGAGCTCTGTAAAATCGCCGCCGCCCTTTTTGTCTTCTCGGTGAGCACCACCCCTCGTCTCCTGTCTCCTCTCCTCTCTCCTCTTCTCTTCTTCACCGCAATCAACCGAGCCCCGAAGCCCTCCTCTTGCCGCCGCGGTGAACTCGTTCCGCTGCCCTCTGCCTCCCGCCGCTGGCGGCCATTGCCCGCCCTCTCCTCCATCCGAGCCGTCCATGCCCTTCACCATCCTTGCCGCTAGCCCCGCCGTGCTCCACCGCAGCTGGCTCGCCGCCGAACACTGGAGCCGCTCGGGGCACCGAGTACCGTCGATTCCCCCCTCCCCCATCGCTCTCTCCCTATCTCTGACGAGCGGCCCCCATAGTCATCTGGCTATCTTGTGGGCCCGCCAACCTTAATCTCCCTTCCATTGTATGACATGTGGGCCCTACACGATTAAGAAAACTAATTAATCTTCAAAACAATTTTTGTATCACTTACATGTGGGGCCCCCTATTTAAATCGCTTTGTCACTTACATGTGGTCCCACATTCCCTCTTCCTGACATATGGGCCCTCTGTGTCATCCACCCACTCTCTCACTCCCTTTCTCATTGACATGTGGGCATAAGCAAACCAATCATTTTTTTATTTTTTAATATCTTTCGACTGGGCTTTTTATGTGGGCCCTCCTTGCCATTCCCTCTCTCTCTCCCTTTCCACTGACATGTGGGCCTCCTTTTATTTTTAAATCCCAAGTCCTTGACAGGTGACCCTACTCTCTCTGTCATTGACATGTGGGCCTCACCCCTCATCCTCTCTCTCCCCACTTGTCAGACCTAGAATATTTTTTTCCAAAATTCAAATAAATCCTGTTCTTTTCTAAAAAAATCCTGTAAACTTCAAAAATTCATATCTTTTTATCCATAACTCCGATCGACTCCGTTCAAGTCTCAAATTTTTTTCTAAAATTGAGATTTTTGTTTTTCTACCTCATGGCCACTATTAGTTATTAATAATAGTATTTTTATTTATAGGTTTTGTGTGTTTTTTCAACTCTCGTTACGCGTAGTATTTTATTATTCAGGTGTTTGTGTGTTTCGTCCGTTAGATAATGACATAATTTCTTTTGGACGTCGGATTTCGAAGATTTGAAGTCAAAGACCTGAGGAAAGTCACTCCTTGACCATATTGCCCCTAAATTGAAAAATATTTTGTTTGCAAAATTGCATCTTAGTATGTGCACATTAATTTGACTGGCCTCAGTTTGCGTGACAAATCGACGGACCTATCCAGTAGTTGCATGAGACCTGTAGGCCTTGATAACCCTATCCCTTGTAGCTCCACACCTCAGTACCTCGGTATTCGTGCCCTTCGAGCATGGGTATCGATGATACCGCTTCAATCACCATTGATTGTCGACATAGGAATAATTGTGTGTATGAAGCTTTGGAAAAACCTAATGCTTGGTGTTGGCGTGTTTTGCGAAATAAAAGTGGTTTGTGAAAACTCGCGATGCAAAGTGATCATCTCGGTGAGGATGCTTTGTATTCGCATATAAGGACCAATTCCTTGGGAAATTGCACTGATCATAGTACAGTGCAACCACACGGGTGGTATGGGACATCCCTGGCTAAGTATTCAGCCAGAACATGTTAACCTCGTATGCTAGTAGATGTGGAACGCCGAGATAAGGTGTTCGGGGATATCTCGGGTTCCTGAGTAGAGCAAGGAATGAAAGCTTGCCAAAGTATTCGGTCAAGGTGGTTGGGGTATTTGATTAAAGCTTGATGCTTAATTGAGATTTGGTTTGACCCGTCTATCGGGCATGAGGTGCCCTGGGATGGCTCCTGAAAGGCCTTGTCATGAATCTCCCCCGCTTGGCCAGTGAGGGAGTAAGCTCGCATCGTAGGGTAAAGCGTACACCTCTGCAAAGTATTGTACTGTTCGAATAGTCATGCCCATGATCATGGGCGATGTGAAGTGATTCCTCTAGCGTAGCTTTGTTTTACAAAATATTTGCGAAGCATGTTTGTGGTTGGGAACCATTACTAGAATCGGTCAGGTCGACTGATGGATGACCATTACGTGGTCTGAAACGGTCCTATGTGGATCCGGATATCATATGGTATCATAGATTAAACTTCCTAAGTGGAAGCAGTGTGTTGGAGGTGTGATGGCTCTGGGAGCCGAAGACAAGACAATGAGATGAATGAGGTCTAGGAAAGGACGAAAGTGAAAGAAAAATAATAGAGAAAAAATGAGATAAGATTTTGTCCTGAAGAGGACGAAAGTGAAAATAAACTAGTATGTGAGTTCCACTGAACCGTTGTCGTAGCCTGACAGGCAGTATAGGTATAGATTGGACTAGAGACTTAAACAATTAAAATTTGTTTCGTCCGATTGAGTTGTTGCAAAACAATTCGCGGACAGGATCGAGCTGAGTGTGCCTCATTCTAGTTACACCTGAGACAACCCACACTTAGAGTTTTAAAAATATTTCTAAATAAAATATTTGCAAAATAAACCCCAGCCTTCCTTGATGGCCTGCATAATCACTTTTCCTGTGACTTACTAAGTACGTATGTACTCAATCCATTGTCTTTTCCCCTCCTTCATGAAGAGTGAAGTCGAAATGAAGGTTATGTTTTCTTTCCTAATCCCAAGCCATTGCTTGTGGATTGGGTTCTCTCTATGCTGTCGTTCCGCTGCTGCTGTTCTTTTTGAAGGTTGCTGCCCAGGGCTTGCCCAAAGTTGCAACTTATAAAAGTATAATATATAAATATTTTATTTAGTTGCTATGTTACATCTCAGTTGACCGTGGGTACCAGCAAGATTTCTTGGGACTGGTACCGGCAACGCAGTTCTGTGGGAGTTGGTTCACGCCAATCTCCTACGGCGCTTTCTCCCTGGTGTCATTGTAGGTGGTGCCAAGGTAGGGGTGTTACACCAGATTGCTGTCTACATTGCCAACCCGAGGCCATCACCTCATGTGTTGCTTCCAGTCAGTGCTCACCATCGAATCAGGCGTTGCCAATCATCGTCAACCCCTCCTCCATCCTTACATGCGCATGGAGAAGCTCAACCGTCTCTCCTTCGTCATCGAGCGCCACCGAAATGCTGACCTCGCCATCATCCCAAGGAGCCCTGCCTCTTCACCTCGCCGCTAGCCGCCTCCTTCACTTTTCCACCATTGCACTCACACGGTGAGGCTCCCATCCCTTTCCTTCTATGCCACCCATGCCAGTCACCACCGTTCCTTTGGCCACCGTTAGTGACCAAAAGGCTCAGGTGCCACCTCCTCTTGTCAACCGGCCAGTGGACTGAAATGATGTCACCGTGGTGGCCACGTCAGTGCCACATTGGCGCCACCTCTGCCAGCTTGTCCGCCATGGCCACCTACATGGTATCCCGCATGGCCCCTCAGGTCGGGCCTAATCCTCAATGTCTAATCGGGCTCACCCGATTTGAGCCATGTGTCCCCACATACCCCCTTTGTGGTATCGGTCCACGGTGGACCGGTCACTCCCTCTCACTGTCGCACAGGCCCCCATGTCAGTGGCTCGGCCCTTTCTCCCTCGAGGGCTGATGCCATAAATCCTCTTTTTCTTCACAAAAATAAATTATAGTTGCATCATAAATCCAATTAGATTTTCTGTTTAGGTTTTAAATCAATTAAAACTTCAAAAATTCATAACTAATTCATACAAACTCCAAATTGGACTATTAAACTTGCAAAATTCATCTAAAATTAAGATATACCTGTTTGTTTACTTCTTATGTACTGTTTACTTGGTTTTTATTAGAGTTTTTTCTCGTTTTGCGTGCTAACGTGTAGAATCCGACGTTTTGGAAGATCGCGACCTCGAGGAAAAGTTTTCCAGAAGATCTATTGAGGAAGCAAGGCGAGTCACATATTCATCCTTAAGCATGTTGAACCTACTTTGTAAAATATTTTACCGTTTCCAAATAAATTGCATGTTTTGCTAATTACATGGAATATAGGACTACCTATCACTTGCTTGTGACCCTGTTTATTTAATATCTATTTCTTGATAACTTTGGGTGATAACTTGACTAGCTTATGTCTCACGTGATAACTTAGTTAGAAATAGTATATGCTTAGCCCTGCTTAGCTCAAATAGATAACCGATGGGATAATCACATTACTATATGCTTGATAACTTGATGCGCTACGAGCTCAAGACATTTGACCATGGTTGTTGGTCTTAATTAATCAAGTAAAATATGACTTAATGGTGGACTGTGGGTGCATGGTTTTGCTGATCACACCATGGCAATTAAGGACCTATTCGTGAGAAACCCTTGTGAGACATCTCATACTTAACACAAGTCAGCATAGGCAACAGCTAGGCTTGTAGTGCAGCTCTTCCCTCTACTAGGCACCAAAGAAGAGGGTGGGCGTGATGGAGTTGGGTCGGACCGGGGTACGGTACTGATCGGCTTTCGGATCCATTGTGACGCAGTGGGGTAGCCTGCCCTACATGGTGCGTCTTGTGCGGGATGGTGCAACCTCAACATGGTGTGGATGGTTTGGGAGGGTTATGCAAAGGGTTCTGTCACAGTCCCTTTCCAAGGTGTCGTGGTGGCCACCGGCGCACGAAAACGTGTCGTGAGTCTGTGTCTTGTGGGTAAAGTTGTACCACTCTGGCTAGAGTAAATCTATTTGAATAGCCATACCCATGGTTATGGGCAACCGATTGAGATTCACCGTGATTAGTCCCACCCTTAATAAAATTTGATATAATGAAACTGGTATAGTTCAGGTAGATGGTTGGGCCTGATCAACATGGTGTAACGTTGTTCAGAGAAGATTAATCTTGACTTAATTAATGAATTGTTTACTATTTTAAATACAAATGATTGCAATTGCTTTTAAGCAAAAGATCCACAAACATCCCTTTGCAATCCCATGCACAAATGCATTATTAGTGTGACTTGCTGAGTTCGGTGGGTGTTACTCAGTCTTGCTATATTTCCTCTTTTCATAAGTGAAGATTTTTAATGTTGAAGTTGAACTTAGAGGACCAAGGTTTATACCCCCAATTGAGTTTGCCTGTGGAGTGGAGCTGAAATCATGCTGGAGTCGATCTTCTACTATTGTTTTCTTATGTGTGAGGACTAAGTGCTTCTTCTGTAAGTATTTATACATTATTTGCGTTTGGTTTTGCATATTAATTTGTCATTTTGTCTACCCTGGCTTGATTCCTGGACAGAGATTTTAATACACAAATAGTCTAGAAATTAGTCAAATTTCTAGGTGTGACATACGCTTAAGGAGAAACCGAGATCTAGCATGGTCGAGATGCCATGTGAGAAGGTTGGACTAAAGTCAGTAGCCTTGGGATCAACCTTGGTCAACAGTGGGATCAGGGCTACGCTCAGGGAGGAGCAGAGGTCCAGAACCGTCAAGGATAGCGGGTGACGAGGTTAGACACAAGGTGTAACGACCCGCTTTCCTTTTCCCTGTTGTAGCTGGTTTTCTGGATCTTAATCTTTTCCTATCCTGTCAGCTGTGCCTCCGTTTTCCCTCTCCCCGGCCAGCCGACTGCCTTCTCTCTTGTGCCGGGTAGAGTTGCTACTCAGTCCTTGTATCCTGCCCTTATCCTTGTCTTACTCGGACCTCTTTGCTGCCGAGTGAGCACGGTGATGTGGCCGACTACCTTGTTGAGACCTGTTGCTTCTGTCCCCCGAGTTGCACCCACCCGTTGGACGCTGACTACCGAAGTAGTGAAGAATCAATCTTCACCTAACCGCAGTATCGCTTGGACCAGTGGTCAGTCCGAAGCCCGGTCAGTGAGATTTCTCCAACCTGTCCTAGCCTTGACCTTAATGTCTCATCGCAGCTACAGTACCTGCCAACTCCTCTGACCAGTTGGACTCCAAAGTCACTTCCTGTCATATCCCTGTCAGTTCATCTTGACTTCCTTGCTCCACCCGTTGCCCAGCTCCACCGTGCCTCAACCTTGCACGTCGGCTATATATATATATGGCCAACCGTGCCCCCTTCTTCCTTTGTTTTGCAAACCGGCCAGCTCCAGCTCTGCTAAGTTTTCATCCTCTCAAGCTTTGGAGCTCTGTCGCCTGGTTCGCAAGCCTGGTTCAGCCGACTGCCCCCTTTTCTGCAGCCGACTACTTCTTGATCCCTTTTCTTGGTGTTTTACTTCTCCTGCTTATCAGTGTTTTTTCTGCTTGTTCAGAACCTGAACCGGTGGACGATCCCGAAGCCACCTTCGCCGAAGAAGACCCCTCCTTGGAACAAGGCAAGCCTCTTTGATCATATGTTTCCATATATGCAAAACTATGTTGTTTGGAAAAATGTGCATGCTTAGTTACACCTTTTAAACTGTTGGCCTCGGTTATGCAAGCGCAACCGATGGACCCGCCCAGTAGTAGCACTTATTTGGTAGGATGTTGTTATATTCCCCCTTGAAGAGCCCCACAAATGGCACGCTAGCATCCTATCTGAGGATACGATGCGAGTAACATGGCTTAGCTCTGCAACGTTGTTTGTCGTTGGGAAAAAATGATGGGTTTTACTAAACAGTTGGAAAACCCGATACCTTGTGTATCGGCGCGTTTTGTGAAATAAAGGAAAGATTTGTGAAAATCTTGATGTACAGAGACAGTGCCTGTGTGGCTTGGCTATGTACTATCATTAAGGATCGATTCCCATGGCGTAGATTTGTTTGTCAGTGATTTGTGAAAAGTGTTGATGGAAAGGGAACCGTGACCTGAGTTTGCCGAGTAAGCAAACGGAAGGCCTGTGTGGCCAGAAACGGATCTGTGTGGTCCGGGGTGTTAAGCACCATAAACAAGTGTATGAAAAGTAAACAGGATGAAGATCCATGCTCCCGGGTTGTAGCCAGGGCAGCAAAGTTTAAGCCCCCGGGTTGTAGCCAGGGCGGCAATTCAGTCTTCGGGTTGTAGCCAGAAGACGGTGATGAGCACGCTCCCGGGTTGTAAGCCAGGGCAGCAGTGTTCTAGCTAGCTGGTTGTAGCGCAGCATAGCGGGCATTTAGTGCCATGATCATGCTCCCCGGGTTGTAGCCAGGGCAAGCGATGATGAGCCCCCGGGTTGTAAGCCAGGGCGGCCGACTAGCTAGCTGGTTGTAGCCAGTGTGCGGGCATCAAAGTGCCACAGCTGAGATTTGGTTGTAGCCGAGTCTCAGGCAACGAGTTTCATATTGTAGCTACTCGGGAGATAAAGGACCAACAAAGGCAAAGTTAAAAAGATAATTAAGAACAATGTATGATTATGCTTGATTCTTTAAGTGGTGAGTTGTTGAAAAGCAACTTGCGGATTGGATGGAGGGTGAGCCCTCTGTCGCCAACTAAAAATTTGGAACTTCACTAGTGTTTGCAAGAAAAAGAGTTTAATAAGGCAGTCTTCGCAAATGAAACCCTTAGCTCTTCTTGTCTAAACCAACATGGCATCATTCCCGGCTTGCTGAGTACGAAAGAGTACCTCACCTTGTTCATAATAAGTATAGTAGGTTTTGGAGTGGAAGACGAAGATCCGACTGCTGCCGAGTTCTCCAAGACCAGGCCGACTACGAAGACCTCTGAAGGTTTCGAGCCTAGTTCCCACCGAGCCTGTGGAGTAGTTTTTGTCCAGCTTCCGCCCTGTTCTGCTGTTTCGCTAGTTTACCAGTTGATTATTTGCCCATTCACCCCGGGTCTGTCCTGATGGATCTCCTTGTACGTATATGTAAGTACTCTTTATGTATTATTGTAACTCTGTGTTGTATCATTGTTGTGCGTACCCGCTACCTGATCCTGGGATCGAGTGCCTTATGCAACATGGTGGCCTTCCACCTAGTCGGGAGCGCCGCAGGTGGTATCAGAGCAAAAGGTTGGCCCTAGGAACGAAACCCCACCCGTGGAGATGTCGCTTAGAGGATCTTATTTTGAAAACTATACATACATTTGCAACAAAAGACTAGACTTCCCGTCCCTGGGACACATATCTCTCTCTGCCTTTGCGTGTAGAATTTGGAAATGTTTCTAAACATCTTTGGCTATTTCCCTACCTTGGGTTCCATGCGAAGCTCCCAGTTAGGTCAGTGCCCCATCTGCATCTTTTCGTTGAGGCTGGGTTCCAACCACCGCCGCACACCACCCAGCCACAAACACACTCGGACAAAAAACAAAACACCCAAAAGAAGACAAGAAACCCCCCCCCAGGAGTATTCTTGTTCTGCTGCTTGAAATCCATCTTGCTAATCTTGTTGCTCCTTCATCTGTTCCATCGGTTTGGTTGCCGATATCCTTGCTGAGCCCTCTTCCTTTGGTTGCCCTTTTCAGACAGAAGATGCAGAACGTCAGCGCCGTGCCGTCCGACCACCAGCCCGCTTGGCGTTGTTGAAGACAAGGTCCAGTCCGCACAACCTGCTACTGCCGCGGAGGAACAAGAAGTGGAGCAGACCCACGATCGGATGTCAGGAAGTGGCCGTGCAGCTGGCCTTGGTAGCCTTCACGAATGCAACAGCAAACCCTGGATGATTGCCTCAACCCTCCTCACCTTCAGCAGATCCCAAACCAGCAGCTTATGGCCATCCAGACCCAGATCTTGCAAGCATTGTAGATTTCTGGCCGCAATGCAGCCCTCTTCTCCATCAAGCTCGACCGAACAAGTCGTAGCCGCTCCAAGCTTGCCGACTTCATGAGGTCCCGTCCAGCCGAGTTTCTCGCAAACCGCTGAGCCAATGCCCGAGGCTGACGACTGGCTGAAGGATTTACTGGTAGAAAGCTGAAACCTAGTGCAGTGCACACCCACGAAAAGACCCAGTTTGCTGGCACATCAACTTCGTGGTTCCGCAGCTGACTGGTGGGAAAACTACTGTGCTGGCCCAATCACAGATTGCCGCCAACATCGCTGGCCCGAGTCCCTTGCGAAGCCTTCAGAGAGATAGCACATGTCCCGGCCTAAGGAGTAATGGAGCATCAAGAGACCCAAAGGTTTAAAACAAACAACGACCCAAGCGAAGGCGACCTAAGCAGACTCCAGCATCAGCGAGTACCTGAGCAGGCCGTTGCAACAATCTAGCTCGCTATGGCACCAGAGGACATAAGAGGTGAAAGAGCACGGACAAGAAAGATCAGGACAAGGTTCTGAAAGGGATGAATGTGGCAATGAAAGTCCAGCTTCTTGCCCAAATGACTTCCCTACTTTCCAGCATATGGTTAAACAGACCTTAGTGGTTGAAGATGCGAGGAAGGAGATCGACGTTTTTTTCGCACAAAAAGCGCAAGGCACCTCCAGATGCAGTCTGTAGTGGTCGAGTTCTAGGCCTATCTCCCAGTCCTTCGTCAGTTTGCCCCATCCAGCCACCTTCAAGCCAGCGGCGCCGGTTTCGC